>CP144694.1:24177620-24778245 GCA_036885675.1 Vigna mungo
GGGGTTGAACAGTGTTAACGGAAAAATTCTCTTCACAACCCTTATGATATAACATGTCGTAGAGCTTTATGATTTTCTTTTAAATGTTTAGACGCTTTACGTAATAAAAGATTGTTTCCAGAATGTACACTGTAAAGTTTATAAGAACTCCTTTGTTTAATAGTAATCACTTAGCTTGGAAAGTTCGTGCGTTTAGAAATACAAACTCAACTATAGGTTTTGTAAGAGAAGCATCTAGGCAAAGAGAAAGTAATTGCATAAATATTTTATACTCGTTCAATCCAACTGAGCTGCGTCCAGTCTCCTTCGGAGAGGGTTCCACTATAATCTCCATAAGATTACAATGAGTATTAACAACACTCCTGGTTTCCACAGTTAGCGAGTAACCTCCTGTTACCCTATATTTGGATGAGTATTCTCACCACTCCTTGTCTCCGCGAATAATCACCTGTTATCCTAGACTTGGAGGAGTATTCGCACCACTCCTGGTACTAAGCAACCTTGCCTAGATTTCTTTTAACTCAATTAAGAAGCTACTACAAGCTAGATCCATTAAAGAAGGTATACAAGATGGTTGGCCAATGTCGTCCTAATTAAGAAGGCTAACGGAAAGGGGAGAATGTGTGTGGGCTACTCGGATCTTAACAAGGCCTGCCCCATTAACACTTACCCACAACCAAGCATAGACCAGTTCGTGGATGGGGCAGTCGGACATACATTCTCAGTTTTATGGATGCATACTTGGGATATAATAACATCCATATGGCGAAGGGGGACAAGTAAAAAACGATGTTCATCACAGAGGAGGTGAATTTATACTACGAGGTCATTCTCTTTGGCTTAAAAAATACATGAGCCACCTATTAGAGGTTTATGGATAAGGTGTTTATGCACCTACTCAGTAATAATGCGGAGGTCTACGTGGATGATATGGTGGTCAAGTTCTCGACCCTAGTGTAGCACTCGTAGGAGTTGAAAGAGATGCTCTCGGCCTTGACGACATATAACTTGTGGCTGAATCTTCAAAAGTGTGTCTTCGAGGTTGATGGAGGAAAGCTTATGGGCTTTATGTTGACCTATGGTGGGATAAAGACCAAGCTTGAGAAGTTTTAGACAGTATATGTCCAATGGGCTATTGGCAAATTAACTACAATATCTTGCTTCCTACCTCGGTTGGCAGAGAACACTCGCCCTATGAATAAGTTGCTAAAAAATTTAGTGAAGTTTGTATGAGGTGCTCACTGCCAACAAAGATTTGAAGAGCTGAAACAAATCCTAACATCCACACGTATCCCCTATAAACTAAAAACAAAGCAACCCTCTAGGTGTACATAGCGACAACGAAGGATACAGTTAGCACTGCCCTCATTCAAGAGCTCAATAACGAGTAGAAGTCGGTTTACTTCATCAATAGGATGTTCCAGGACACCAGACCCGGTATCAGATGGTGGAGAAGGTTGACCTATCTATCATTGTTTCAACAAGGTTGTTGTAGCCTTACTTTTAAAGTCATCAAATTATTGTGAAGACAGATTATCCCATATAGAAGATTCTCCAGATGTTAGATATAATTGATTAAATGTCATCATGGGCAGTGGAGCTGTCCGAGTTCTCTATTCGATATGATCCAAGAGATCACATAAAAGTGTTTAGCGGATTTTGCGAGTGACCTACAAGTGAACTAGGTCCTTGAGGACTAATGGTGGTCAACCAAGGATCAATCCGTGGACTTGATACTTATCAAGTTTAGAAATTGTAGAATTAATGCCTATTTACTAAAACTAGGTGGGGAAAATAAAATGTAAGAATGAAATCTAATATGAAAAGATAATGCAATGCATGATTGTATCTATTTAAACTAAAGATTAAATGAATGAAACAAAATTGAAATATGCAATGCGTAATTCCTATCCTAAATGATATGCTAATAACAGTGAACAGAGTTTAAAACATATATTCTAATGAATCAATGCAATTGACACTGGTGAATTAACATATAAAATGGAATGCAAAGTAAGAATCTAAAATGATCACAGTGAATGGTAAAAACAGTTACACAAATTCAAGATTCATATTCTACTCCTAAATTGAAATTACTCAGAATCTATAAGGAAAAGAAAAAGAGAAACAGATTAAATCAAGACTAAAATAAAGCGATAAAAACTAAGTCTAAAAAAATCCAAAATCCCTAAAATGCTACTCTAAATCATGCAAGTACTGAAATCATATAAGATCAAAACTAAATCAATGCAAGAATCAAACAATAGCAGTGTTGGAAATTTAAAAGTGCAAATAGAAACGTAAATTGAAACTAAAATTGGAAAGAGCAACTTTTATTAAGAAATGGAAATCAAAAGTAGAAATACCAGAAATCCCAGAGAGTTCAAAGTCTGTCACCCAGTGATCATCCCCAAGAATTCCAGTGCAAGAATTAGAGTATCTACCTCTAAGAAAGCAGTAAAGAAATCTACTCTAAAGCAAGAGAATGAAAAACCTAGTCTAAGTACACTGCCTGCACCCAGTGCATGTACATTGTATAATACAAGACTCCCTTTATATAGGGAAAGTCTGAAATAGAGAAAGAAAGAAAAGGGAAAAGGGAAAGAATATGAAAACAAACTTAGAAGCTTCTGGAGTATCCTTCAAATGACTCTGACCAGGTTTTCCAACCATTCAAGCTTGTACGTCCGATCAAAATTTTGTTCCGATTAGCTTCTGGACCGACTTCCTTTTGGGCCGATCATCCTCCTGGAAAGTGGCGCAAAGCCCAGCTTCTCTTCATCTCTCTCGCTCTCGTCAGGCCCTAGGTTGAAGATTGAAGAAATTTGGGAATGAAACCCTCTTCACGAACCTTGTTCCTTCAATCAGAGCTTCTCATCACAACAACACAAAATGATGTTGTTCTACTTAATTGGAATTAGCCCAGATCTCCATGGTGTGTACCCAACATTTCAATCTGCAGTAGCATCAGACCAGCAAAACAACAACTCAACAACCCAATTCAAGCGGCCCAATCAGTGACTTTGCCTAATTTCTTCAGCAGCTTCATCTTTTTAAATGTAGCACTTGATATTAATCCCAGACAACTTTTATTCAATTAATTCTGGCAAATTTTTCCAAGGTTAATCTGAAAAAAAATGAAGAATTGTACAACAAAAAAGAAAAAAAAAATTCTATAACAAAAGAAATTCTTATTTTTATTTTTTGAATTTTTCTAGAAAGTAAAACAACCTATTTATTTAAAAATCTATTTTATTTAACTAAAAAGGAAAAATTAACACTATTTTAACAAAAGGTCTAAAATTAAAGAAAAATATGCTAAACTAACCTAATTCAAGAAAATTAAAAGCTAAATTATCTTAAAAGAGGAATATTAACAAACAAAAATAAGAAAAAATAGGAGTTATCAACAAGGTTGTTGTAGCCTTACTTTTAAAGTCATCAAATTATTGTGAAGACAGATTATCCCATATAGAAGATTCTCCAGATGTTAAATATAGTTGATTAAATGTCATCATGGGTTGTGGAGCTGTCCGAGTTCTCTATTCAATACGAACCAAGAGATCACATAAAAGTGTTTAGCGGATTTTGCGAGTGACCTACAAGTGAACTAGGTCCTTGAGGACTAATGGTGGACTCTATATCTTGATGGATCTTCCAACCTAAAGGAGGCGGGAACCCACAAAGTTCTAGAAGGGCCAAACAATGTTCTGATCGAGAAGTCTCTACACTTCAATTTCAAAACTTCGAACAACCAAGTCGAGTATGAGTCTATTATAGTTGGGCTCAACCTGGCGAATCAGGTAATGGCGAATCGTGTTATACATCGAACAAACTCGTGCCTAACAGTCAGACATCTAACAGGTGACTGTGAAGTGAAGGATCCATTCTTGTTGTAGTATTACCATATAGTGACAACCTTCGCTGAGGTGAAGCTCGAGCACATACCTCAAGCGAATAATATGAGGGCCAGTGTGCTCTCTAAGCTGGTCAGAACCAAGAAGAAAGATATGTACAAGTCTCTATTGCAACAAGTGTTATCAACCTCATTCATTGATGCAATGTCCGAGTGTATGGTCATCGACTTGGGGGAGGAAATGTGCATGGAGCTTAACGTACGTTATCTAAAGACCGAAGATGTTCCAGAAGGGGAAGACAAATATTAGGTGTGAAAGGTCACTTGTTACATGTTGTTGGGAGATGAACTTTATTAAAGAGGGTATAGTCGACCTCTATTGAAGTGTGTAACCTTAGAGCAAACCGACTACATTATCTAGAATACGCATGAAGGGATATGCAATTATCATTTTGCGGAGCAAACTAGGATGGCTAAAACCCTTATAGTTGAGTATTTTTGCCTGTGATGGAAGAAGACTGGGTTGCTTATGTTTGAAGATGCATACCTTTTCAAAAACATGGGAATCTCATACATAGTCAGCATGAAGAGCTTCATCATATATTCTCCCCATGGCCCTTTGCAAAGTGAGGGATGGATATCTTGGGTCATTTTGCTCCAAGCAAAGCATATGTTAAGTTTTTCTTTGTCAATATCAACTACTTCAGCAAATGGATCGAGGTCAAACCTTTATTGAACAACTGACATATTATAAACTTAGGTATACTACTTTCTTACCTGGTTTTTTTATCCCTAAGAAGGGTTTTGGCTGGGAATATTTTAGGCATCTTACCTAACAAAATGAGGGTTTATTCGTTCAATTATTCTTTAAATTGTTTTGTAGGCAACTAAGTTCCCTGTTTCCTAACCAAACAATCCTGGTTGAACTTTTCATGCAGTTTCATGATGTCTACGTAGATGGTCAGGGTTGAACCTTTCATGCAGTTTCCTGCGACTTACCTAGGTAGTCTCCGTTGAACCTTTCATGTAGTTTCTTATTGCCTACCCATGCGATCCTGGTTAAATATTCCATACAGTTTCCCGAGCGCTTATCCAAACAATATTGGTTAGACCTTTCATGTAATTTTCTGCCACCTACCTCCTAGTCAAACCATAACACCATACTGATTTCCACACGACAATAGAAAGCACTACTCAGAAGAAGTAAAGCATCATGTTACGAATAAAATGCATAAGTCAAGTAATTGAAACACGAAACTACTAAACAACATCTATTTCATTTACAAAATGTATGTGGTACATCATCAGTGGCCTACTCAACCACACACCAAAAAGAAACAAAACAAAACAAAAACAATAGAAAAAACAGCAAGAAAATACAATTTCGTCTTAAGTTATAATAAATTTCTACTGATCGGCTACATTTTTATCGTTATTCTTCGCAACAGACTGACCAACCCTGGTACCTTCCTCCCTGGACTCCTTATCAGCACCTTATTCAACAATCACTTCCAGGGCCTCTCTCGCAACTGTTATAACATTAACATCCATCATACGACCTTTGTAGATTCCTTTATTCACATTAAACCTGGTGTCGGTCGAGGAGACTTCCTAGTATTGGAATTCAGCCTAGTGAAGCGCCTTGTGGAACCCGTTGGTGTGCTTGTATAGATCCTTTAGCTTTCCCTTCAACTCTTGTTTGCTCTCTAACTCCTCCTTCATAATCTTCTTTTGAGCGACGTCTTCTTCCTTCATTTCTTTGACTTTTTCTCCTTAGCCTTCTTCTCATAGTCTAAGCATCGAGTGTTCCAGATTTCCATTCGACAGATGTCTTCCTCTAAGGATTTTTCCCATTCAACCCATGTCTTCGCTTCCTTTCCCTTGCCTTCTCCTTCTCATCCCAAGCCTTATGCTCCTCCTCCCGAACCCTCCTCTCAACTACCAAGTCCTTGACAACTTTCTTCTTTCCCTTATCTCTTAACTCTTTGCACATCATGTTAATGACCCTCCGACCAATGAGAAGGGATTTGTTTCGGAATTCTAGCAAGGCATTATTAGCGTATCAGGTTCGTCCTCGTGAATAACCTTCATCTCATGGTCATCAATCCCAATGGTTAGACCCTTGCGCATGCATACCAAGGGACCCTACAGGCTGGCCAAATCAGACGACCTGTTCCTAGAAGGAGTCAAAGGACCTGAAGGAGTTGTTAGAGCCTTTTTGCCAGAGTTGAGTAGTTCAACCCTTAGGTTCTTCTTATCTTTGCCAACACCCATCTACTTTGAAGGCATCATCCTCTTCTCACTACCCAATGGTCGATCGGTGTCTGCTTCGGCTCTTTTCAAATTGGGGACATCGGTCTTTCCTATTGCTTTTGCCTCCTCCTCGCTTCGTATGCAACAAAAGAGTTTGACACTCCCTCCAACCTTTGATGCATGGTGAGCCATGAAACCTGGAAACACAACAAAACGCTTAGATTAGTTCAAAAATTGCTTAAGTTAAAGAGACATTCTAGGTTTACCCTCTAGCTCAATGATTAGATTATTGCATAGGTAAATTCTAACAAGGTGCCTAAAACTAGCATGGGCAACTACTACAAGATGCCAATGATTCTTCAATCCTCCCTTGACAAAACGCCTGTTGACCAGTCATGGTATCTCAAGGGGTTCTCAGTTTGGTAGAATGGAAACTTCTTGTTCCCATTTTCATCATAAAATTATGGTTGACCACAAATCTAAAGAACCTTTTTCTTGAAATTTTCGAAAGAGTCTGAAACCCATAAGCAGAGCCTTCGACTTCTTCACTAAAGAGACTCACATAGTCGAATCCCTAAGGCATATGCAATAAAAGTAAAAAAAAATAACATTGGGAGATGGAGACAAATATAATGCCTTGTAGATAAACTTAGAAAGATTCAATACGCCTGTGAGGATAAAGTTGTGTCGGTGCTACATTTAAAAGTTGAATGACGTCCGTGGTAAACTTATCGAATGGGAATTAGACATGTAGTTGTGTGAAGAGAACCATATATACATAGAATAATTCATATTCGTAATTGACTTGCAATATGTACTAGAGTCAGGTGCCGCCTACTAGAATTATTCCTGTTTCCTGAAGACATCAACATACCATGTAACTTAGCCAAAAGTTACTACACATCACTACAAGTAAAATAGGCATTGGGCCAATGGGCCAATACTCTAAGGTTGTGGCCAAAGATAACAAATTTTCTTTGCTACTATAAGGTTATGGCTAAAGATAATAAATTTTCTTTGCAAATTCACGCATGCCAACTACTAGATATCAACATCACAAGTCCAGAGACAGACTATTGACATTCTTTCAATGCCTTTGAGACATGAAAGTCTAGGAGAATGGTGTATTTGTATGTATTCGAAGACCTTTTGGTCTTATCAACTATGATCTATAGATGATTGATTAACCAAACACATACTGAATACCTGATACCAAGTACCATGTGCCCGGTAGAGGTCACATGTTGATTAACGAATACTTTGTAAAGGTTAAGTTACGTACTGAAGACCGAGGAATGCACCCTAAAGAAGTAAGCACAATAAGTTATATAGCGAATACCGCTAGCCAGACACACCAAGTACTGTGTTCCCCTAACTAAATACTAGGTGTCATTTGTTAATGGAAACGCTCCTTACTAAAGTCAAGTGCTGCCTTCCAGAACCTATCCTTCCCCACTGAAGACATCAATATATCCCATAACTTCACCAAAAATAATTACACATCACTACAAATAAAATGGCCATTGGGCCAATGGGCCCATAATCAAGGATTATCTAAGTAAAGGTTCATGGTTAGTAAAATACTCTTGTAACTTTAATCGAGTATTGACTTTACTTTTCACATTAATCATACTTTAACCATAATCTCTAACTTAGATCACTAACTTGAATGTTGGAAAATCTTCTATAAACAGCTCACACGCTCATTGTGTAGAAAACAAATACCGAAAATACAAAAGAGATTTGAAGAACAAAAACCAAATAGAAGAGATTAATAAAGTGAAAAAAAATAAAAAAACAAAACTCTTTACAAAATATCTTCAACTTTATTAACTATTTCATTTTTATCCTAAAAAAAAATATATTTTTTATTTAACTAGATTTTTCTTATATTTTTATGGTTGAGATGAAGTTCTAACAATGAAAAATTTAGTACTTCTTCTAAAATATAAATTAATTAAGTTGACTATATTAATTATCACTCTCGTTATCACGACATAAATTCATTATTTATTTTATTATTTTTAGAATATAATGAAATTCAGTTACATATTTCAAGTTCCGTGTTAACTAGTCATCGTATAAAAAGTTAATTACGTTTCTGATGCGCAAAGTTTAACTAAGAAAATGTATCGTTCATTAAATAAATATAATTTTATTATTTAACAAAATACATAATCAATAACCTCTCACTTAAAAAATAATAACATAATTTCTTTATTTAATCCTTACAAACTATATCTATTTTATTTTTTAAATTATATTTTTTACACTTAAAAATTGAGAAATACAAACATGAAGAACACATACTTCCGCAAGTAACATATAAATGAGATAAATATTTATTTTATAAGTCAAGTTTTTAAAGAAACAAACTTAAATTACTCTGTAAAAATTATTAATCAAATATTATTTACTTAAAAAATTATTTTATGATAGAATAGTTGATTTAGTCTTAAAGCATATAGTATTACTCAAATGACATCAAACTTGAATCTCTGAACTGAAATTTTATACTGGATAATAAAAAAAAACTTCAAAAGAGAAAACAAACGGTAAAATTAACTATAAATAAAACTGATAACATTTTAAACTATCATCCGAAAAACTAAAATCATTTGAAATTATAACTCAAAAATGAATTATGAATGAAGTTATAACTAAAAAGGTAAATAAATAAATAAATCTTAGAAAATTTATAATGTTCATATATATATATATATTGCTTTTCTACATGAATTTCATCAAAGGAGTAGGTAGAAATAGCATATTAACATATATTACTAACATCACTCTAAAGAATAAGACAAATAAAACAAACGAACAAGAACAAGGCTAGTACTGAAAAGGTGAACTACACCAAAAGAATAAAAAATAATCACTAAGAAAAGAAATGGCTAAAAATATATTTATAATTCAGTTTAATATCATTTTTAGATTATAACTTTATATTTTATCACTTTTATTCAATGCGGGCAGGATTCATTTGTTGTAGTGTTAAATATGGTCTTAATTTTCGTAATTTATGTTTAATTTGATTCTTTTTTATGATGTCGTCTAAGTCGTTAACTGTAGACTGTACACGTGAATAATGACTAAATGACGTGTTGGATTTTTACATATGTGGCCACTTCAGCATAATGTACATGTTGTCACATCATCATCTTCAATCTCCTAACACATAAGAAACCTAGCCACCACCGTTAATAATCATGCATCTCCATCGCACAACACAAACAACGCACCACAGCGAAAAGCCTACACATGCATAGATTAGAAACCACTGTCAGCCACCACAACAAAGCTTCAATGCCACCATCAGCAACATGACTAGATCGACGAAAGATTCATGAACAAGAATGCAGTGAGCCACCACAATGCAGCGAGCCACTACAATGCATCTACACCAGATCTGGCCATCACCGTTAATGAGAAACTATGGCAATGAAGAATAAGCAACCAACAATTCCACCAAAGCGTCAGAAAAGGAATCTAGATTAGGGTTTATTTGGAATCCAAGAGAGACATAAAAAATAGAGCTTCTTCGCGTGAAATAGAGAGAACTATAACGCGAAATAGAGCAAGAAGAATCAGAACTTTGACCTTTTCAACATGATTTTTCATCCTCCACTCACACTACAAGAAAAAATTGAATTACATACGCCAAAATTCGTATATAAGGCTCAAAATTTGTATATAATACTTGGTTATATACGGATTACATACGGACAAAAATCCGTATATAATACTATCGTAGCTAGGCTTATATACAGATATATCTGTATATAAGTTATATACGGATAACACGATTACCACACAACGACAACGACACCACGACTGGAACACCACGACGAACGAAGATGATGGTTCCAGATGATGAAGGGGAATGCCTATGATTGATGAGAAGAATCGTTTGATGACAAGAATGGCCAGAGAAGAACAAAATTTACTAAGCATTAGGGTTTGGTTTACTTACCAGATTAAGCTACTCAGCCCCAACTACGGCATCGCACCGAATAATGATCCTAACCACAGTGTTTGATGAAGGATTGATGAAGGTCACACCAAACAATGAGCCCCAACCACGAAGAGAGACGAGGAAGAACCAAAGAGAAGAGCAAAGAGGGTAGACCAAAGATGGCTCAAGAGAGAAACACCCACACCGAAGATGGCTCGAGAGAAGGATAGTGAACTGAGACCGAAGATGGTTTGAAAGAGAAAGGAAAACAAGATGGTTCGAGAAAGAAGAAACCTCGAGGGTTCGAGAAAGAGAGGAAAGCTCGAGGTTCATAAATGAGATCCAGCTTCCACTTCATCATAAATACATTTTTTAAAATAATTATTTCCCAGATCCGTATATAATATCCGTAGATAAAACTTGGTTCTAACTACATACGAATAATACGAGTTATATACAGATCTTATCCTTGCGTAATTTTCCCGCCACCATGCACCAACCTTATATACGGAATTTATATACGAAAAATCTGTATATAAAAATCCGTATATAATATCTGTATATAACGTCTTTTTCAAAATTTGTATATAACTTTCGTATACAATAGTTACCTTTTATACGGATTTATATTCGTATATAAAGTTTCGTATGTAAATCTATTATTTCTTGTAGTGTCACAATAAGTAAGTTGTTAAATTAGTTACACAAAGACAATGTTCAAACTTTAAATTAGTTTCTTTCTCTAATTTGATGGAAAGAATGGATGGATTTTTTTGCTTTTCCATGGTTATGTATTTGCTTCATGGAGTTTTGTTGGTTTCTCATTTTGTAGTAAGCCTAAGAATAGATTTCATGAAAGAGAAAATTGAGGATCTGGTAGTAAAGTGCATAATGGAAAGCATACAATCTAAAATTCCTTCCTCTAGTTGCTCAATTGTAGGTTCACCAAGTGTAGATTTTTCTAGATAGGATACAATATAGTTTTAGCTACCGGTTACAGTTCTTTTTAGATGCAGTCACTAGTGGATAAACGCTGTTTAACATCGGTTGTTTTGGGCTTTTGACATCACTTATTAAACCAACGTCTATTCCAGTGATGTTAACTTTACATCAGTCAGGTAATGACAGACGTCTATCTAGATGTCGATTGTATGCACCGCCGACGTCTAGATAGACGTCAGCCGTAGCCACAATAGACATTAGAATAGACGTCAGTGGTCAACAAAAGAGACGTTTGTACGCGCTGGATAGTTTTGTCCACTGTTTCTTATTGGACGTCGCTTTGTGCATTGACTGACGTCTATAGACGTCAGTTTTGCATTAACCGACGTCTATTGGGTAATTTTTTTTAATAAATATTTTATTTTTCAAATATAATCACACCTGAAATTCAGAAAAATTCCCAGAACAGTTGTTTATAATAAATAATTGTTTGTTTGAGTTATAAATAGATATAATTCAATCAAATACCAAAGAAATGAAATTATAAAGTTAAACTAAACCTAAGTAATTGAAAACAACAAAAATAAGTCTTGCTCTAGTTCCACTTTTCGAGAAGATAAGTTGCCCACTCCTGCCTTAGCTGTTTTATCGTTCTTCAGATAAAGCAGATGAATTGTTGAAGCGCTGCACAATTAAGAAATATTGATTATGATTTGATCTATGTTGAAAAGAATTAATTGATTTTTGATGTTTTCAAAGTATGCCTGATTATTACCTCATTCCAGTTATCTGTGATACCAACTCGAATGATGGTCTTAATCCAAGACATGACATAGTACCCACATTCCCATGAATCTACCTGTCTGTTACACTAAATGACAAACTAAATATATTCAAGAATTAAGATCATTGAATAACATAGCAAATGAATTAAAACTATAAATGTACCAAACCTTGGGATACAAGACTTGATTTAGCTGACCTCGAAATTTACCCATTACTCTATTTACATTAAAACAGAAAGTAATATGAATATAAGTATGAAATCATAAAAAATTAAGGCCGACATGAATTTAAAAGTCACTTTTAGCAAAATACTTACCCTTGAAGGATGGTTTTCAAGTCATTTTTCATCCTCATTTGCAGCGAACAGAAGAAGAAAACTGTACCTTTTTTGGGAATGAGGACCACCAGCTGCCAGTGAACCCTGTTTGGAACATCATAAATAGTTAGTAAACTAATTAAAGAAACATTTAATTACCTTTTAAATAAAAACAACACATACCCATCATGTATGGCACAAGGTATATGTCTCTGTTTGACTCAGCCATCCATGTTTGCAAATAATCTTGTTTGATTTGAGTTGTGTTATCACAACGTTGAATGGTCTGAGGTTCAACAAATCCGTAAACGGAAGACCGACCTTGGTCTACAATGACTGTGTCCATGTACCTATAACAACGAAGTTAACTTGTTACAAAGTAGGCAACTAAATTAAACTATTATGGTTGACAAAATTAACTATCTTACATGCACCAGAGTTGAATAATGGAAATATTCAACTCCTTGTCTCCCGAAATGATCTCCGATACATTATTGAATGTGATATATAGTGCCATATGGGGGGTATACCAAATACTCGTAAATCCCAGTATATTTGTATTGATCCTTTTTTGAACTTGGGAATGTTTAACAATAGTTTTTCTATGGGATTATCCTCCGCTTCAGCCATGTCATCACCATCATCACCATCATCATTTTCAGCTATTGGTGCCTCATGCATCGGCAGCTTTTGAGGACGTGTGAACTGAACATAAAATTTTCAAAGTTATGAACAAATATTTTTAAATGATAATATAAAATTAGTAATGATAACAATATTATACCTGTTGTGTACCATGTGTGTGCTACCAATGCTCTAGGCCAGGCTAAAAGAGTTCGTATCGCCTCCCCCACAAATTGAACTTCAGGATTCGGTACAGGCACCTGAGCCTGTGGATCCCGAACCTCGTCAATCATGACACACACATGCTCGGGTGATATGGGAACACCATGAATAGTCTGGCCTCCCTCAACTACTCGTCCAACAGCCACAATGCGTGCGGGATCCCCATCAACCAACAAGTCATATTGACCAATGTAGTCAGTAGGTTCAACAGCAGAGCAGGATCCTTTGGTGCTGGCAGGAGGTGGTGTGGGAGTTTCATTGGGCACACCCACGGTGGCCTGCGTCATGGATTGCAGCTTCTCTTCAAGCGCTCTTTGTATTTGTTTCTGTTCTTCTAGCTGCTCAGTGAAGCATTGCTTCATTTGACGAATTCTTTGTTCTCACTGAAGATCCATCTTCCTCAGTGCGTTTTGATTCGTTGATTGAGTTGTTTTTTGTATAGGGCAAAAGTACTCACGAAGACCAATGGACCCAGGAACTGCATGTACACGTCCTGGGTGCTCCGGTTTGCCAATGGTCGTTGTTAAAATGTCCTCCCTACCTTGGGGAGTAAATGTTCCATGTGTCTGCTGCTCAACCAACTCATCCTGCACATTAAAAAAATTTACGTTACTTAAATTGCAAGATATGATAAAAATACAATAAAGTAATGTTTACAATTTCAACTTACAATTCTCTATGAGATCGCTACGGCTGAGGCAGATGTCATGTTCCCATCAGATTTCGTCCGAGCAGCCTTCCACATCTTGTACCTTGTAGGTGGAGGTGCTAGGTCCGGGGACTCAAGCCTCAACTCATCCGCTCGATCCTTCCTAAGTTTCTTCTCCAGTTTCGCATAATCACCTCGTGATAACACGTGTGGTGCATCATTTAACTTTTGCCTTTATTGGGCGACTAACCTTTTACCCTGTAAAACAATTTTTACACATAACTATATAATAATAAAATCTGCTCTGAAGACGTTGTTGGTTAAGATAAATACCTTCCATTCCTCAGTCTCTCTAGATTGACGAAACTGGATTCATTCTTCTTCTGTGAAGGAATAATGCTGAGATGGATTCTCATGTTCTCTGTCTCCAAACACATACAGACGTGTCAGCCTTGTCTTGAAATCCATCCATCTCTTACATATGTGCAATAAGATTTTCTGCCTCATGTCTTGGGTGTTTGGAACATCATATTTTATCTGTTTAAAACAAGGAAAGTGTGAATGACATAATAAGATCAAAGAAATAATTATATCAAATTTCTTTTAAGTAACCATACCTGAACATCTTGCCATAAAAGGTTCTTCTCGACCTCTGGGACATCATCCCAAGTTGCATGAAGGATAGAAACATGGGTTTTGGCTATCTTACCCAGATAACTACTAAAATTATCAGACACCACACCGGTTCTTGGGTCAATCTTAAGATGTTTCCTCTGCCCAGGAACCTGTCCGGATGTCGCTTCTGGCAAATTGTTGAAAGGCTTTTAGGTCGCACTAAAAGTCAACAAATCCAGTCCCCTAATGTAGTATAGGTAGAGCCGTCAAAATGGGTCACAACCCGCGGGCCAACCCGGCCCGTCACGGGTTCGGGCCGGGTTGGGTTTGAAAAATACAACCCATTTATATGCGGGTCAGATTTCAACCCGGCTCATTTATACCCGGCTCATGCGGGTTGAACCCGTGGTGAGCCGGGTTGGCCCACCAACCCACCTACCTAATTTTATTTTTTAATTTATTATTTTATTTATGAAATCCTAAAAAATAAAATACTCTCTTCACTCACTCTATATACCAAAAAAGTAACATTTGCTCTCACAAATCACTTTCACTTTCACTGTACTTGCTCTCATTTGATGGTGTTCTCACCCTCACTTCATTCTTCAAGGAGCAGGTAAAACACCCTTTCTTTTTTCTTCTCTTTTCTCCACATTTTTGTTTTCTCACTTATCTTTTTTTTTTTCAAAAACCCTATAATGACAAAAATAGAGGTTTGCGAATTTTTTTTTGTTCTGGGGGATTTGAAGACATGGAATGATTTTTTCATTTTTTGACATGCTCTTTTTGATATCTTTGAATTTGGGAAATTATGTTACAGATTAAACTATTAATTTTTTGTTGATGTTGTTGAGTACTAGTTCTATTTTTTTACTAATATTTTTTTTATTGATTGTCGGAATTGTTCTGATGGAAAATCTTTATTAGTGAATTTGGAGACAACAAAAACAAGGGTCTTTAACATAATTTTTTGGGAATGAAATTTGTTTAAATTTAAATTACTAAAAGTTTGTATCTTTTTATTTTAAAAAAATGTAATTAAATGGGCTACTGAGCTAACCCCTTTACCCACCAACCCGTGGTGGGTCGAGCCGGGTTCAAGTTTTTCTGGCTCGCTAATAAATGAGCCGGGTTGGGTTGGCTCACTAAGTGACCAACCCGTGGTGGGCCGGGCCGGGTCGAGCCGGGTTACCCGTTTTGACAGCTCTAAGTATAGGGCTGACCAGAAATCAATCCAAAGACTCGGTGAAAATCAAGTTTAGAAAATGTACAGTTAGATCTTGTTCTATTTATTAGCTATCTAAGCTAGGTGGGGACAATTGAAATTAAAAGAAAACAAAGAAATTATCAGTAAAGAATTAAAGAAAATAAAATTCTATTATGAATCCTAAACTAAACTAAAGAACCAATGCAAAAGAAAGGACCTAAACTACTAAACATTTTCACTGTCTAATAACAGAACCTAAGAACTATAAATGCAAGATCTAAGTGATGCAACTAAATCTACAAATGAACATTATGCATATACTAAACTACAATATAAAATCTTGAAATACACTGAATTATACTAAACTCTCAAAAGAAATCAGAATTGAAATCAATCAGAAATAAGTAGTACCTAAAGTCTAATCATGGAAGTCAGATTTAAGAACATAACCTAAAACACTAAACAGAACAAAAATCAGTGGATAACAATCACAAATCTGAACCAAACTTGCTTGAAACGGTGTATCAATTGATTTGTTATTATACAGGAAGACATCCCGTTCATAAAATGCCCACCTCGGGGTCTAAAGTTCTAATAAAGAACTAATAAATGAATAACAATCAATTGATTTACCAAATCAAAACAGATTCAATTCTACAAACACAACTCACAAACAGAAACTAAAACAATATGAATTGAAACATTTTTATTGATTGAACCCTTCTTTGGCTCGGGAAGACATCTCGTTCATTCACGCTCACCTTGGAGTCGTTTAATTCCAAAAGGAATTAAAGAGATGCAGATATCCGAGTTCGAATCATTTTCAAATCAAACCATTTCAGAAAATAAAAAAAAAAACAAAAAAACAATCTCAACACAAACAAGAATCGAATAAGAACACAGAACACAAGAAAATTGAACAGAACAGAAACATCAATTGCTCAACATAGATGAACATCACAGAATTTTTATTAAAACGAAAAGAGAATACAAGAATGTACCGAAAAGGAACAAGCAAGAACACGAGAACTAGAATCTACCGGAAATGATAAAACCCTAGACTCTCGCGTCGCTCTCTAAACAATTGGAAAATGTTTCTCTGAAAGTGTATATGTGTGTAAGAGTCTCTGTGGAAGTATATTTACATGGTAGAAACACCCTTTTATAGGGTTTGAAAAGAAAAGAGAAAAATGAAAAAAGGGAAAATGGGAAACTTGCTCATGACGCTTCAATCTTCTCTTCATTGGACGGTCACCATTCGTTTGCTTCCAGCTAGCATTTCCAGCCGTCCAATCATCTTCATCATCTCCGGTCACGTGCCAGTAAGCTCCGGTCACAGTCCGGTCAGCTTCACGAACTCTGCCCTAACTCTTAGGTATTTGTTTCCTCACGAGTGAACTTTGCTCTGGAGCTTTCTCTCTTTTCCTCCAATGATCGAGAGAGTATTCTCTTCTCTGCCAAATGAGTTCCACTCAAATGAGCTCAAAGCTGCAACAGTACACCAAACGACGTCGTCCTACTAATTGGAGCCAGCCCATGCACAGTGCATCCAAATCTACTCAGCAAGTTTTTGCCCAACTGCTTCAAAGCAGCTTCAGCAACCGAACAGCGTTGGCCCAGTAATGCTTTTAATTCCAAGGTGGCAGCAGCTTGATTTTTCCAATGCAGCAGCATCAAATCAATTGTAATAGCAGCCCAAATCATCAATTAAATCAGCAATGCAGCATAGACCATGTTGTTCAAGGCTGAGACCCAATTTAACGGCTCAATCTAAAAAAAAATATAGGAATCATTCAATAAATAAGAGAAAAAAAATTCTGCAATTAAAATCTAATTAAAACAAGAACATTTTTATTAAAAGATTTTCAGAAAAATACTAATTTCCTAATTATTTACAAATGTACTAAAAATACAGTAAAATTCTATTTTTAACTAAAATTAAGCAAAACTAAAGAATTTAAAGAAAAACCTAAAACTAATCTAATTCTAAACATTTAGAAACTAAAGAACCCTAAGAAAAGATTTTTAGCAAAGAAAAATATGTAAATTGAAATTGAAATTCTCTGTCACTCCTCGTGTACGTCTGCTCTGTGCTGATGCTGAGTCTAAGGTCGACATACCTGAAAAATATATACAAGGTTAGTTATTACGAATTGAAATTGAAATTCAAATTTTCATGTAAATATAAATTCATAGAAAGTCTAAACAAAAAACAAGACGTTACTTATTAAGATATTGTTTTCTCCCAGATCATGATCACTACGAATTGCATGTATGTCATCGGCAACGTCATCAATTGAGTCAATGAGTCTTGTTGTGCTACATGTTGTCTGAAGTACACAAAGAGATTCTTCCTAATCAAAACCGTGTTGGTTTTTCCCTTCCAAAACCACTGACCATTTTTCGTTCGCTGGATCGCTGACGTAGAATATTTGCCTTGCTTGACTTGCCATAATAAATGGTTCATTAGTGAAACTCATCTTTTTAAGATCTACCAATGTGAAACCAGAGTCATCTGTAATCACTCCAGAATTTATATCCACTCATTTACACTTGAAAACGGGGACTCTAAACCTCACATAATCCACCTCCCATATTTCTTGTATTACTCCAAAATAACTAATTGATGCAGTGATTGGATTTTTGTCTTTAGAACTAGAGAAGTGCACTGACTCAGCTTTTAGTGTAACTCCACTATTTTGAACTCTACTTTTGTCATCTTCTTCCTTTGTTTAAAAAGAGATATTGTTTATATAGTACCCACCATATGTAATGACATCTGTGTTCGGCCCCCGAGATAACCTCAATAGAGTTTCAGAAACATTTGGAGTCGCATAAATCTTTTTCTTAAACCATGGTAAAAAGGTTTTGACATGTTCATTAAGCTGCCATTTTTCACTCATTCTTGTGTGTGATGCCTTTATTTCATTAACGTGTTCAGAAATGTAAGGAATAACATCATCAGTGTTAAGATGTACAAATGAGCTTGATCAACTTCTTTTCTACTCACACGTTGAATCCTCACACCACGACCCTTACCTTCAAATTTTCCTTCATGTATGCTCTTCGGTAGACTCACTGGTTCACAACTTGGCATGTAAGCTGAACAAAATTCAATGGCTTCTTCTGCAATGTATCGCTCTATGATTGAAGCTTCTGGTCTATACTGATTCTTGACATATCCCTTTAAGATTTTCATGTATCTTTCAACAGGATACATCCACCTTAGGTAAACCGGCCCACATATTCGAATTTCTCCGACTAGATGAACGATCAAATGAACCATGATATCAAAAAAAGGTGGAAAATACATCTCCAATTACATAGTAGTCTTATTCCTTCATTTTCCAATTGATCTAAACATCGAGGGTCAACAACTTTCTTGCAAATGACATTAAAAAAAAGCACAGACGTGTCAGAATACCCCTAACAGAAGGAGGTAATATGCCTCGAATAACAACTGGTAACAATTGTTGCATCAATATATGACAATCATGAGACTTTAAACCAACTAACTTTAGCTCTTGCATAGAAACAAGCTTACTAATATTAGAAGAATAACCTTGTGGAACCTTCACACTTCTTAAACACTTACGAAAACTTTGTTTTTCTTTTTTAGAAAGAGTATGACAGGCTGGGGGCAAATAGGTGCGTCTACCTATTGCCTGTGGATGTAACTCTGTTCGGATTCCCATGTGAGCCAAATCTTGTCTTGCTTTTATTTCATCTTTGGTCTTCCCTTTGACATTTAATAAAGTTCCGATGACACTGTCACAAACATTTTTTTCTACGTGCATCACATCAATACAATGTCTAACATCAAGTAAAGACCAATAAGGAAGATTAAAAAATATTGATTGTTTCTTCCAAACAATTTTTGCATAAGTACTTTTACGATGCTTTCCAAATACAATGTCAATTTTTTTACTTCGTTGTAGACCTCTTCACCATTCTGGGGTCTGCACACAACCTCATCATCGACACTTCCATTGAATGCTTTTTTCAATCTACGGTAAGGGTGATTGCGAGGAAGGAATTTCTGATGTCTTGTATAAACCGTCTTCTGACCATGCTTCAATTGAAGGTAACTAGTGTTTTCTTCACAAATCGGACATGCAAAATTTCCTTTAACACTATAACCGCTCAAGTTTCCATAGGCTGGGAAATCATTTATAGTGCAAAACAACATTGCACGCAAACGGAAATTCTCTTCAACATCTGAATCAAACACTTCGACACCTTCTTCCCACAACAATTTCAAATCATCAATTAAAGGTTTCAAGTAAACATCAATGTCATTGCCAGGTTGTTTAAGACCAGATATCATCATTGACAACATGACATATTTTCTCTTCATGCACAACAAAGGAGAAAGATTGCATATCATCAACATAACTGGCCATGAACTGTGTTTTCTACTTAAGTTCCCGTACGGATTCATGCCATCAGTTGCAAGTGCAAGTCTTAAGTTCTTGGATCTGCACCAAATTCTAGAAATGTTTCATCGATCTTCTTCCACTGTGGTGAGTCTGCTGGGTGTCGAAGAAGATTATCGCACTTTCTTCCTAAAACGTGTCATTTAAGGTTCTTTGCATCCTCCTTAACAGAGAACATACGTTTGAACCTAGGTATTATAGGCAAATACCACATGACCTTACTAGGTGCACCATCATTACCTTCTTCACCAGTGTTTTTGTTGGATTTCTTTTTAAACGGCTTAAACCACATATTGGACAGTACTTTAGTGAAGCAAACTCCTTGATGTACAAAACACAATCATTGGGGCAAGCAAGTACTTCTGATATTCAAGACCCATTGGACATAAAACTTTTTTGGCCTCGTAATTTCGAATAGGAAGAGTATTATTTTCTGGAAGCATGTCCTTCAGCAACTTCAACAACTCCGTGAAACTTTTATCGGTCCATCTGTTCCTTGCTTCTAAACTAAACAACTTCAAAGTTGTAGACAAACGTGTAAAGTTTGTGCAGCTTGGGTACAACGGTTGCTCAGAATCATTGATTAGAGAATCATACAAATTAGCTCTTCTAAAGTTATCTTCACCAACATCATGTATCATGTCTTCTAAATGATCACTCATTCATTCTTCTACATAATTTGTTCCTCGTGATGTCATAGGATGGTCCAGTACTTCTCCATGTCAAGTCCAAACGGTATACGTTCTCGTTATACCGAACATGAATAGATGATCATGCAAATTGCCCAAGTCTTATCGTATTTGATTAAGACAACGAACACAAGGACAAAAATATGTCCCACTCACAGACTTTGCATTTTCTTTAACATATTGCAAGAACACCGAAACACCCTTCTCATATTCTTCAGAGATGCGACGTGCATTCATCCAGCTTTGATCCATACTATGTTCGTAACATAGTTCATCAGTAAAAAATTCTTAACTCTCACAAGGTTAGGCCCTACCCATTTAGGAAAAATATTTTTCATAAATTGTTGTGACATGTGCAAAGAAGTCTACGTCATAAATGTGATAAAATTTCAACAGCATTTCACATTGGTCTCCGAAATACACGAAATGATAGTAGTCAAAAGAATGACAACAATCAAATATGCATCCGGAGAACAACACAAATAATCAACCGAAATTTCATCAGTCTTATGCATAAACTCCAACGTACATGTTATAACAAATTTATGAAAAATAATTTTCCCAAACTGTCCAATTGGACAATTCAAAATTTAATATAAACGATTAAAAGATTAATCGTTTGTGTTAAATTTCAAACAGGAACTAAGTTTCACTCCATGAGTTCATACTAATGCATGTCAATTATAATAACACAACTACACTTAATCATATGCATATACTAACAATCTGCAAACACATGCATACCTAAACGTCAATATGAAATCATACAAAAAAAACCAATAAAATGAAAATTCAAAGTACCAACATCATACACAAAGCCAATAATATCCATACAAATTAAGTTTTCAAGAAACAACCTAACCTTTTTAGCAGATTATATATAACCAAATGAGATAGATGTCGTAGTGCACGCCCAAATATAGGTCAGAAAAGCAGTCCAAAAATAGTCAAAAACGCAACCCAACAAGACGTTTGAAACTGCAACAAAATGCAACGAAATGTAATTATAATCGGTTCAAACGAAAGCTTTTTCATCAAAGAGTAATTCAATCGGAGCAAAACTAAATTTAAAAGGTCAAAAACACAGAAAATGAACCTTTAATGGCGTGGCGGAGAAAAGCTCTCGACGAAGAAGACGATCAACAGTGGAAACTGCTCGCGGGTTCGCATTCTGAAGTTTATGTCACTATAGACGTCTGTTGGCTATCGAGATAGACGTCTATAAGGTTATAAACGTCGGTGATATCACTAATTCGACGTCTATATGATTTAAATATTAATATTGGTGCGGATTATAGACGTCAGCTATATTCACAACTAACGTCTAGTGGGACATAGGCGTCAGTTGCATGGTAATTGACGTCTAGGTAGTAGAACAATCATTACAGTTTCACCTAACTGTCAGGTTATAGTCGTCTGTTAGGGGCGGGCACCGACGTCTACGTCTCAGACCATTAATGACACTCAACTACCTGTCAGGTTATAGACGTCGGTGTGTGCAACCCGACGTCTAAATCGCGACTGTTCACCACCTCTGAGACCTTTAGAAATCGATGGTTATCATGCTGACGTCTTTAGCTCGACTATTCACCTTACCTGACAGACCTTTAGACGTCGAGTTGGAGTGTCACCGATGTCTACTGTTCTTCACGCATCGGTTAGATGTTGACCCGACGTCTACTTGCCCTACTTAATTACGAAGTTGCCACCGGTCATGGTTTTACGTCAGTGGACCAAAGAACCGACGTTTATGTGGTGACGTTAAACAACGTTTTTCCACTAGTGAGTATAGTTTCTGGCAAGCTCCCTACTATCTTATAGTCATATTTTCAACCAGAAGTTAATGGTCACACATATGTAGAAAATGTGGATGGAAGCAAGGTTTCCATGCGTATCATTAGTTTTGTGGTGATGATTAGACTAGTATATTTGGATCCCAAATTATGGTTGAAGGGGAACCCAGTTAAGGACATTGGGAGAATATAGAAAGATGGTAACAAGAATCAAATTGTTAAGTACTTAGATCAATCACATAGGTAAAAAACGAACACATTATTCATTTATTATCCACGTGTACACTCTACCATTAACAATTTAAATAATATCATAAAAATAACTAAATTAAAAAAAAATTACAAAAATCAAGACCACATTAAACAATTGAAAAATATAAGTCTCACATTAAACAAAATTGAAAAAAAAATAATAATATTAAGCTACCATCAACAAGGAATCTTTTCTATGAACCATGTAAGAACCCTAATTGGAAACTTTACAAGACACACACCCACGTTGCTGAATTCTCCACAACACTTCCAACATGGACACAAACAACTCATTATTGACCTGCATTGCCATAACAAAAAATTATATTCAAATATAGTTATTACAAAATTTAATAAATTTATTATTCATGACAATTCATATTTGAATTATACCATAATATTATTAAATACAGAATTATGGGAGAAAAAAAATCATACAGAAACTCAATATAACAGTAATTCAAATACAAACAATCATATATACGTAAATATTGTAAGTTTAATGACTGATAGTATTCAGATAAACGTGTCTGAGAAGAAAGTTCGTAGGGATTGAATATCAATCTAAAATCACTTCATATTTTGCCTATTTAGTTATTAAATTTGTCTTACATATGAACCAATAAAAGAAAAGGAAATAAATGAGAAAGAAAGTTTAAGAAAATGGAAAAAGTTACATACCCAAGAAGCCAGATGACAGCACCTACAGGACAAAAAACCAATGAAAGCAGAGCGAAGGGTAATCCAATCACGAAACCCAATGGTCTGCACTCGCAAAATTCACCTTCCATAATTTCTCTCTCTTCTTTCTCTGCAGTGACAGTGTGTTTCTCTGCGATCTGAATCTGAAGAAGAAGAAGACGACGACGAAGAATGAATGAATGAATGAATGAAGAGAGATTGTGAATGAAGGTCGTGTTGATTTCGATGTAACTTCGTTGGAAACCCCACCGTGACGAGAACTCCAATGACTTCTATTATTCTTTCGTTGACCTTCTTCACACGCTCTTCTTTTCTGTCATTCCTGTTATTCCAATGTTTAAAATTACTCATTAACATAATTCTTTCCTTTCTAATTCTTTACAATCAACAAAATTAACCCTTCAAATTCATTTATTTTATTAATTCTTTAGGAAGAAAATTACAGCTCAGTTTTTGGCTTTTATGTTAATATTCTTACTTGTACAACACGTTAGTGGTCCAACATTAATGAATTTAAGACAAAATAATATATATAATAAATTGTTTTCTTTATTTGAGAAAATATCTCAAAAATTAGTTCTTCAGATACAATTATTTTGTTATAAAAGAAATTTATAACTCATTTTTTGTTTATTTTTATTATCGTAGAGACATGTTAATTGCTACCTCACTCAACAATCCCTTCTCTCCCGTCGTAAAACTTTAATTTTTACAAATATAGATAATGAATATATAATTAATTAATATGCTGTTTAAAAATAGTTCTTTGGTAGACTTGATAGTAGTAATCCCAAATACTAGAAGTAATTATTTTCTTAATTAGTATAAAAGAAATTTACAGTAATGTTTTTGTCTTTTATGTTTTTATTGTTATGTAATAAATGAAAAACATACTAATAATGATATATGATTATTGCATTTAATTTAACAATTTTATATGTATATAATTTTAAACAAAGATAAAAATACTTATAATACGTTTATTGTTTCAATTCTTAGTTTTTAAAATAATATAATAATGTTAGGTCAGTAACCATATTTAAGGTATTGTTTGGAAACTTAAATGTTATATTTAAAAAATAAATAAGTCACTTAAAATATGTCAATAAATAATAAATAAAACTATACAAATCAAAATGAGAAAAAGAAATTATTGAAAATAAAAAAAAATGAAAAATTTATTAATCATGAAAAACAGAAAATTAAAACCCAAAATGAAAATTCAATTAAGAACTTCAGTGGAAGGAAAATTATTAAAGATTATATACACTATTCACAAACGAGAACCAAAATTTTTTTAGCATTACTATATTAAAAATTTAGAAAGAATAATTTCACACAACACTGAGCAGTTAAGGAAACAAATATTGTTTCTCGTTTTGGTTCACTAGTAAACAAAATACAAATTGTAAAATATGTACCAAAAAAACAACCCTAACTATATTAATACAACATAATTATTAAAGTTGGTTTAAAAATAATTCCAAAAATATTAATGAATAAAAATGTCAATTTTAATAAAAATAACAATAAAACATTTATATAAAAATTGAATTTTGTCTTAATTTGAAAATGGACGGAATTACTCAATTTAAAAGAATTGATACTGAATTAAGAAAAAATAAAAATAGGGTTAAATATATTTTCAGTTTCTAAATTATAATGCAATTTTGGTTTTACTCCCTTTTCAAAACTTTGATGCATTTTTATCTCTCTTCTTTTAGAAAGTTCCGGTTTAGTCTTCCATACCAATATCGTTAATTTTTTTTTTCTGACCTGGCTAATAGTGTGTCACTTCCTCCACACACGTGTATAGTTAACTTTTCAAATTAAAGTGAAATTAGAATGAATGAAGACAAGAAGAACGAAGAGCAAAGATGTAATTTATGGAGTTCGTGTTAAACAAAATCGTGATCTAGCATTCGAAAATCAACAAAGTGGAAAAGCTTTAAAATTTGGACATGGTGTTCGGGAAAATACGTAAGTTCGTTCGGGGAATAAATGGTGCGATTAAGGATCTAGGATTTTGGCATGTTGGTAATTTAATTTCAAAATCATTGTTGTAGTTCATGAGATACCAAAGTACCATAGAAAAATGAAAGAAGAAAAAGGGCAAAACGAAGTATAAGGAAAAGAGAAAACTGGAAAATTAAGAATTATTTGAAGGAACTGAAAGAAGAGATTTGTATTGCATCTGACACAAAGTGAACTATAAATAGAACACAAAGGGAAACAAAAAAAGACAGAAAACGAGAAAGGCATTGTTCGATTGTGGTGCCGATTTGTCGAGGTGTCAGGTTGTGATGCCAAGCTGTCGGGTATAACTGAATTGTAGAGATCCACATTGTTGAGGTCCACGCTATCAAGGTCCACGCTGCTGAGGTTCATGTTGTTGAGCTCCACACTATCAAGCTCCATGCTGCCAAGGTCCACGTTGTCGAGCTCAACACTATTGAGGTCCACGTTGTTTAGGTTCATGCTACAAAGGTCCATGTTGTTGAGGTTCATTACTTACCTATACACGTGTCTTGAAGACATGACACACTCTTAGCAATGTTAGAAAAAACTAACCACATTGGTCATGGAGCACTAAATCAAGGACTTTCTAAAAATAGAGAGATGAAAAAGGATCAAAATTTTGAAGAGGGACTAAAATCAAAATTGTATGATAACAGGGATCAAAAACATATTTAACCTTACAAAATATAAGGATTGAATTGAAAAAAAAAATTCTAAAAAATTAAAACAAATTAAAAAATAGCAAAAAAATCACGAACTGACGTGTGACATATACAATTCGCATGTTTTTATCGGGACCAAAGTAGTATTTAAGAAAATCTCAAAAAAAGTTTGAAACATGATAATTTGTTGGATGTTTCATTTTTAGAATTAAATGTCTTAAAGGAAATTATAAGATTATCAAGGTTCATGTTGTGGAGCTCTAAGATGCTAAGCTTGTGGAGCTCTAAGCTGCCAAGCTTGTTTAGCTCCATGCTTTCGAGGTCCACACTGTTGAAGTTCATTACTTACATATACTATGTCTTGAAGACATGACACACTGTTATCCATGTTAGAAAAAAAAAATAATATTGATTATGGAAAACTAAATCTAAAACTTTCTAAAAATAAAAGGATGAAAAAGAATTAAAATTTAAAAAAAAAAAACTAAAACTAAAATCACATTATAGTTCAAAGAAAAAAACATGTAATCCTAAAAGATATAAGAATTGAATTGAAAACAAGTTAAAATTAAAAAAAAAAAGTGAAAACAAATTAAAAAGAATTGAATAAATAGCAAAAATATCACAAACTCATGTGACATATGTCGTTCGCATGTCGTCGTCAATACAAAAGTAATATTTAAACCAATCTTAAAAAATCTATGAAACATGATAATTTGTTGGATGTTGATGAATTAAATTTATTTTTAGAATTAAATTTATTAAAGGAAATTATAATATTGAAAAATATAAGCTAATTTACATTCTTAATCTTATAAAATAACAAATTCTTTTTTCAGATAGATATATAACTTAAAGAATAATGTTAACAATTTAAGTGTCAGTGACTGAGATTTTCAAAGTTAAAAATAATAAAAATCATTAATATCTCAACAAAAACTAAACAAATTGACATTATTATCTATTGAAGAACAAATGTTAAATAAAATTAATTATAACAATTCAATAAATAATTTTATATCACAAAAAACTCAAAAAAATAATTTTTAAATAAAATTATGATTAATTTTAACAAATTATTTTATTAATAAAAAATCACATTTTTAAATTTGTTTTAGACCTTCCTAACCTTTTAGTCTCCCTATTATGTCCAAGAGATTAATAACAAACTAAATACGTCTTCCTGCCTTAACTCTAAAAAGAAAACCTTCTTTTAATATTTTTGAAATTATTTTTAATGTATCTGTTACTTTGAACTTCATTTTTAATATTTATTAAATTATTTTTAAACCAACTCTAATTATATTAGAATATAATTATTATCGTTGGTATAAAAAAATACTTCAAAAATACTAGCTAATAAAAATCACAATTTTAGTAAAAATATCAATATAACATTTATATAAAAATTAAATTTGGTCTCAATTTGAAAAGATTCCATTTAAAAAAAATGAGACTAAATTTAACAAAAATAACAAATATAGAGACTAAATTGAAAAAAAAATTAAAAAAAAATTAAAATAGAAAAAAATATATATTACAAAATGACACGTGATATATGTCATTAACTATTTAAACGGCGTTTCCAAAATGAACTTAAACACAATTAACAAAAATTAAAACTTTATTTAATAAAAATAATATGACCACAATGAAAAAACATGATGAAAAGAGAGATCAAATGTAAAATCCCATAAAATGGTACTTTTAGAAGTGATGGCAGTCTAAAAATAGTGAGACTAGATTATTTTAATATTAAACAATTTTATTATAAATAGTTTTGTTATAAACGAGTTTCATTATTTTAAAATGTATCATATATCTAGAAACCACTTTTCTAGAGTTCTCTACCTTTTCTCTAAGAGTTCTAACTCCAAAGTCATTTCTTTGACAATCAGGAGGTGCCTAATCGACCACGACGATGAGGTCTACGTTTCTACCCGATTAGTTTCTTCAATAGAGCAAGTAAGCTTCGACTCATTTTTTTCCCTTTCGTTCCCACATGAGTTTTAGAATAATTTGGTACTGTTGCATGTACAATCATGCCTCTCCTACTTGTTTTTAGTTCATCTAGAGTTCTAAGGACTATGTCCGTTTTCAATTTGGTGTTTCGTAGGTTCGTTTAGGTATTCCTTGCGGTTCCAGTAATTGACAAAGTGTTTTTAGAGTTGAAAATTTTCTTTGAGAGGTAAGGGAAGCTAGGATTCTTGCTTTAATTATGTTTATATTAATAATTGGGAATCTATATGAATTGTTTTTTATTTTGAAGAATTTACTATGATTGAGTGTTTGATAAGTGTGTTTAATTGTCAATTTCCATTATATGATGTGGGGTGCAGGTGTAATTGTGTAATCTTAATGTGTTGTACTAGATTGATAATTGTTGAGTGTATGTTGGGGTTGAAATCTGAGTTATAACAAATCTAAAGTTTATAGATGAAGTTTGGGAGTTGTTTTGAAGGAAAGTGAGGTTTGAGATGGTGAAATTTTGAGAGAAGGATTGTAAACTGGTTTGAGGCATTTGAGGTCTGTTATGAGATGTTTTATGACTTGTTTAAGCATTCAAATGAAGGAAATCTGGTGTAAGAGTGTTTGATGGTTGATAGGTAAAGTTTAGTTTGGTTTAGAACTAGTTTTTGGGGGTTTGGACTAGTGAGAATTTGAATTATGAGTTCTATGATTAAATGGTCATTTTGAGGAGTGTTAATAAGTCATTTGGGACTTGTTGAAGTCCCTAAGTGGTTTGAAAACAAGCTATAACTAGTAGAATTCAATTTGGGTCTACAAAGTGAGGTTTTGGTTAATTTTGGATTGGAATCTTGTGATCAATCACTTTAAAATGAGTTTAGGTTGGTTTAGATACATTTGCTTAGGTCCATTTGAGTGCATAATACAATCTAGGAATGTTAGAAGTTGGAAAAGATACATAGGATAGGTCATGAGGGGTTGAGGGGTGCCAATTTTGCAGGTTTAATGTTGTAGAATTACGCAATCTCGTTGAGCGAGCTCCCCGCTGAGCGAGCAGAACACTTCTAGCTGAGCGAGAGTCTCGCTGAGCAAGAGGTGAGTGAGCAGAGCCCACTGTTTTTGTTTTCGCTGACTGAGTCTTGGTGCGCTGAGCGAGTGGGCTGGCAGACACTTTTAGTTAAGCGAACAAAGTTGGTGGCTGAGCGAAAATATCATATTTTCAACTAAGTTCATATATATTTTCGTAAAGTGTGTTTAATGTATGTAAATGTTTGAATGATTGGTTTATAATACTTATTGTGAAGTATGAATTGATTTGTAAAATAAATATGTGGTTGATTATGTGAATGGTATTGATGGACGTAATTCCATGACTAGTGGAGAGGTTACATGGTGGTGCCCTATATTGTTGTTTGTATGAATGGTCGGAGTCAGGCAGGAGGTTTATCCTGACGCTCCAATAACCTCAATCTCAAGTAGAGATGAATCGTTGTGTGGTGGAGAGTAGCAGGAGGTCCTAGTCTATGGTCATTGGTAAGGGATATAGATGTTGACGGACTAACCTTGTGGATGACATAGGTTGGTGTTTGTATCTGGATTTGAATGGGTATTGTTGGAGACCACCACAAGTGCATGAACCACCGCAGCTCGACATTCATATCTTATCTAGATAGTCAGTCTAGGTCTTTGCATGTTAAGATGTTTGGGTTGATGTATGTGATATAACTGATTTATGTATATGTTATAAAGGTGATATGCTTTGTCTTGTATCTAGCTTATCCTTACTTTTGTCTTTGTTGTTTGTTTGTGTTTTCTCTTTTGCAATAATCACCTTAAAATAATGTGAGCTTAAGGAGGACGTCTTTTCAGTCTTTTCAACATGAGGTTGAGAGAGCAACATCATAAATAGAGTTTTGTTCTCCAAGTATAAAATCTTCTTCAATTATAGTTTGTAATTTCTGGTATGTTATCATCCATTTAATGTTTTATTTTGATAATTTTATTCTACTCAAATGGGATGTTACACTACAAGTAGTATTTAAGCCTTTCATATCTAAACATTTTTCTTTCAAAAGTATATATATATATATATATATATATATATATATATATATATATATATATATATATATATATATATATATATATATATAGTTTAGTGGCTTTAATTTTTAATATTGAATAAAAAACCAAACTATTATTATATATTTTAAATGGTTCAAATCTACTTTAAAACATGAAAATTGTTTCATCTACGATGATGTGCAAAAAGTAATCAATTCTAAATTATTCTTGAAGAGGTTTTACAATTTCATTCTAAACATTTTCATCCAATTGTTTCAATGACTATTACATTTTTCACGAAAGTTAGGCTCTATGTTCAATTCAACAACAATTTCCTTGACAAAAATCAATGCATTTTCAAATTCATTTCCTCTTTACTTTTCAAAAAATAAAAATAAATAAAGAAGACCTTTTAATTGTTTAATGGCTTCATCAATGCCTAACAAAAATTCAAAGTTTTCTAGCTCATAAGTTGGTAAACAATCGGCTTCATTTTTTTTACTTATTTGTAAAGTTTGAAATCTTAAAACTTTCATACTTTCAATATGGCTTTCCCAACATATTTGTGACAACAATTTAAGAGTTAAGATAAGTATATGGTCTTGTAAAATTTTCCACCTTTTTGTAATAGAAAAATTAAAATTTTCCACCAAGAAAAGATGTACATTTAGAACAAGAGTTACTTATATCACAAATTACTAAGTTTAAACTATGACAACTACATATAGCATAAAATGATTTAGGATTAATATCACGATTTTTTTGTTTGCTCACTCTAATTTTTTCCTTTCATATTAGATCGATTATCCTCTGAGGTCATTAATATCAAGTCCAAGATTTTCTAATTCATCTATAATATCATCAAAATACCTTTTCTATATCTATTTTACAAAATTCAAAACATACTTATTAACTTGTATTGGAATTAATGAAATATTCATATACCGTGATACAAAAGACATTTTGCATCCCTAATAATTTTTGTTTTGACATTTACACCACCACCCACTAAGAAGGGTTCTACGGAAGCTCTTATTCTCACCAACTTCAACCCATCAACGGAAACCCCTTCGGCTTGTGACCAATCCTCAAAACTAGTGCAATCACTCATGTCAAAGTAATGGATGAGTAGGAGAATCGATTCTTTGTGAATCAAAATGAATGAGAAGAAATTCCTTCTAAAAACTAAAGATGAGAATCGATTCTTGAAGAATCAAAGAAGAGGAGAATCGATTATTAAAGAATCAAAGAATAGGAGAATCGATTCTGCATGAGTTAATTATACTAGGGGAGAATTTTTGTGTCTCTGCATGGTGAAGAATGTACATGTGAAAGGGACTACAAAGCTAGAAAAAGCTAAGGGTAATTAGGACATTGCACAATTGATTTCCTACATTTTCTTGCCTTTCTCTTCAAAACTAAGAAGTACTACTTTCTTACTTTCTCTGCATTTTCATGCTCACATTTTCGCTTATATTAACTAGTTCAAACACAAATGCAACCTACAAACTCATCATCGAAAACAATACTCATCTTGAAACAAGCACAAACTTAAAAATATCATAAAAATGTAAGGAAAGAAAGTGTATTTAAATTATCATTAATTTTGACTTTTAAATCGTATGAAACTATTGTCTCATGCCCTTACTTTATAATTGGAAGAGAATATTTTAAAAGTAGATATCTTCTTGACCTTCTTCAACAACTCAATGATCAATTCCTACAAACCGGGCTTTCAGATAATACTTTGTTTACCACTTTAGAAGAAGGTTTAATACCTATTTTGGTCCCTCTTTTGGGAGGATTTGTTCAAAGTGGTCCCTCCTTTTTTCAAAAGTTCACTTAAGTCCTATCTTTTGCAAAAATTGTTCAAAGTGGTCCTTTTTGCTAACGGCGTTAACTTTCTTAACGGCAGAGCTGCCAGGTGGCTAATATCTGTTGAGGTGTAACGTTTTGGCTGTGCTGGCACTTTGTGTATTTTAAAAGAAATAATTAATTGTGATGTTCAGGACCTCTCCACTCTGTGCCAGTGATCCCCTTTCTTCTCCTCTTCTCTCTTCCTCTCACCACTCACTCTCAACACCCTATTCTCTTCCACTTTTATCTTTATCTCTTCCCTCTTCAACCCTGGCACGCCCACCATTATTTCATGCCCCTCTGGAGTCTCCTTCCAATCCACTCTAGCAGCTGGCATCACCATCGATTGTTCATCTTCCTCCACCCCAAATGGAATTTGTTCCAGCACGTGAAACGGGTCTGGGAATCGATCAGACAAGAGCTCCGCCAAAATGCCTCTAGGAGGATCGAATGGTAGTAGAGACCCCTTCGCTTTCGCAACAAAGAGCAACAACAGGAACAAAATGAGTTGGTGTAGCCTCATTTCTAGTACTAATCAGGAAACTAGAAGCAGACAGTGATGGTTAATAGTGGAGAATTATTGAACTTTGACACTGCAAGTGTGTGTGTCTTCAACCATGCGATGATCCATGACAGAAGTACACACGTATATATATAGAGCATGTATGAGACAAATGAGGCTAAAACTCTAAAAATTGAATTTGGAGTTTTGCAGATTGGGGTGAACAATGGCAGTTTCATGATTCGAACAACAGAGGGGCGAAAACAGATTGAGGGTTTTCTTCCCCAATTTAGGGTTTCTGGTTCTAGTTTCACTTTAGGGTTCTTAGGATTCAGATTGGGGATTTTTCTCCATTTTAGATTTCCAGAAACAATTAAGGTTCTTAATGGGATTTTTAATTAATTACCCCCCAATTAACCCCAAATTCAATTTTTAATTTAAACCTAATTTTATTAAATTCCACGTCACAATTATTTTTTTTTTTAAAACACACAACAGTGCCAGCACAGCCAAAACGTTACACCTCAGCAAATATTAGCCACCTGGCAGCTGTGCCGTTAAGAAAGTTAACGCCGTTAGCAAAAAGGACCACTTTGAACAGTTTTTGCAAAAGGTGGGACTTAAGTGAACTTTTGAAAAAAGGAGGGACCACTTTGAACAAACCCTCCCAAAAGAGGGACCAAAATAGGTATTAAACCTTAGAAGAACCATACTTTTATAAGAACATTTGGAAAATGATATTTTAACACCAATTTTTGAAACCATTTTGACACTGCACACGTATCAAAATGTGGTTGGATGATTTCAAATTAAAAAAATTGAGGCAATGACATATTTGGAAAGGAAAAACCAAAGTTTTTTTTTAATTTAAAATTGTCCAACCACATTTTGACATGTGTGCAGTGTCAAAATTGTGTCAAAAAATTAGTGTTAAAATATCATTTTCCAGAACATTTATATTGATTAGAAAACATATTTTTTGATTCTTTTTTTCTTACATAGTTAAGTCATCATTGGACTGAACATAATAGTTCAAAGGTGAAAATAAATACAAAATTATATTAATTGTCATATATATATATATATATATATATATATAAATAATTATTAAAAATTTGTGATTTACATATGAATTATTAATATGAATCCTGACTCGTAGGTAATGGGCTTGTTACATATGGATGTTTCATACAAATAAATTGCATTACCATACAAATATTTTCGTAGATAATAAAAAAAAAATTACATATCCTTACGTAATGTTGACGCGTTTGGGCAGGAGCTTTGCGAAGGATATATCTGTATGTAAAATCCATATGCAAGTCGAAAAATATTTACATACTAATTTTATATATGTATTTTTAGATAATTAATAATTAAAAAAAAACACAAATTGTTGAGTAGGCTGACTTTTTGTCACTCAAAGTTCTCGCACTCTTTCTCTATCATTCAAGTCAGTAAGTCCTTCTTCTCACTCAATCGAACCATCCATCTCTATCATTCAAACACGCTTTCTCTCGTAGCTACACAACAATTTTTTCAACCTCAAAATAATGTGTTAGAAAATAAATGATATCCCGAGATTATTGAGAGAATATATTGTTATTATTATAGCTGATTTGTAGTAATAATGTTACATTTACAGAATAATTACAGTAATAATGTTACATTATTATAGAATATTTATAGGGATAAAATAGCAGAATTATAGATTCTCTCTTGTATGTATCTCTCATATTTTATTCAAAATGAATAAGACAAATTTTTTCCTGTTTTCTTTTTTTACATGGTATCAGAGCAGGAACGATTCTCTGCTCATTTTTTTTTTCTATCCTTATTCCCATGACTAGAAATGAATCAAATTCCAACAGTTCTTATTCTCTCCATCATTCTGACCATCCTCGAATGGTTCTTGTTTCCAAACCTCTAGATGGAGACAATTATCCGACTTGGCGCAGAGCCATGGTCATCTCTTTGAATGCAAAATCGAAATTGGGTTTTGTTGATGGAACTCTCACGTCACCTTCTTTTAATGCCAAACCAAAAGAATATACAACATGGAAAAAATGCAATGACATGGTGTTATCTTGGATCTATAATTCTTTGGCACCTGATATTGTCGATAGTGTTACTTTCTATGACACTGCTCGTGAAGTTTGGATAGATCTTCAAAATCATTTCTCTCAAAGCCACGCACCACGAATTTTTCAGATTGAGAGAGACATTGCTAGCTTGGCTCAAGATCAAATGACAGTTGCAGCCTATTACACGAAGTTAAAAAAATTATGGGATGAGTTAGGCTCCTATAGTAATGCAACCTGCACTTGTGGAGCTGACAGTAAAAGGCGCAAATTTATGCAGTTTCTTATGGGGTTGAATGATTCTTATAGTGCTATTTGTGGCCAACTCTTTTTTATGAATCCATTGCCTGATGTTACACAAGCTTATTTTTCCATCATTCAAGAAGAAAAACAGCGACATTTGAGCACCGCACGTGACACAATAGAAGCTTCAGCCATGGCTGTTCAAAAAAATGAACTAGTAGCCCTTGTTGTTCGACGCAAACAAAGCTCTTCTTCTCGTCTTAATTCATCTAATCGAAAGCCGCTGCATTGTTCTCACTGTGATAGAGATCATCATACAAGAGACACATTCTGGAAGTTACATGGTTATCCTCCTGAACACCCAAAGCATGGAACAACCAAGAATGCTTACTCTAAGCACAATGGGAGTAGTTAGTCTTTAGCTAATATTGTCACAACGACTCCAATGATGCAACAGATGCATTCTGCAATGCATGGATTAACTGAATTGCAACTCCAATAAATGTTGTCTATTATACAGGGTAATGAATCATCTCAATCAGCTAATCCTAAGGCCAACAACACCAATGTTTCTTCAGGTTTGTCACCACCCAAACTTATAATTGATAGTGGGGCTACCGATCACATTATTTCTTCACCAACCTTGCTTGTTAACAGTAAAGAAAACACTTCTTTACCACCAGTTGTTATGCCAAATGGTGACCAGGCCCCAATTATCTCTAACGGCACTCTACCTTTGAGCCCAATTGTTTATTTAAAAAATGTGCTTGGGGTGCCATCTTGCAAAGTAGATTTGATGTTGGTAAGTCGAGTCACACGAAATTTAAACTGTTTAGTAACTTTTCTTCCTTCTGGGTGTATTTTGCAGGATTTGATGACGATGATGAGAATTGGTTTGGGTAAACAACGAGGCGGACTCTATTACTTGGTTGCAATGACATCAAACAAGTCACAAACTCCCATTCAATCCATAGCAGCCCATGTCACAAAGTCATCTCCTCCTTCAAACACTTCTACTACCTTATGGCATCGACGACTAGAACATCTATCTCCATCTAGATTAGACTTCATGGCTAAAACTTTGTTAAATCTCTCTTTAGAGTCAAATAAAACTTGTGATGTTTGTACTCTTGCAAAACAGACACGACTTCCTTTTCCAACTAGTTCTATTTCTTCAATTAAACCTTTTCAATTACTTATTGTGATATTTGGGGACCATATAAAATTCCTTCTCTTTCTGGTTCTAGGTATTTTCTGACTATTGTGGACGATTTTTCTCGCTTTACTTGGGTTTTTTCATGCACCATAAAAGTGAAACCCAACATCTTCTTATATATTTCTTTTCTTTTGTCAAAACTCAATTTAATACTAATATAGCCAATATTCGGGTTGACAATGGAAAGGAGTTTTTTCTCTACGAGATTTTTTTACACAACAAGGTACCACTTACCAACATTCTTGCACTTACACACCTCAACAAAACGGGGTTGTCGAGCGCAAACATAAACATATCCTTGAGTCAGCACGAGCTCTTCGTTTTCAAGCTCATCTTCCTTTACAGTTTTGGACAGAATGTGTTTCCACTGCTGTCCATATAATTAACCAGTTGCCCACACCTCTTCTTTCACGCAAGACACATTTTGAGCGCCTATATAGTAAAATCTCTTCTTATTCAAGCATTAGAGTTTTTAGATGTCTTGCTTATGATACTAATGTTCATGTTTCTCATAAGTTTGCTCCTCGTGCCCAAAGATGTGTTTTTCTTGGTTACCCTCTTGGCCAAAAAGCTTACAAGTTATATGATCTTGAAACTCACCAAGTCTTCACTAGTTATGATGTTGTCTTCCATGAGGCTATTTTTCTGTATGAATCCATTGATACTCCTCCAACCATCCTAGACCCTATCATACCTAATGTTATCCCAGATAATCCTCCGTCTAAGAGTCCTTCATACACTCAACCAGCACCTAAAGAAAACAGAATCGTGCCTCCCATTACTTCCCCGCCTATGGTTCCCTTGCGTCGTTCTCAACGATCTCATGGTCCTCCTACAGCTTTGCGAGATTATATTTGCAATCAGGTAGTGTCTCCCGACCCATTGTCATCCTTATCATCTTTTCCAAATAAAGGTACACGATATCCTTTCTGCAATTTTATCTCTTATGACTATTACACACCTCAACATCGTTCTTTTCTTGTCATTATTACTAATGAGTTGAACCTGCATGTTATGATCAAGTTGTTTCTCACACTCATTGGCAAGAGGCAATGAAATTTGAGTTGGCTGCTTTAGAGGCCAATAATACTTGGTCTATCACCACTCTTCCTCCTGGAAAACAGACTATTGGTTATCGTTGGGTGTACAAAATCAAGTGCAAATTTGATGGTTCTCTTGAACGGTATAAGGCACGTCTAGTTGCAAAGGGATATACCCAACTAGAAGGTATCGATTATCATGACACTTTTTCACCTACTGCTAAAATGGTTACAATATGTTGTTTATTAGCTTTGCCTACTGCTCAACATTGGTCTCTTCATTAGCTTGATGTCCATAATGTTTTTCTTCATGGTGATCTTTTTGAAGAAATCTATATGTCCCTTCCTCCCGTTTTTCAGTGACAGGGGGAGAATCTTGTGTGTCGCCTCAACAAGTCCATGGATTAAAACAAGCATCTCGTCAATGGTTTGCCAAATTCTCTACAACTATTCAAAGTGTTCGTTTTATTCAATCAAAAGCAGATTACTCATTGTTTACATGTACAAAAGGCAAGTCTTTTATAGCTTTGTTGATCTATGTTGATGATATTCTCATAATTGGTAATGATCATATTGCAATATCCAATCTTAAAGAATTTCTACACAATCATTTTCGGATAAAAGATTTGGGTGATCTTAAACTTTTTCTGGGTATTGAAGTCTCTCGTTCTAAGAAAGGTATCTTCATACCACAAAGGAAATACGCTTTGGAAATAGTTAAAGATGGTGGGTATCTTGGAGCTAAGCCCGTGGATTTTCCCATGGAACAAAATATAAAGCTTTCTGATGAAGGGGAATTATTAAAGGACCCGTCAATATACAGGCGATTTGTTGGTCGCTTAATTTATTTGACAATTACCCGTCCAGATATCACCTATGCGGTACACATACTGAGCAGATTCATGCACGCTCTATGCAAGCCTCATATGAAAGCTGCAATGCGTGTGCTACGATATTTAAAAAATAATCCAGGTCAAGGTTTGTTTTTCCCTTCACAAAATGATTTATCTTTGCGTGCTTTTTGTGATTCAGATTGGGGAGGTTGCCCAGTATCCCGAAAATCAACTATAGGTTATTGTGTTTTTTTGGGATCTTCCCTTATCTCTTGGCGAACAAAGAGGCAGAAGACGGTTTCTTTATCCTCAGCAGAAGCTGAATATAAGCATTGACTGGTACTTGTTGTGAGTTGACTTGGTTATGATCATTGTTGAAAGATTTATGGATATTGCATCCTAAACTGGCATTGTTATATTGTGACAATAAAGCAGCATTACACATTGCAGCTAACTCGGTTTTCCATGAAAGAACTAGACATATAGAGATGGATTGTCACCTCATTCGTGATAAGATTCAAGATGGCTCAGTTGCAACTAAATATGTACCTTGCAACTAAATATGTACCTTCAGCTGAACAACTTGCCGATGTGTTCACCAAACCACTGGGAAAAGAAGTGTTCTCTATCATGAAGCGCAAGTTGGGAGTTCTTGATATTCACTCTCCAACTTGAGGGGGAGTGTTAGAAAATAAATGATATCCCGAGATTATTGAGAGAATATATTGTTATTATTATAGCTGATTTGCAATAATAATGTTACATTATTATAGAATAATTACAGTAATAATGTTACATTACTATAGAATATTTATAGGGATAAAATAGGAGAATTATAGATTCTCTCTTGTATATATCTCTTATATTTTATTCAAAATGAATAAGACAGATATTTTCCTATTTTCTTTCTTTACATAATGAACCACAAAATCAGCCAAACAATGATGATGAAATGCAACCAGAATCAACCACAACATGAACAAAATGATTATCATATAATTATTAGCATTAAGGACCTACCATGTTAAGAACTATATTTGTATGACTCTATTACAATGTACTTTATATAATTGACAATCATGTTTATATAATATAACAATATTTCTGTATTAAATGTCAAATGGTTGCTTGAGGTTTGGGGCTTAATGTGCATGTGATGGTTGCTTTCTACCACTCTATGTATGACTCTATGTCTAGGTTTGTCACTCATATACAAGAAAATTGTTTTGTCACTCGGTTAGGTAATTACATATTCATATATATATATATATATATATATATATATATATATATATATATATAATTACATACAAATTTATCTGTATATAATTATCTATGAACAAATTTGTATCTAATGTTACTTACATCCATTTTACATACGGATTTTCATATGTATATAATCTATAAATAACACTGTTTTACCTATTGATTTTTGACCTTACATACAGATTTTGTTAGTAGGTAATAATGATTTTTCTTGTAGTATATGTAAAGCTATATATAATTTTGAAGAGAAAATTATTAAGATAAAAATGTTTAAAATATATTTATAGGGATTAGAAAAGAAATTTTTTAAATATTCATGATTTTCTTTAATGTGTTTTAATTTTTTTTAATGAAATATTACAAATAAAGATAATAAGTATATAGTTATCGTGATTTTATTACTAAAATAGTTGTTTATTTTTTTTATATAATTCAAGTTATTATTGGATTAAGAATAATAATATAAAGGTCATTATTGGGTTGTGATTTAGTCTATTTGCAGTATAGTTGATCACTTATAACAATTATGTCATCATATTATAGAAGAAATTTATAATTTAATTTTATCTTTTATCTTAGCATAATAAATGAAAAACATGTTAATTATTGGATATATGAATAAATTTAATGTAAAAAGATATATTTAATATTGAATATTTATTTAAGATAAAAAATTTATATATTTATACTGATCCGAAAAGTATTACTAAAAGGTTTTTTTTTTTTTTTTGAAGTTATTGGACTTTCGAAATTAGTTTTAGGTTTGTCGTTATTGTAGGACATATAAATTTTGTTGTATAGAAAATACATTATGTAAATTTACATCGAACTGTACAAGTTTAATGTAAATGTGTTAATTTACGTCGGATACTATCTTAGGTTTGATGTAAAATTGATTTTGTCACCAATAAAAAAACTAAAACCAAATTATTAGGTTGTAAGTAGTGACTTTTAGTTTTTCATTCCTAATATGTATTCTTGACTTCATTTTATTTCTTTTGGCATTAATTGAACTTGTTGGTAGTAAAATTTGTATTTTTAACACCAATCACTGTTTCTAAAAGAATCAAAACTCTTTTATTATTTTAGCAGTTATATAGGTGGTTCTGTTTTTCATCCCTGTTAATTTTTTTTAAAATTCTGATTATGTAGAACTTTCATTTTCAATTAATTTAAAGGAGTGACAATCAGATATGAGTCCTTGTGGAGGATTGAACCTCTAATGTCATCAACATCCAAACCTTACAGGTTTGACCGTGGGGACAAAATTATGCCCTCATTGATAGATGTTTTACATTAGTACTTGGTTACAATAACTACAATGGTAAAATAGAACACTAAAAACACTAAAAAAACTATCCATTACAAGTGACAATTAGTCAATAGGAAAAAGAAAAAAATCCAAAAAAAGCTGCAACATATTAAGCAACGTGACCCAATCATATCTCACATACAGAATCAGTGTTATAAAAACAAAACTGACAATAAAAAAATAAAGATTACGAATAAGGATTTTTCTAAGATATGTAGATCATTGTTGCGGTGTATTGTGATACAACATTAATTTCTCAAAATTTATAAAGGATCTCTAAAAAAAAATAAAATAAACTTAGAATATTTTTAAAAAAGAAAAAAAAAGAATAAGAGAATGAGCGAAAGAAAAGAGTGTATAAGTTTGTGTATTTGAAATGAACAAAGTCGTTCTATTTATAGAGTTTATGGATCAAGTGTATGATCTAAAATATATACAAGTGAAAACCTTTTTTTATTAACAAAAGGAAAGTGCAATCAAAATATGGACGTTGGGAGCGTGTCTTGCAAGGAAAGATCTTCACAAAAGATAATATCAAAACCAATCCCCGAGCATTGCGGGAGGATATTTGACGAAGGAGAGAGAAAACGTTTATTTAGCAACGCTTCTCAACTTTCACTAGTGTAGACGTCAGTTAAGTGGGAGTCCGACATAAATTAATGACCGGTGGTACTTTCGAAAATAAGTTACCAATATAGACGTCACTTAAGAGGGGCCTCGACGTCTATAATATTATAGACGTCGGGATCCTCATAACCAATGTCTATAGGCCCTCATATACATCGGCTCCCCCGAATAGACGCCAAAACTAAACGAAAAAGTTAATAAAAAAAATTTTTTTATTCTATTTAGACGTCTGTTATGGGGGAACCGACGTCCAAACCCTAAATCCAAAAATTTGAAAAGTCACTTTTTGACTCCATATAGACGTCTGATCCCGCCAATCCGACTTCTAAAGCACTTTAGACGTCAGTTATTGGGGGAACCGACGTCTAAACCCTAAATCCAAAAGTTTAAAAAGTCACATTTTGACTCCATATAGACATTTGATCCCGTTACTCAGACTTCTAAAGCACTTTAGACGTCAGTTATTTGGGGAACCGACGTCTAAACCCTAAATCCAAAAATTTTTAAAATCACTTTTTGACTCCATATAGACGTCTATCCCGCCACTCCGACTTCTAAAGCACTTTAGACGACAGTTATTTGGGGAACCGATGTCTAAACCCTAAATCCAAAAATTTAAAAAGTCACTTTTTGACTCCATATAGACGTCTGATCCTGCTACTCCGACTTCTAAAGCACTTTAGACGTCAGTTATTTTGGGAACCGACGTCTAACTGACGTCTAAATGTCGACATTAAAACACCGTGATCGCAAGACAGCCGTTACGTGCACTCATTATTCATCATCTTCGTCGCATTTTCTCTCTACGGGTTACGCTTTTCAGGTTCGTTTTCTCACTTTTGCACCGTTTTAAATTAGTTTTACTCCGATTACATCACTCTTTGATGCATTATCTTTCATTTGAACCGATTAAAATGGGTGTTCATTGGGTTTTGGTGCAGTTATTCTCGTGTCCTTGGGTGGTGTTCTTTGGCGGCGATTTCTTGCGTTTTGCACTCTCCAATTCCTTCGTCGCATTTTCTCTCTACGGGTTACGCTTTTCAGGTTCGTTTTCTCACTTTTGCACCGTTTTAAATTAGTTTTACTCCGATTACATCACTCTTTTATGCATTATCTTTCATTTGAACCGATTAAAATGTGTTTTTATTGGGTTTTGGTGCAGTTATTCTGGTGTCCTTGGGCGGCGTTCTTTGGTGGTGATTTCTTGCGTTTTGCACTCTCCAATTCCCTCCATTACGTTTTTAAAACCATCCAATAAAAATAATATACAATACATTCTCTTCAACTAAAATATAAATTTTTAAACTTGAATCACCATCAGTCAAGAGCAACCTCAGAGACGTCTGACCTGTATGGATCGGACGTCTATATAGACGTCTGACCTATATACGCCCGACGTCTATATAGATGTTTGACCTATATAGGTCCGACGTCTATAGAGACGTTTGACCTAAAGGGTCTGACGTCTCATTAACGTCACCCTATAGACGTCGGACAAAGATCAAATGTTAAAATTTCAAAATAACAAACGTCTAAAGTTCTTTCTGCACTAGTGTTTTCGGGAGACTTTTGCAATACAAATATAACAACCAAATGGTGATTTCATGTTTCCTAAATATTACCTATCCTCACATAGAATTGACCCCTAATTACCTTAAGTAGCATATAATGTTAGTTTCATCTCACCAATAACACGACCTAAATAAATACCAGCAAAGTAATCACACCTAAGTGTATGCATAAACACCAGTTGTAGGTCCATAGCACTTCCTCTACTCAAATACTCAGTTTCCATTCAAAACTTTAACTATGTTAGCCACAAAGAACTCCAAATAGAGCATTATAAATGTAAAATAGTTGAAGGTGAAGTGGAATAGAAACATTTCAAGATTATAGGTTGGATAAGAGCAATGGTTGGGTTGCTTTGGTGTCCAAAATTCAAAGAAATAATTTAGTTTTGGTGTAGGTCGAGGATTAACTTTCTTTTTTTTTTCATCTTTTGTTGGAGAGAATTCTATTCTAAACATCACCTACCTAACTAATGATCTTACTAGATTTTTCAAGCTATTCACCAACAAAACTCATCTCAATCAACCTTCTGTCCCTACCCATTTTCAATAACATTCAAAGAAAAGAAATTCAATTCTAACCAATTCATACTTATCGAGTGCAGAGAGCGATCAAAGCTCGAGTTGCTCTCTTTAAGTTGGAATAAACCAACCTAGGGTTTCAGGAATGGGAATTTTCATCCTGCAAACAACAAAGGTAGCCCAATGTAACAACAAACTCAAAACAACATAAAAGAAAACTCACTCCAAGCTTTGATTTCTCACTGTGTGACTTGTCAACCACAAATAAAATCTAATTTGAGACAGAGCGTGATGCCAATGTGAGCGATAGAGAACAAAGAAAGCGACACGATTGTGAGCAAGAGAGATGACGACGCAATATGAGCAACGAAAGTGTAGTGATATTTTGAGTGCAGTGCTTCACAAAAATGATGGTGAGTACGAGTTTCTTTTATGCAAGAAGAATAAGAACAAAGAAAAGGTTTTTCCTTTTTTAGTGAGTGATATTTTTAATAATTAATAATTTTTAAATTTGTATGTAAAATCAATAAGTAATTTTTTTTTAACTTACATATAGATCGTTTACCATTACCTACGAATATTATCCTTCAAATATTATCCTTCACAAACATTCCCGCTTTAACGCGCTAAATTTACATATGGAATTTATATATGAAAAATCAGTAGGAAATATTTTTCTCCTTACTTACGAAAAAATGGTATGTTACTCAATTTTATACATTCGAAGATAAAATATATATGTAATACCTACATTGCCCACGAATTCAAATTTGTTACTAAATATGTATGTAATACCTACATTGCCCAGGAATTCAAATTTGTAACTAAATATCTATATATAAATCACATTTTTCTTATAGTGATGCAAATGGACGATTTTGATAAAGTTGAAAAAAAAATTAGTGAATAGAGAAGTCAATCTTATGACAAAGGTTGGACTAAGAAACCTTATATATGTTTCAATTCCAACTAATGATGATATTATAGTTTCAATTTGATTAATTTTTAACAAATTAATTTTTGAAATGTAAAGGTTTGTCTAAATATATATGAAAATATTGATTAATAATAAGATAGAAAATTCTTGAATTTACTCTAAAAGGAATTCATACATTTATGGAATCACTTGTTATACCAGTAAAACAATTACACAAAAATAAAAAGAAAATAAAAAACATAAAAAATTTATGTGAATAATATCAGTATTCAAAATAAAAAATAAAAATAGACAAATAAAAAAGAAAAATAATATATATAAGAAGATTGAACATTGTAGATTCAAACATTGAATACCTTGAACCTGAATTTGTTTTACATTAAACATTAAAATTTCTAAAATAAATCGCTTTTATTTATTTATAGAAATGTCACAAAACTTTTTTGATGTGTATTTTTTAATTGTTAGATGTAAATACTGTTTTGTTAGTGTATCTTTTAAACCCTTTTCATTTGTTTTTAATATATTTTAATTTTTTATTTTAAAATTTTAATTATTACAAATAAAGTTGATGAATATATAATTTTAGAGTCCCTATTATTAAATTAATATTTTATAATTTAAGTTATTGTGGGACGAAAAATAAGAACTTATTTATAAAAATGAACTTAAAGTTCTCTTGCACATTCAAAACCAAATTCAGAAATAAATTAAGTTTGGTATTAAATTTAGAAGATGATTATTTGTTGGTCAACATCTATAATATATAAACCATTAGTCATCGTTAACTATAAATGTGGCAATTTTTCCATAATTTGCTCTCTTTTTTAGTGGCAAAATAATAAGCCTTGCTGTCTTATCCATTCGGACTAAAATCATTCCATAATGTGCATGTATATGGAGGAGCATACCTGGCTACCTCAATTACACTGTCATTGATCTCTTTCGCACTTTGTTATGCACTAATTAGTGCTGGAATTGATGTCCAATCATTGTTGCAGAAGGTCCAACACTAAAACAAAACCTAATGTAGATTGCAACTTAGTTAAAAAAATAATTATTGCTTGGGATTTTCTAAAGCTGATCGACAAATATTTTTCTTTATAAGTCAATGTTGATCACTATACTAGATAAAAAATATTTTCCGAATTATAAAAATATATAAAATTATTATTTATATTTCATTAATGAATTGGTTAAAGTTCAACAAATTAGTAAATCACAATTCACTAATACTATCATATTGGATTATGTTGCAAATTGAAATATAATTAATTTGGCTGGTTTATGAAAATTACTTTATACATTTATTATCAATTTTCTTGATCTTTATATTATAATAATAAAAAAAAGTAGTATCTATTATAAGTTCGGATTATAATTAGTTTTTTAAATGTCAAAATATAATTAATTGATAATACAAAATGATTGCATGGATTGAGAGAGAAAAAAAGTTGTGTTTATACTATTTATTTTTTAGTTAAGATTAAAACAGTTGCAGATGAATCTTTGTTTAAATTAAAATCAATGTGTTTAAATAAACTATGTTAAAATTAATCACCTATAGAAGTAAGTAAAACTTGCTTATTACTCAAGTAAAAAAAAATAATGTTTCTAAAATAACTTAACTAAACAAACCCATAAAAAATATCTACTTATTTTATTAAATAAGCACTTGTTTGAAAAATAGCAAGCAAATCAACCCGATATTTTATTATTACAACAATTAAACTTTTGTATATTTTAATTAGATTTCTTATATAATATAATATTATAATATGTTTAATACAAACTTTTAAAAATAACATAAAGTTCAGCTTAATTAATCGGGACAGAATAAAAATATATTTGACAATATGATACTAAATTTACTTGTTAAAAATTTATAAGTCAAAAACATATCATCTAAATGTCCTGACCTTGATGAAGTAAAGAATGCAATTTTTCACTTAATAGTGATTGTGTTTGTGGTTCAACTGGTTTTGACTAATATTTTTTATTACTTTTTCGAAATATTATTCGTATTGATGTTGTGAAAAAATAGTTATAAGACAAAAATTAGCTATATATTCTATCTTATTAACTTTCAGGAATTATAAAAACAATATTCAAATTCATACTAGAAATGATCTAACTCTCTCAAAATCATTACCCAACTTTTAATTTATAAGTTTGCGGTGATTGGTAACAATATTGTTCTCCTACTCAAAATGAATTCATTAAGGGTAAAAGTGTTAAAATTATAATTTTATTATTTATGAAGTTATTAATCTTCTTTATAAAAAATATTAAAGAAAAATTTATTATTGATATAACCATGAGTTTTGATAGCATGAATTCACATTTTTTAATTCAAGTGTGTTGAGTTGTTTTGATTTTTATAATGGTTTATTATATGGATTTTGCATATCTTATAACATACTCTCTCTTTTTTATCAGAGTTAATGATGTTCTTGTTGGATATGTCACTTATAGGATTCCTAATATTAGCTGGTAAAATTCATAATAATTTTGTTCATTATAAAGAAAAGTTGGTTAATTAATAGTTATGATTAATATGTGAATGAATTTTCAACTTTTTTTTATGAGTGTCGTAGTTCTTAACTACAAAAATAATCCATTTTAGTAGAGGATATGTTGTTGGGGTTTTACAAACCTCAAATAATTTGGGACGGATATAAGTAAATCCGCAACTAGACTTTTATTTTTAAATTTTTTTAAAACTTTCTGGTTCCTACTTTCCTTCTCCTTCGTTCATTTCCTCTCCTGCCTTCTTTTATTTTCCTTTAAAACCCTACTTCTTCCTCGTACCTTCATTCATTTTCTCCCACTCTTTCATTTTCATTTATCTGTCATCAAGGAAATCTAACCTTCGGCGACTTTTTCCTTTACCTTTCCCTTTTCCGTGTCGTCTTTTCATCTTCAAACAAAGTGTAGAACTCTTGATTTCGTCCTTGATCTTTCCCTGCTTCGAAACGAAAACCTAACCTTCGGCGACCTGACATTTGTGGCTTGTGGCCTGAGCGAGGTTGTTGTTCGTGGTTTGAGAGAGGTTAGTCGTCGACGGTCCATGTTGCATTTGCTGTTGCTCCAATCGAGGGACCTTGTCGTGATTGTTGCTGCATCTGTCGTCGAAGGATTCTGGCGTGTTCGCTTCCGCACCAACCGTCAAGGTAATCAGTGGTTTGATCGCTGTGTTCGAGCTTGCCTCTTTCTGCTTTTGCCTCTCTGTGTTTTTGATTGGGTTAATTTTAGGATTTTTTTTTTCAGCACCAGCATAATTTCTCTTTTCCTCTCTAGACCTATGAATGTTGTTGGTTCATTCACTTCCTGTTATGTGGCAATCGGTTAGTTCAAATATATTCTCTGCTGTAAGAAACATACATGTGCAATTTAAGTTCTCTCCTTAAAAGCGGGAAAAAGTTCAGTTCTTGTACCGACAAAGCGATTTAAGTGCAAGGACTTGGTATGGCACTTTTCTTACTGATATTTGCTATTTGAATTATTCCATCAAAATAATTTTATTTGGAAAGGGTTTCTCCTAGAAGAAAATTACATGAAAATTGGAATGTTTAGTTTTAGTATTTGTTCTTGCATCATTAAAATGGGAACACGAAGAGCCATTATATGACATAGAGCTCCTTTTAAGAAATTAGTCATTATAATGATTCTTCTCTTAGACCCTATGGGGGTATTGGGTATTTGAAAAGAATTTATTTACTATGTAGAAAGGGTAATAACATGTATTCTTGTCAATTTCCTGTTGAAGACAGTTGTAGGATCTTATTCAATGCAATGAAAGCTCTGCATTTTGATACAGAGGTAGATTACATTTGTTTATTATAGATTACAGAGTTTTAGATTACATTTATTATAGAATCTTATAAGAAAATTCATGTATAGTAAAAATGAGTAACATTACATTTGTTTATTAATTAATTATTAAAGAACAGACTATGTATATTAATGAATGGTAGCCCTGTAGGAAGAGGGAGTATGATTAATGTTCCTATCCTCCTACTGGCAAGGGGTTTATGGTAAGAAAAGTTTGAGGTATTTGTTCATTGATATTTTTTGTTACATTGAACACTTATCAAAGTAAAACATCTTGTTATAGAAGAGGAGCATGGTATTGAATCTAATTCATGAATAAGTATTGTGTTTAAGTGCATAGTTACTTTTTGTCTTTTAGATGTGGCTAAGATAGGTATGTCTTCCCTTATTAGCTAAAATAATCTAGAAATGAGAAAAGTAACTATAAAAGTGAAAACAAAGATAAAACTTGAAAGGCAGAAAACGCATGAAATCTTATTTATTCCCAAGCTGTTATTGACATACATAGTTGTTATTGTTGTAGAAGTGGAAGGGGCTGAAAGGTTAGGTGAGGTAAAACCATTTGTTTTTGGAGACTCTTATGTTGACACGGGGAATTTGGTGAACTCAATTTCGTATAAGCCTCCTAGTGGAATTACTTTCCTTGGTACACCTGCTGGAAGGTTCTCTTATGGATGTGTCCTCACAGATTACATTGGTACTTCATCTTTCCTCCATTTCTGTCATATTTTACTTATTAATTTTAGATCATTTTTTGTACTTATGTTAATGTGGTCATTTCTTATATTTTACTATATGTTATATGTACATATATTATGTGCAACTTCAAAAATATCTTTGAAAATGCTGAGGACAGAACATATGGGGTCATATTGGGAGTGTGGATTTGATAGTTAAACATGCATGTTGTTTCCTCTCTCGTCATATGGTTTACTGTTCATATTCTTCATGGATTGAATCCATGCCTTCTTGGGTCTCCTGATCATGATAGCTAAAAAAAAAATTGTACACATTTCTGACGGCGAAGATTTTGCCAAAACCCCTGTTAACATCGGCGGTTTTGACAAAAGCCCTACTAATAGTGACACAGTTTTTTCCAGTGGTTTTCCACAGCTTTTCCAGGAGTTTTCCTAACCGGATAACATACTTTCCGGGGATTAAAACGCCCAAAAACGAAAAAAATAACCCTTGCTAAAAATCTAAATTTTTGTAGTGTTAGTGGTTTTTTAGAATTTTAGAAGACAAGAAAAATCATTGTGCTGGTAAGTTAATTTAGTATAACTAATTTAATTTTTATTCATAAATAACATTATAAATGACTTAATGTTTTATCTCCATATATTTATTCAGATTTTCTTTTTACATAATAGATATAATTTACCATGAGTTTAGAGTGGTTCTCCCATGTTTTGTATTTTTTTATTTTTATTTTCATAAATTTTCATACTATTACAAATAACTGTTAAATTTTGGAGTTTTGGTCTAATTTAGAAATAAATGTCATTATAATACCTAAAATGAATTTATTTGAAACTAACATATAGCTTATGAGCTAGTTTAGTTAAATATACCCAAATTATGAATTCAAAATCTTATATTTACGTAAATATAACATTTAACCCGAAAATTATTAAAGAAGTCGCTAAAAAAAAAGTCTTATTTTGTTATTTTAACTTTTGATGCATTCATTATTACTTGTTAATATTATTAAAAATGTATATTTTAAAAATATTAATTAAACTTTAATATTGAAAAACATCTATTAAATGATTTAAAAATATGAAAAAATATCAAAATATAACAAAATGTTTTAGTTTGTTGGATAAAAATATAAATAAAACTTAACTAATCTTAATCATTTGGTGTTGTTCTTTTACAAACATTCTTAATAATATAAATAAGAGCATCATCTCCTCTAAAGATGATTAACAACGGTTTATAAGTTTAAGGATTCAGAAATTCAAGGAAATGGAGATGACAAGTGTATGTCAGTGAAAGTTTCAAAAGTTTCAAAATCTCGTTCCATTCACTTCATCTCTCCAAACTTCTGAGCTCTTTTTTTCTTTTCTTTCTCTCTAAAAATCTCTCATCTTACTTCATCTGATTTTCAATCAAACCGGGCTTAAGTAATCTTGGAGTCAAAAACATCCTTTTCCACCGATCAAAGTCTTGTTTAAAGCTGGTAAGTCTGTTTTCTTGAGTTCTTGTAAGCTTCCAGAAGTTTTTAACACATGAAAGCAAAATTTCTGGTTGCTTATGTTCATCAGCTTTCTCTTCCCATTTCTTATCATATTTCTGGTCTTTTGGTTGGTCTATCCTCATCAATCGGTGAACGATAGGTTGTTAGGAATTTTCTATTGTGAGAACAAGTTTATGAAATTGTTAAGCATTTGGTTCAGTAAAAAAGGTAAAGTGATAGCTCTATCCTTGAGCTATGTTTCAGATCCGTGAGATACTAAAGCAGAGGAAACAACAGCAGCGAATGGAATGAGTTGATGATGGGAAGGCAGCCGAGGCAAGTGACTCTCGATGATGAAAGAGCTGGAAGCAATGTGCTCAGCATATAATTTCTCTCAAATCCAAAAGTGAAGTACATGTACAGGGGTATGTGAAATTTATAGCAAAGCCTAGCATGACTATATGGACTATATGGTGATGAGGTGAGCCAAAGATCACGGCTCTCCAGCCACGTGGATGCACCCATGCTGAAAACGCTCTTCTAGACTATGCTACAGATGTGCACAAAATACATGTGCCAAAATATAAGCTAGACTATGCTACGGATGTGTCTAGCACATGGAAAATGCACCGGACCATTATACCCCTTTAGTATTCTTCCCTTGACTTTCCCTTGATTATTTGATGGGCTTGGGCCAAGCCATCATAAAGGAAACTAGTTAATTTAATTACTTGATTTATGATGTATGAAAATGCTATATGATGATTCTGCATGTGTGTGAAACTGAATGATGTGTGTTCGGTATTTTTATTGAAGACTATTAAGTGTTGTACTCATGTTGGTTGTGGTTCTGCATATTTCTGGTTCAGTGGCTGAGTGAAATTGTGAAGAAGTGTGGTAGTGAAAATGGAGATTTTGTGTTTGGTGTGACTTTGGTTTGTAAGGGGAATTTGGATAAGTTGTTTAGAATCCTTAAGCCATTAAAAAATGTGCCAAAAGTAAGAAAATCGATTTTCGATCATTGAGTTTATGATTCTGTAGAATGGACTCGCAAATCTGGGATGAAACTCTTTAAATAATGTAAGAAATGTTTAGATGTTCTTAAAGAAGTTTATAGGTCTATATAATACAAGTTTGGAGGAATAGAAGTTTGGAAGAATAAAGGAAATTGGTTTAATTTCTTACAAGTTTTTTTAAGCTAGTTGATTTAGTGGTAGAAGTGTTGTGATTATTATTAAAAATGTTTTTAAGCTATTGATAAGTTCTTTATGCTTTATGATCATTTGATTAATTGAAATACGATGTTTAGAACTAAGAATGCTCTTTATAATATAAGTTGAGTTGAAGTGGTTCAATGGGAAGTTATTTAATAACTAAATGTATCATTTTGGTTATGATAATCCAATGGAAAAAAATTGAAGATTATCCTTCCATTAGATAAATCATTCTCTCGTTGAGTCAAATTCGTTTATTCTTCTTTATTATAATTTGACTAACGAATGAGTTTATGCTTGAATGATATTCATTAGATTGAATGGATGAGAGTTCATATTTGAATGAATGTTTAAATATGTGTGAATGATTGAAGTTGTTTTTAAAAGAAATCTAACTTATCATTCTTGTTTTATTTGCATTGTTTTTCAGCTATCATAATAATGTATTATATGGAGAAAAAATTATGTTTCGAGTGAAGGATCTCAATAGTGAATTGTGTGATGAATGTCTACCAAATATGTGATTGTTAGATAAGGTGTCTAGTTTAATTTATAGAAATAACTTTTTTAGTAGTTATTATTATTTATTTTTCTTAAAAATTTTCAAAACAATATTAATACTATATTTTAATAATTTTGAAAAATATAAAGAATATATTTAATAAAAGGAATAAAAATATTAAAAATATTGTATATAATGAATATTTTATTTTATTTTAATAGTAAGAGGGAATGTATATAGAAAATGAGGTTTACAAATTAAAGATTTTAAATGAATTAAGAAATCATCATCTAACTTTTATATATAGATATTTTAAGTACTTCAATTTTAAAACTCTAATATTAAAATATTATTAGTGATGTAAACCTAAAATTGAAAGAAATATTGTTAGGATTCTAATTATAAGTTTGGTTTAACATTAAATAGGAATGAGTCTAAAAAGAAATATATAAAAATGAAGACTTACATATTTGTGTTTCTTAAAGGTTTTGGGTTGAAAATATATTTTTATGAAATATTCATAACTCTTTGTGTCGCTTATAAGAACTCAGTATAAAGATATAATGTTACGATTTCAAGAATGAGTTTGATCTCACATTAAAGAAGAATAATACTAATATTATATAGGATAAAAGACTTATAAATTTATTATCTTAAAAGTTTATATTCTTAACATTTTGTTTGAGTAGTACTCAACAAATAAATCTTACATTAAAGAGGTGCATATTCAGATACAATAGATTCTTCACCTTCTTCTACACTACTATAATAGGTGAACTAATGCAATTAAATTTCAATTATAGAATTAGTACAATTAAACTTCAAATAAATTCTTCAAATTCTAAATTCAATTTAAAATACTATTTATTAAAGCTCCTTTCTTCACACATAAATGATTATATACATTTTTTTTACAATGTAATTGTTGAACATAATTAATTTTCCATCACAACAATTAAATGATGATTTTTTTTTTCAAAATACAATATCAATTTAAAAACATTGACTTCATATTGCAAAGTAAAATAAAGTATTATATCAATTGTGTTTTGAATTATCATTTTTTAATACATCAAAATCAAATATAAAATTCACATAAGAAACAACACAAAAAATCGAACAAAAAAACTTGGACTCGTCAAAATATTTATAAATTCAATTCTAATGTTACATATCAAACCACTCTAACCTTTTTTTAGACAAATTGTTGTCATTTTTATTTTCTCGTTTTTATTTTGTCTTATAAAATTTTTATGTAAATATTCTAAAATAAATTATTTTGACTTAACACATAATTATGCAGTTTTTAATATTATACCCCTATTTAAAAAAATTCAACGGTGAGGACAATTCAAACTTGCTTTCATAGAGTAACAGAAGCACTGCCTTTTACGTTTTCATAGAATAAAATGAAAACTTATTTAGCAAACTCACAGTATATTTCCTTTTAATTTACAAAATAAACTTAAGAAACAGCATTAAATTTGGTAACAGTTCATATTATTTCTAAATTATACTTTTTTGGGTCATTTTAACTTTGTCTGATTTCTTATATAGATTTTAATAATCATGTATCAATAGAATAAATAATATATGCACTATGATGATAATATATACTATACAAAAAAGATAAAGTTTCGATGACTGTGTGTGAAAATGGTGGTTCTGCAAAGTTTACAAACAGAGGAAGAGAGAAAGAGAATGGTTGAAGAATTTCCCTTTTTATATTTTGTATACTAAAAATTTTATTGGCTAACAAAAGAAGAAGTGTTACAATGTACATTTATATTGTCAACAAATACTGGAATTCATAGTCATAGGGTATCTTTTCAACAATGGTAGAAATCTTCACAGAATTAGTATTATTGAAGCTTGAAGATAGTCTAGTTTTGATTTCTCCAATTCAGTTGTAATTCCATCTCACCTGCATCAAGTGCACATCATTTTCCTGAAATTAGAAGCAATATTTTAAGAGGGAAAAGCAATTCATAGATGTTATTGAGCTGAAGAACTTACACAAGGAGAAGAACGAGTTCCACAACACAGAGCAAATGTGATATTAGGATCTACAGACTCAAGTCCATAAAGTTCACCAACAACTGATTCTTTCTCTTCCCACTCACCCTTATGCTGAACCTAAACCACCACATGTATGTATACATTGAATTGAGATCAATTAAAACACTTTAGGAATTCAGATGGTGAATTTATAAACCTTTATAGATATGCTTAAAAAATAAAAAATAAAAAATATTTCTTTTTTCAATTTTAAAAAGTAGGTCATTAAGAGCCCTATGCAGACATCACCATGGTCTAACTTGCTGTATCTATTGAGCCCATATCTCTACACGCACTTCCAAAGGACTATCATAAGCCCATATCTCTACAACTCTACCCAGAGAAAGAAATTAAAAAAAAAAAAGAAAATTGTGATTGTTAGGAGGATTATATTACCTTGGGTGGAAGAAAATTGGGAATTGATACAGTTGTTGCAACCGATGGGACGGCGAACAAGAAAACAAACGGGTTTAAAAAAAGATTTTGAAAGTCATCAAAGTAATTTATTACGAAAAAATTATGAAAAGCCATAAAATAAGACTTGGTTTACGAAAATTAAATTTTAGGTTCGGGAATCGGTTATGCGTAAGGAAGGTGTTAGCACCCTACTGCGCCTGCCCAAAGGTGTAACGCCCCGGCAACTTACAGGGAATATTGACTGCCCCCACACATCAACACGAGGCTTTCCAATGTGTTTTGTCCTCACTCGCACACGTTTTGGAAAAACTTCCAAGAAGGTCACCCACTCCCAAATTACTCCAAGTGAAGCACGCTTAACCATGGAGTTCTTATGAGTCAGGCTACCGAAAAGCAAATGCATTTGTTGATATGAGTAGCCAAATCAATTCCTTTTAAGTTATCCTTCAACTGTATAGTCTCATACCTATACAGTCTCTAGATCCCTCTCATTCCGGTGTATGTTCGATTCTTCCATGTGCCCCTCCCATTAGAAGCCTGCCAGGAGCCGCTCTTTGTTTGTGCCTCTTGCACCGGCGATCACTCCCGCCCTCGACTATGCTAAAATCTTTGTACAGATTTTGTGAACATGTGCTTGATGAGATTTTGAAATGAAAAGAATTTCAAAGTGTTTTTTCAAGTGTCAGTCGACAGTGTGGAACACCTATTCGACTGTACTGCTGTTATTTTTGGAATTATGTTATGCCTACTTGCTCCAACGGCTATATTTTCAAAAGTTAGTTAGGATTGACTGACTGGGTCAACTGTATTGAATGTGCATTGATTTGGTTGACTGAGGAGCCTTTGTGTTGATTGTCTGTTTTAATACAGTCGACTGTATTAGTAGGCTATTCGACTGAGAATGACAGGAAAACTATAAATAGATCAGAACACGAATTGTTCTAAGACTTTTGTGATCTAACATTTTCATTGTCCTGTTTCAGAGAAAGTTCTCAGTTTTGGAAGCTCCAAGAATTCTCCAAGAAGACGGTGGTGATCTTTCTTGAGAGAGATTCAGATTGAGGAGTAAATTGCGCACACTGATTGATCAACATTTGCACAAAGAAGGTGTTTCTGGTTTGATCTTGAAGGCTTGGCATCCTGTGAAGATTATTGTATTTGACTGAAGGCTTGGCAACCTGTGAAGTCTGCTGTGATAGGCTTGACAACCTGTGAAGCGTGCTGTGGTAGGCTTGGCATCCTGTAAAGAGTGTTGGTTACACGTTGAGGATTGTTCGACGTGGGTTCAGATTGCAGAAGAGGGGATTCTTGCTGCAATTCTGGTTTTGTGTATGCAGCTATATTTGGTTTTGGGTTAGAGAAGAGATTTATATTTTTGCGTGGTGCTTCTATAAATTCCTTGTTGTAAAAACCACAACCACTATAGTGCATTTGCTTCCAAGGTTGGAAGGACACTGGATGTAGGCATTGTTGGCCGAACCAGTATAAAAACCAGTGTTTGATTTTCTCTATCCCTGCACTCTTTATTTCAGTCGAATTTAATTGTTTTACAGTCAACCACGTTTTTTCGCCGCATTGAACTTTTCATTACTTACATTTCAAGGAAAGATCAAAAGCTTTGAATTTTCATACCAAGATTGCAAAAAGACTTTGTTTTTGAACTAACACCAATTCACCCCCCCCTCTTGGTGTAAAACGAAGCCAACCTGTTTCCTAACAAAAAGAGGTTTGGTTTAACAAAAATGACACTTTTGGTTTTAAATATTTTGTTTTTTTTGTTTTAAAAAAGGTGGGAAAAAAAAAAGAAAAGAAACTGGCCATAGGCCGACGCATATTTATATTAAAAAATTTATGATTTTAAGAAAACATTATCTGTGCGTAATAAAAAAATATCTTTGGAAAAAAATACCTTTTTAGCATCTAGAACTCCCCTAGTGCTTCCTTAATGGTTGTGGTTGACAGAACCCTTATGTGTGAGAACTTATTTTTCTCTATACTCTTCCTCTCTTTCTATTATTTCTACATGTTTTTTTCTCTCTTTTTTGGTCCCATTATTTTTACATGTCTCTCCCTCTTTTTTCCTGTTCCTTTTTTCTATGACAGGGGACGTATTTATATACACACATTGTAATATTATGATGATCTTGCCATAAATGGAAATTAATTGACAATTAACAAAATAGGGAAATAAATTATCTTGGTTACAAGAAAAATAAATCAAATAATATTCAAGACATTGATTATAATTATTGTTAGAAATTTTGTCCATTTTAAAAAACATATTTTTCTCTTTAGAAAGACTGATGCAGCAAAATATTTTTAATTATTGCTTATAATTATTGGCATAATATTGATTCAAATTATTACCATATTAAACTAATATTTCAAAAATGTTTTAAAGTTTGAAAATTACGTATACATTTTTTTTAAGGAAAATTTTATTTTATTATTTTCTTCTTCCTTTTTTTTACCCACCATTAATTATTATTCTCTAATTCCTTAATTTTAATTATTTACTTTCCCGGACAAAATTGGGTATTGACAGCTGCCCCTCTTTATTTAAATTTTCCTAAATAACATGAACTTTAGAGTTTTTTGTGTAATCATAGTAAAAGCAAAATAAAGATAAAGACACTAATTTCGTTCAGGTCCAAAGAGATGGAAAAATATTAACTCGAAGCGTACCTAGTAGAGAGTGTAACAACCTTGTGGATTTTGCTGAAGAGCCGTGACACCTGTGGAGGGTGTGTCATACCCTATGAAGTTCGCTCGAGAGGTATATGAACCTCGTGAATTGAAACATCTTCTCTTTTTTTTAGAGGCGCAAAAACCACGTAAACCTAAAGAGGCACAAAAACCTCGTAAACTTGTAGAGGTGCAAAACCTTGTAAACCTGGAGAGGTGCAAAAACCTCGTAATACCTGATGGAGAGACACACGAACCTCCTAATACTTGATGGAGAGACACACGAACCTCAAAATACTTGTTGAAGAGGCATACGAACCTCCTAATATTTTATAGAGAGGTGCACGAACTTCATAATACTTGATGCAGAGGCGCACGAACCTCATAATACTTATGGAGAGGCGCACAAACCTCGTAATACTTGATAGAGAGGCGCACGAACCTCATAATACCTATGGAGAGGCGCACGAACCTCGTAATACTTATGGAGAGGCGCACGAACCTCATAATACTTATGGAGAGGCGCACGAACCTCATAATACTTATGGAGAGGCACATGAACCTCGTAATATTTGATGAAGAAGCGCACAAACCTCATAATATTTGATGGAGAGGTGCACGAACCTCGTAATACTTGATGGAGAGGCGCACGAACCTCGTAATACTTGATAGAGAGGCGCACGAACCTCCTAATACTTCATGTAGAGGCGCATAAACATCGTAATTTTTTTAAGAGGATTATATTACCTTGCATGGAAGAAAATTTGGAATTGATATAGCTGATCCATTTGCTCTATTATGCACCATATCCAAAATCTCATGAAACATTTCTTCTTGCTCCAACAACCTTTAGAGCATAGCAATCTGTTATTACATAATAAAAAAAATCATGTAATGTTATTAGCAAGTAGAATGGTCACATTGGCCACAAGGGACGTAGGACATTCAAAAAAATGTAGAAAAGGAAGAAGAAGTTAAATCAAAGTAATGAAAATGCAGAACCCACCGGGGTGGTGCGTGCACAGGTGTAAGGACACGCAAAAGAATGTAGAAAAGGAAGAAGAAGTTAAACGAAAGTAATGAAAATGCAGAACTCATTAGGGGTGGTGGTTGTGTTTCGGGTGAAATTCAATAACCGGAGATAAACTAACAATTAAAAATTTGACGGAAATTGGATGAACAGTTAAATATATTCTCCATTCTCAAATTAATGCTAACCCGTGGTGAAAATTTCCATATGGCATAAAAACTTCATAAACTTTGAGAGGCGCATAAACCTCGTAACACCTGATGGAGAGACGCACGAACCTCCTAATACTTGATGGAGAGGTGCACGAACCTCTTAATACTTGATGAAGAAGTGCACGAACCTCCTAATATTTGATAGAGAGGCGCACGAACCTCGTAATACTTGATGGAGAGGCACACGAACCTCGTAATACTTGATAGAGAGGCGCACGAACCTCATAATATTGATGGAGAGGTGCACAAACCTCATAATACTTATGGAGAGGCACATGAACCTCATAATATTTGATGGAAAGACGCACGAACCTCATAATATTTGAAAGAGAGGTGCACGGACCTCATAGTACCTTTTTGAGAGGCGCACAAACCTCGTAATACTTGATAGAGAAGCTCACGAACCTCGTAATACTTGATGGAGAGGCTCAGAAACCTCGTAATATTTGATGGAGAGGCGCATGAACCTCGTAATACTTGATGGAGAGGCGCATGACCTCATAATACTTCATGGAGAGGCGCACAATCCTCGTAATTTTTTAAAAGGATTATATTACCTTGGGTGGAAGAAAATTGGGAATTGATATAGTTGATCCATTTGGTCTATTATGCACCATCTCCAAAATCTCATGAAACTTTTCTTCTTGCTCCAACAACCTTTAAAGCATAGCAACCTGTTATTACATAATAAAAAAAAAATCATGTAATGTTCTTAGGAAATCAAAGTAATGTAGAAAAGGATGTAGAAAAGGAAGAAGAAATTAAATCAAAGTAATGAAAATGCAGAACTCACCGGGGGTGGTCCGTTTACAAGGGTAGGAACACACAAAAGAATGTAGAAAAGGAAGAAGAAGTTAAACGAAAGTAATGAAAATGCAGAATTCATTGGGGGTGGTGGTTGTTTATCAGGTGACATTCAATAACCAGAGATAAACTCATAATTCAAAAATTGATGGAAATTGGATGATGGTAAAAAATGCTCTCTAGCATCAAATTAGTGCTAGCCCGTGGTGGAAATTTCCACAGGGGCGTAGGGACATGCAAAAGAATGTAGAAAAGGAAGAAGAAGTTAAATCAAAGTAACGAAAATGCAGAACTCAACGGGGGTGGTGCATGCACAGGGGTAGGGACACGAAAAAGAATGTAGAAAAGGAAGAAGAAGTCAAACGAAAGTAATGAAAATGCAGAACTCATTGGGGGTGGTGGTTGTTTATTAGGTGAAATTCAATAACCAGAGATATACTCACAATTCAAAAATTCACTGAAATTGGATGAACGGTCAAAAATGCTCTCTGGCATCAAATTAGTGCTAGCCCATGGTGGAAATTTCCACAAGGGCGTAGGGACATGCAAAAGAATGTAGAAAAGGAAGAAGAAGTTAAATCAAAGTAACGAAAATGCAGAACTCACCGGAGGTAGTGTGTGCAGGTGTAGGGACACACAAAAGAATGTAGAAATAAAAGAAGAAGTTAAACAAAAATAATGAAAATACAGAACTCATTGGAGGTGATAATTGTTTATCAGGTGAATTCAATAACTAAAGATAAACTCACAATTAAAATATTATCTAAGAGATGGAGAAGGAAAAGTAGGTGTGAAAGAACAAGAGATAAATTCAGTTGAACACGTGATTGAACTTATTGACTGTGGCGAAACGCGGTTGGCCCTTGATTTGGAGGATATTTAGCAATGAGTTTAATGTGTTTAGCTGTAACTTTTTTTCTGAAAAAGTAGAATGCAATCGTCAAAGTAATAAATGAGATATAACATAACCATGCCTAGAAACTTATAATTTTGATAGTATTCCAAAATCTTTTCCTAACTAAATCATTAACAACCAAATTAAGTCTTTTTCATGAAACCTACACAAAAATATAAAGAGAAACTTTATACTTTTTAAATTATTGACACATTTAGGAATTAAAAAGAAATAGTATTAAGAGAATCCCTACATTTCAATAAACTACAAAAAGTCTTTAACACTATTTTCTATTTTTCCCCTTCATTTATTGTTTCAAATAATTCTTTTTTATAATGTAATTTGATATTTTTATTTGCATTTAATTATATCATAAATTAAATTCTATTTTTTATAATCTTTACAGTGAAAATATACAAAATATTAGTAATGAATTTAGTTTGTTTAGGTTATAGCATTTAAAAAGATGGATAAAATACTGTGTAAATAAGAAATAAGTTACTGTATAATAACGTGTTTTTATAATGTCGAATGTTTTGGTTGTCAGTTTCGGATAGTGAGATACTTACAAAGGTAATTTAATGTTTACGTGATTCTATAAAATGCTATGTTAGATGTCAAGTTATTAAATGGTTCAAGCTCAATTTTATTTCAAAAATTTTAGAAACTGAGAAGTTAAGTAAATATGTTACACATTCTATCTAAAACTAGAATGAATATACTTTAAATATTAAATACATCCAACTCACAACATAAAAAATAATAATAATTTAATTAAATTTCTTTTATTTTTTTTTTTAATTTTAAATATCAAAATATATGTTATAATAATTCTCGTTGTAATTGTTTTAGAAGTGTCGGAAATCATCATTTTTCCTAAAAAATAAAAGAGAAACTGGATTAGTATATCCTTCATTTAGTTTATTAAAAACAAGTTAAGGGTATAACCCAAATAAGCTAGTATCCCTGGCCCTCCAACATATATGAGAAAAAAAAAGTTTATAAAATTATTGATAATTTTTTCATTCTAAATTTTGAAATTGTTAACAACTTTTTCATTTTGAATTTGAGTTTCTAAAGAAAAAAGTAAGGATTTACTACAAATAAAACAGTTAAAAGAAAAAATTTTAAATTATTTGTTTATTATATATGAAGAAAAAAGGTATAAAAAGTACAATCTAAATTTATACTCATAAATGTTAAATGTTGATTATTTAACAAATGAAAATATTTAGTGACATATAAACAATTATCCACAATAATAAACATCAATTATCAATAAATTTTCAAAAAATTCAATTACAAATGAATCTACAGACGTATTTAAAAAACATTTCACTTACTGAGATTACTAACAGTTTTGCCGATGAATCAAAGCTAAAAATAAACACTTTGACGTCTATTTTATAAATATAATTTAACAATGGATCTACTGTCAAAAAAATTATTTATGTTGATAAAAATTTTAATTTACTAATAAATTTTATCAAAAATTCTTATGTATTGGTGGATCTATTGAAAAAAATATTCATTAACAATAAAAAATCCTAAGTAAATTTGTCTTAAAAATCATAACTATATGAGTGATAACTCAAACAATGTCTATATCTCAATAAACTAAAAACACATCAAAATAAAAATATTATTTTTGTATTGTTATTAAAATATAACGTAATACTTTCGTGTAAATATTAAATTTTATTTTTAATGATCACACATAGAGAGTATCTTAAATGATAAATAAATATAAAGGACTTAGAGTAATAATTTTATTATGATTCAAGATGACAAAAAAATCTGCAGACACGAGTATCCGCGGATATTTACTACCCGCGGATAAAGGGTAGCGAGTATTTTAATATCTGCTTCTAAATGATTCGGGTACGGATAGTATACTATCCGATCCGAAGATACCTGTTACCCGCAAAAATAAAAAATTAATTTATATATTATATATATATATATATATATATATATATATATATGTGTGTGTGTGTGTGTGTGTGTGTATTTTGTAATTTTATTTTAAAAATGTATAAGTTTTTTCGAATATCCACATATTTTAAAATATCAAGAAGCAAATTAGATAATAGGTACAGTTTTATCTGGCAAGTGAGATTACGGGTAAACATTATCCATGTCCGACCAGACTTGTTAGTATCCCTAATTATAATTAGATTTAGCTAAAAGGTCATACGTGAATTGCAACAATTACCCTTCATATTATAAAATAAAGGTACAACATTTCACTATCTCTTTTATGTTATTATAGTTACTTATGTAATAAACGAAAAACGAGTAAATTATTGTATATAATAATTAATTTAATGTAAAATTATATATATAATTTTACATAGAGAAATGTTAAGATAAAACAATTAAGTATATTTATAGTGGTTCAAAAAAATATATCTTAAATCCTTTTGTTTATTCTTAATGTATTTATGATTTTTTATTTTAAAATTTTAATTATTACAAGTAATGAGTATATAAATGGTAAGATGGTTATTACTAAAATAATTATTTATTTTCTTATATAATTTAAGTTATTATTAGATTGGGCATAATAATCTAAAAGTCGTGACTGAATTGTGGCTTCATTAATCTACAATTTCATTAACCTTACTCGTCACCTGCTTAGATATAAAAACATCTTTTACGTTATTATCATGAGTTATGTAATATAAATAAATTAAAGAAAAAAAACGCGTTAATTAGAATATTATATATATATATATATATATATATATATATATATATATAATTTTAAATAGAATTATTAAGATATTTTAAAAAAATATATCTATAAGGATTAAAAAGTGTTTTGAATATTTCTAATTATTTTTAATGTTTCTTTTTTCTAATATTAAAAATTTAATTTACAAAAAGAGGTAGTAAAGATATAATTTGTATCTTTTGTAACATCCCAAAATATGTGTATAATTCATATCAAATGGAATGCAACGTGTCATAATAATAGAAAGCAGTTAGGAGTAGAAGATACTGTATAAGTGTAAATTACAGTCATCCAAAATAGAGGGGAAAATAAAACGGAAGCTAATGAAAGTACAAGAGTCTAAGGTTTTGCAAAACATGATAAGCCAAAAAGAAATAAAACAACATGATCGCCTAAGCACTAGGTGCTAGATCTTCCTCGGTCTCCAAGGCCTGCTCCAGAGGTACATCATCACCTACTGCTCACATCCAAAGGATTGGATGATCATCGCAAGGGAGGAAGCAACCACACACAACATACAAGTGCAAGGGTGAGCTAGTTTTCAAATTAACATACAATTCATAGCAAGGTAATCTAGCATGGCAGAAAACATAAATTTACATACAAGCATACAAGTTATCATGTTCATGAGCACATAGTTCATAACTTAACCAAAATCAATCATATTAACATGCAAAGACCCCTAGACACGTCCGGACATAGAATGAATGTAGAGCTGGGGCGGGTTGTGCACTTGTGATGGCCTCTACTGCTTTGCAAAGCCATTGCTGAGGGGTTCCACCCGACCATACACAAGGCTAGTCCGTTACCGCAGTATAGGCCTACAGTGAAAGCGCCTACCCTAGGACCTCCCACTACTCCCACCACACGCGTCAATCCTCTCTAAGTGAGAATGAAAAACCGTTGGAGCGTTAGGGATAACCCCCCATATGGAAGCCTCTCGCCATTCAATCAATACACTAATAGATCTCACCGAGAGATCATAATTCCACAACCGAATCCGACCAATCCAATTACTTGATAATTCTCCAAGTCATATAAATCATACACACCTTAATTTGCCACAAACAATTATATAAACCAACCAACCACAAGCTTTCAGAAATAAATCGAACACTACAAACAGTGGCCGAACCACTGGAACAGAATTGGGTGCCAATACCAGACACCCATGCCAGACCGAACAGTCAAGAGAAGAGCTGGCTCTTCTCAGACCGAACGGTCAAGAGAAGAGCTGGCTCTTCTCTGACCGAGACCCTACAGACCGAACGGTCATACAGGTTGAAGACTTCTAAAGCTGTGGGGAATCCAGTGCAAAGAGCCTAAGGCTAAGATAGGTCAGGACCGAACGATTATGGGGTGGGCAAATCCTTCCCTGGCCGAAAGCACATCTGACCGAACGGTCATGTGCAAGAAACCATCTACACTCACTATGTTTGACCGAACGGTCAGAGAGGGGAATACTTTCTCTGACCGAGAGTACTCTTACTAGACAGAACGGTCAAGAGAGGGAGTCATCCCTCTCTGACTCAAACATCCAAACCGGACGGTCAAGAGAAGGGAGAACCTTCTCTGAACAAGACCTTCCAAACCGGACGGTCAAGAGAAGGGAGAACCTTCTCTGACCAAGATCCACTAGACCGAACGGTTTTGAGAAGGAAACTTCCTTCTCTAACCAAGACCCCTGACCGAACGGTCAAGAGAAGGGGAAAACCTTCTCTGACCAAGGAAACCAGGCCGAACGGTCAAGAGAAGGGGAAACCTTCTCTGACCAAAGGAACCAAACTGGATGGTCAAGAGAAGGGAGAACCTTCTCTGACCAAGTACACCAAACCGGACGGTCAAGAGAAGAGAGAACCTTCTCTTACCAAGACTCCCAGAACGAACGGTCAAGAGAAGAGAGAACCTTCTCTGACCAAGACTCCCAGAACGAACGGTCAAGAGAACAGAGAACCTTCTCTGACCAAGACCTACAAAAACCGAACGGCCAAACTCTGCATAATTCTGCAGAATTCTGCAGAATTATGCAGAATTCGACAAAACCTCTTGGGACCATTTCTAACCATTTTAACCAACTTCTAACACCCCTAATCTTTGTTTTAAACATATTTAAACTTACCTAAGTGATTCTAGACAGTCCTAACACATTTTTAAAGTGATTTAGGCTTCATTTCAACGCTAAAACTCTAATTTTCTCAACTTAGGGACCCAAAACCAATTCTTACCATTCTACACACTTTTTGGCTAATTTGGTGACTCAAACAAGTCATAATACACCAAGTGAAACTGTCCCAACAGTTCACAAACACCACAGACCCCAAATACTCAAAATCACTACCTCACTTCCCTTAAAATGGCTAAAAAGTGACTCTAAAGCACTTGGTTTTCTCCCAAACACTACCACAACAGATTTCAATCATAATCACAGTTCCAATCATGCATAATCCAACATCTCAAGGGGTTCCAAACAGTCCAAAATCATCTATCATCAATGCTACACAACATACTCATTTCCATACATGAATTTCCAATCAATTCAACCAATTTCATGCTTTCAACAACATACAACTTTAGAATTTATCATACATTCACAACATACTATAAAAAAAAAATTGGAAAGAAAGCTAGCTCCCCTTACCTCTAGTGTGCACGGTCCACTCAAGGAATGATCCTAGCCCAAGCACTTTGAACCCAAAGTATGAGAAACACCTAAAATCATCAATTGATGATAGAAGACGAATTTTAGCATTAAGTTGAAGTTAGATTGTGGAAGGAAACGAAATGGGTTGCATGAAATAAGAGTCTCATGCTTGAAACCCTAGGGCAAAGGAGGAAAGAGGGCTCTCTTACCGGTTGGATGAAACGGAAAATCGATCGGTAGAAACGTAGCTCTTGGAGTCCTGAATGCTTAGGTAGCTTCAATTTGAGAAACAAACGGTTAGATTCTGAGTTATGGTAGATGGAAGGTAGAGGAATGAAGGGAAGAAGAAGAAGGAGAGGTGTGTTTGTCTGGACGGGGGAGGAATGGGCTAAAACTTAGAATGAAGTGTTTTTATAAAAGTTTTATTTTAGAACTCCACCCAATGCTTGGCTGCCACGTGTACACACCTTTGGCTTTAATTTTACAAGACCTTACATTCTCCCCAACAACAAAAATTTTCGTCCTCGAAAATTAGGACTTACAGATAAAAGGAATAATTCATCTTTATCATAATCTTTAGAAGTACCACCTATTTTGACAAAATACTACTCCCCTCAACTTACGTACCTTTCTTTCATATAACGAGTTCTATTATGTCTGCCACACTGTTAACCACTTAACAACCTTCCGCTACTTCTTGTAAATCTCTCCTAAGACTCCCACCAATCTTGACTTCAAATGAACCCTGGCTGATACTCATTTACCTCATCTTCCTACTTCTATGAACCACCGTAACTCTAACTTGATAACCACAATTCCCGAGTCAACCACCTGATGCTATACTTTGGATCACTTCTAACCACATTCCTTCTGGAGGCTTCAAACTGCTTTACTGATCTCCGCTCGTGAGTAGCATAGTTTCCTATTATACTATCCTGTCACCAAGTAAAACTCTTCTACTTTGCAACGTCACAACCAATTGGGCAATGTAGCTTCATTTTGTTATTTTGCTGACCTGAACCATATGCAATGCTTGACTCACTAGCTTGTAATTCATACTTAGATCTGTGACCTCTTCGACTTGAGATCACTAGCTTGATCAGTATCAAACCAACTTATGATACGCCCCAAACTAGGATGGTCCTAACTACGCATTCTCAACCACTTTGAGAAACCTGCTAATTATAGTATCTCAACTATACTAATGAAAGTACTTTACAGCTTCACTGGAGTCCTTAATCTTCATATCCTTCAACCAACTCTTACTCCATCCTTATCAAACCAAGAACCTGAATCTTCTCTTTGTTTAAACCATCAATTAACACCACCTCGCCTCAAGATTAACATTACAACTCAAAACCATAGCTCGAGTCATTGCCTTCGTCCACTGATCCGTTCTTCCTATTCCAAGTTCATCAATACTTCCTCACTTTAAAGTTGACCCTGTAGCTTGAAACCGTAGGCTCACTTATCTTCTTGGCCTGATACCTATTTCTTTCATACCTAAACTCACTTCTGACTCTTGAAGATTACCAAACACTCTCAATTCATTCTCATGTAACAACACCAATATTGTTTCAAAGAACTCTTCCCTCACAAGCCACCAACCCACAATTATGAAAGCTCTTCTTGCATACCTGTTACTGACAATAACGTGCTCACCATCATCCGCTGCGCTACTCTGATCCTGAAACTCCGTTGCTCACTAGATTACTTATGAACACTTCCTTCATGACATCTGCAATCCAAAATGATCACCCTTGAAAACCTTCTTTGAAACTTCCATTACCTTGCAAAGCCTTGATAATTCTTCTCTCTCATGATAACCTTGTCATTATGTTTTCTCAACACTGTTCTATACCAAACTTCCACCTTTTTCTTATAATACACAACTTCAACAAGAACCATCCATAAAGATATTACTGGCACTGGTTTTGTTTAGACACCATTCCCAAAATGAAAACAACTCCTCCAAGGTATAAAATCTCATACTTGTTGTAGAACACCAACCCAAAATTGTTACACCATAAAGATCTATATTCGCTTCTCCACGTACTCTTGCTAACATATTCTGACTCCTACAACCCTTCGTCTTCTCCTTTATAACTTGATCCACTTCTAAGGCATAACCAGGCTTCCTCTTCAAACTGAAACAATTTGAAGACAAACAAACCATTCTTGTAATCACACCTCAGACTTAGGAAGGACGACACCATATCTTCTTCACTTAAGCTTATCAAACATCTTGGGTTCCTATAACACTTGCCACCATCTTTCGCTAAACAATACCCGATGCACCATCCTTGCTTTTCTTTCTTGCCAAAAAATTACTTCCTATAAACCTCATACCTGAGCTCTTATAATAACTCCCCAAATACCATATTCAATTAGAATTCCTCATGTACTTATCATCTCCAGCGTAGTTTACAACCTTGTCCCAAAATCACCTTCCTTAATTTAGACTCATCAAAATACCAATCCTACCTTTAATCTTATGGACTCCGAATACCCATAGCCCACAACGTTGACCCTCTGACCTTATCTGACTTTACCAATTCATTGCCTCTTGTAACCCAAAATAAACATCCACTTCTATCTTGATCGAACTTGGCCGACCACTGAACATCACCATAAAACTATATCCGATGAAAATTGACTTTACCACAACATGTCACGTCATAACTCTGAACGTCTCAACCAACCCAAACTCTGATCATTCGCGACACCCTCTTCCACAACTTATATTGTAACCACCCTTTGCCATCTATTCCAAAACCTTTCTTCTACTTTCCTTATTCATTGTGCTCTTAATTCTTTAACCTCATACTTTCATACCACACTCACCTTCTGATGTACTCCTTCCTTCAACACTTGAAATCCCTCATCTCAACCAATGATTAAACCTTTCTTCCATGCAAACTATTGATCTTGAAACATCCTTCTAAACTTGGATATACCATATCCACTTCGGAATTCTTATCCCTCCCCTAACTTAAACTTCAAACCATCCACAATTTCTCTTATCCAGATTTTAACCATCGTTGATACACCGATCCATGTTACCCATCTCACCCAAAGCCACTCCGTTGCTCACCAACATTTTCTTTTCTTCTGACCTTTGACGTTACTGATATACTAAACCAAACTGATTTCTCAAATCTTGTTATACCAATACTTGCCCAAATCTTTTCTTATTCTAGCCTTTGAATCCAACTCTTCTCGTGGAATGCACGACATTCGATCTGCTGACTCTGTTCTTGAAAACTTCTTCACCCCAAACATTCCTTCTAGGCTCCATTATGCCTTCACCCATCCTTTGAAACCTGAATTATGGTCTTCCAACTCCTTATCTTCGAGGCAAGAATTTGTCTCAAAGGCTTAAACCAATCCTAAAGAAGATATACAGGTCAAGTTGTCCTTGAATCTGCATTCCTCCACTATTATAGAGCACAACACACTACTATAAAGGCAAGAACAAGACAGAAATTATTACAGGAAGCAACACTGAAAATCTAACCCTTTCTTACCCCAAACCTTCAGAATTAAGAAAGGAAAATCATCTCTGGTAAAAGTCATGAGTGTGCACCCTCATTCCTTCTATCGAGACATTTTCTGTTCTCAAAACTTTCGGTTAGATACGAAATTTTACTATATAAACGTGGAATAAATGGTAGAACATACCGTTTGGACTCAACATTCCACAGGAAAAACACGACAAACCTGTAACACACAGGTCGTCCTAAGGATAAACCATTGCGCCATATTTTGTTTATGATCAGAGAGTAAAACAATTAGTCTTACTCAGAGAAATTAGAATGAATGCTTCTGTACGTTTAAGAGTACACAAGCACAAGTAATGGATGCACATAACCTACAGGTTCTCTAAGGATAAAAACTGCTCTGATACCACTAATGTAACATCCCAAAATATGTGTATAATTCATATCAAATGGAATGCAACGTGTCATAATAATAGAAAGCAGTTAGGAGTAGAAGATACTGTATAAGTGTAAATTACAGTCATCCAAAATAGAGGGGAAAATAAAACGGAAGCTAATGAAAGTACAAGAGTCTAAGGTTTTGCAAAACAAGATAAGCCAAAAAGAAATAAAACAATATGATCGCCTAAGCACTAGGTGCTGGATCTTCCTCGGTCTCCAAGGCCTGCTCCAGAGGTACATCATCACCTACTGCTCACATCCAAAGGATTGGATGATCATCGCAAGGGAGGAAGCAACCACACACAACATACAAGTGCAAGGGTGAGCTAGTTTTCAAATTAACATACAATTCATAGCAAGGTAATCTAGCATGGCAGAAAACATAAATTTACATACAAGCATACAAGTTATCATGTTCATGAGCACATAGTTCATAACTTAACCAAAATCAATCATATTAACATGCAAAGACCCCTAGACACGTCCGGACATAGAATGAATGTAGAGCTGGGGCGGGTTGTGCACTTGTGATGGCCTCTACTGCTTTGCAAAGCCATTGCTGAGGGGTTCCACCCGACCATACACAAGGCTAGTCCGTTACCGTAGTATAGGCCTACAGTGAAAGCACCTACCCTAGGACCTCCCACTACTCCCACCACACGCGTCAATCCTCTCTAAGTGAGAATGAAAGACCGTTGGAGCGTTAGGGATAACCCCCCATATGGAAGCCTCTCGCCATTCAATCAATACACTAATAGATCTCACCGAGAGATCATAATTCCACAACCGAATCCGACCAATCCAATTACTTGATAATTCTCCAAGTCATATAAATCATACACACCTTAATTTGCCACAAACAATTATATAAACCAACCAACCACAAGCTTTCAGAAATAAATCGAACACTACAAACAGTGGCCGAACCACTGGAACAGAATTGGGTGCCAATACCAGACACCCATGCCAGACCGAACGGTCAAGAGAAGAGCTGGCTCTTCTCTGACCGAGACCCTACAGACCGAACGGTCATACAGGTTGAAGACTTCTAAAGCTGTAGGGAATCCAGTGCAAAGAGCCTAAGGCTGAGATAGGTCAGGACCGAACGGTTATGGGGTGGGCAAATCCTTCCCTGGCCGAAAGCACATCTGACCGAATGGTCATGTGCAAGAAACCATCTACACTCACTATGTTTGACCGAACGGTCAGAGAGGGGAATATTTTCTCTGACCGAGAGTACTCTTACTAGACAGAACGGTCAAGAGAGGGAGTCATCCCTCTCTGACTCAAACATCCAAACCAGACGATCAAGAGAAGGGAGAACCTTCTCTGACCAAGACCTTCCAAACCGGACGGTCAAGAGAAGGGAGAACCTTCTCTGACCAAGATCCACCAGACCGAACGGTTTTGAGAAGGAAACTTCCTTCTCTAACCAAGACCCCTGACCGAACGGTCAAGAGAAGGGGAAAACCTTCTCTGACCAAGGAAACCAGGCCGAACGGTCAAGAGAAGAGGAAACCTTCTCTGACCAAAGGAACCAAACTGGACGGTCAAGAGAAGGGAGAACCTTCTCTGACCAAGTACACCAAACCGGACGGTCAAGAGAAGAGAGAACCTTCTCTTACCAAGACTCCCAGAACGAATGGTCAAGAGAAGAGAGAACCTTCTCTGACCAAGACTCCCAGAACGAACGGTCAAGAGAAGAGAGAACCTTCTCTGACCAAGACATACAAAAACCGAACGGCCAAACTCTGCATAATTCTGTAGAATTTTGCAGAATTATGCAGAATTCGACAAAACCTCTTGGGACCATTTCTAACCATTTTAACCAACTTCTAACACCCCTAATCTTTGTTTTAAACATATTTAAACTTACCTAAGTGATTCTAGACAGTCCTAACACATTTTTAAAGTGATTTAGGCTTCATTTCAACGCTAAAACTCTAATTTTCTCAACTTAGGGACCCAAAACCAATTCTTACCATTCTACACACTTTTTGGCTAATTTGGTGACTCAAACAAGTCATAATACACCAAGTGAAACTGTCCCAACAGTTCACAAACACCACAGACCCCAAATACTCAAAATCACTACCTCACTTCCCTTAAAATGGCTAAAAAGTGACTCTAAAGCACTTGGTTTTCTCCCAAACACTACCACAACAGATTTCAATCATAATCACAGTTCCAATCATGCATAATCCAACATCTCAAGGGGTTCCAAACAGTCCAAAATCATCTATCATCAATGCTACACAACATACTCATTTCCATACATGAATTTCCAACCAATTCAACCAATTTCATGCTTTCAACAACATACAACTTTAGAATTTATCATACATTCACAACATACTATAAAAAAAAATTGGAAAGAAAGCTAGCTCCCCTTACCTCTAGTGTGCACGGCCCACTCAAGGAATGATCCTAGCCCAAGCACTTTGAACCCAAAGTATGAGAAACACCTAAAATCATCAATTGATGATAGAAGACGAATTTTAGCATTAAGTTGAAGTTAGATTGTGGAAGGAAACGAAATGGGTTGCATGAAATAAGAGTCTCATGCTTGAAACCCTAGGGCAAAGGAGGAAAGAGGGCTCTCTTACCGGTTGGATGAAACGGAAAATCGATCGGTAGAAACGTAGCTCTTGGAGTCCTGAATGCTTAGGTAGCTTCAATTTGAGAAACAAACGGTTAGATTCTGAGTTATGGTAGATGGAAGGTAGAGGAATGAAGGGAAGAAGAAGAAGGAGAGGTGTGTTTGTCTGGACGGTGGAGGAATGGGCTAAAACTTAGAATGAAGTGTTTTTATAAAAGTTTTATTTTAGAACTCCACCCAATGCTTGGCTGCCACGTGTACACACCTTTGGCTTTAATTTTACAAGACCTTACATCTTTACTGTTAATAAGATAATTGTTCACTTTTAGTTCTATATGTAGTTTAAGTTATTATTAGATTTATTTATTTTATCAATTAATTATAAAAAAATATAGTTCACTTTTTATCTCTTATGTTATTATCCAACATATGAATCATACCATTAAAAAAAACAAAACAAGAATAAAAATATAGGAACTAAACTAAACTTATGTTTGAACAATAAAAATCAAACTTTATATAAAGGATTATGCAACATGAGTTATTTACAATGGAAAAATCTAAACTAATAACACTAGAAATAGAACTAAACCACTTGAAATCAAATTACTTATCAATACCAAAATAGTAATTTCTTTTACGATGAATATGAGATTTGTTGAATTTTAATTCCTCACAAATTTTCATATATTTTCTCAATTTTTGTTACAAGTCTCACGTCGATTAAAGATAAAACCAAATTATAATATATATATATATATATATATATATATATATATATATATATATATATATATATATATATATATATATATAAATGATGTGTAAATCTCACCTTATAAATCGATTTTGTGGAGTTGAATTAGACTTAAAGTCCATTTCTAACAATTTTCATATAATATGACCAAGAATAATCAAGAAAAAGACAAAGTTTGACAAAATAAAAGAAGTCACAATCAAGTCATATAAATCTATAATCACTAGTTCATGAGATGTCAATTAGTTATATAATTAAAATAATTGACATTTATTTTTTCGTGATTTCTCTATTATTTTAATTTTTTTCAGCATCAGTTGCAACAACCTCTTTTTGTGACTACATTGGTGATTCAAAGGCCTTGTTCTTTCGTCATTGTGAATGGTTTTACATTTATGGGCTTTCTGTTCGATAAAATTGTGGTTTAGAGTTCTTCATGAGGTTAGTGATCTAAACCTCCATTTTGTTTTTGAAGCTGCTACCATCATTGATTTTAGAGATCACAAGCATGATAAAGAATTGGATTGTATGTGTTATTTAAATATTTACATTTTAAATTTTTAAATTAATTGTTAAATGTTTAAATTTAATTACTGAATGATTGATATTAAAATTTAAAATATAGAAAAAATAAAAATTATAAAGAGTAATTGATTATTTTAGTCTTTAATAATGACTTAATAATTAAGTCATTAGTTTGTTTACAATTTTAGAAATTAAGTTACACGTACAATATATTTTGAAATAAATATAGAAAAAGTTAATATTAGATTATTATTTTTCAAGTGTGGCAAACTCTAGGTCGTGCCTAGAAAGAGTTAAGGGTTTGATCTATTAAGAAAGAAATTTTTTTAAGGAAATACAATATTAATATTTATAGGATATTCCACTTTTTCATTTCTATTCAATCTCTCACGTAATAGTAAGATTAATTGATGTTACCAATTTTAACAACTATTTAAGCTCAACACGTTTCTATTGTGGATGAAGTTGAAAAGATAAAAAAAAAAAAACCAAAAAAAAAAACAAACAAACTGATGTGACAAGATTTTCAAATATTTGAATGCCATTATTAAATTATATTTATATTAAATTAGTTAATGTTTCATGTTTCTTTTAAAAAAAAAATTACATTTTCAACACAAATGTGATAAGAAAGAATGTCTTATCTACTATTATCACTAAATAAGGGAGACTTGAAGACTTTCTTAAAACAGAATATGTGTTTGAAAATTATAAACAATCCTTACTCAAATACTTGATTAGTGAGGAGGATTAAATGTAGTTTTGTGTCAATAATTTAGATGGTTCTTGACACGTTAATTTTTGACAATACAATTTTGTATTTATAATATTTTATTGTAATATGCACTGAATCATGCATGTTTATATTACTTTTTGTTTAGAACATGTAAAGGCTGGAAAAATGACTCAGCATTTAGAGCTGTCACTTGGCTACAAATAAGGGGCTATAATTTTTAAAACAAAAACCTGAATGCTGGATCATTCCTTTTTCTTGTCTGAAATCTCTCTTTTTCCCTTTTCACTCTTCCAAAATTTCCTCTCACTGAATCATCATTGCCAACAGCAGAAGAGATTTAGAATCTCAAAGGATCCTAAGCTCAAATTCAACGGGTTAATTTCCTTGTCCCTCTTCCAGTAAGTGTTTTCCTTTCTCCGCAATTCTGAAAATTTTGATTTGCATGCACAGATTCTGAATGTGCATGAGCTTTTCATAAGTTCCTCTCTGATTTCTATCCCATTTAAACTCCTAACTTAATTTCGAACCACAAATTGGTGGTCTATAGGTAATTGTAGAGTCTCTTGAGGTGTGCCTTTGCTTGGGGAATTTCTGTAAATTGGATCACTTCACTGCAAGGTAAGGGAAGCTAGGTTCATCTTTTACTGTAGAATAGTAAGCTGTTTTTAATTTAATTTTGTGTGAAAAGCCTTTGATCAATGCATGCAGAAATTCGTGTAAAATGATAAGTTAAGGTATGGTTGAATGTAGTATGTGTGTGTTCTGTGATGTATGAATTTTGGTCTATGATCATTGTAAGTATGTATGTATGAATTTTTAATTTGGTATGAATAAGGTAGTATATTAAAATGGGGAATAATCTGGGAGAAATGAGTTGGGTAGATCTTTTGAACAAAAAGAAATATTTTAGCAAATTGGTGAGTAAAAATGAGGAAGTAGGGTAGTGAAATTTTGAGTTAGTGGTCTAGACCTGAATTGAGCCTTTGGGGTACCTTAGATAGGCCAATTATGATTTGTAGGCAACACCAAAAGAGTCTAAAACAGTTTCTAAATGATACAATTCAGATTTGGCTACTAGGTGAATTAAGTGAGAGTTTAGATCTAATTTCCTTGCATATCTCTTAGAGTTTTGAGTTAGGATGGTGTGTGAGACTTCAAACAAGTTAAATTCAACCTATATTTCGAGTTAGGAGTGTCCAAAGTTCACCAAATGGCCTAAAACAGATTTTGAGGGTGTGAGTTCTTCCAAATCGGAAAAATCTGCAGAAAATTCTGCAAAATCCACGCCTGTGCGCCCCAAAAGGGCGCTGGGCTCCCTTTGATTCGACATTTTCCAGAATTCTGGCGCCCGGGCGCCCCTAAATGGCGTTAGGCGCAGGTTTCTGCTGTTGCTTTTGTTTTTGATAGTTTGGGGGGTTCCGGATGTCCGTTTTGGACGTTCTTTAGGTCGTTCTGGGGGTTTTTGACCCTTCCGGAACCATTGGTGAGGGTTTCCAAGCTATTTGAATTACCTAAGTAGTGATAATTTAAGATTATAAAGATATTTGTATTAAAAGTGATGTTTTTATGAAAATATGTAATTCTTGTTTTCTCTCCCTTTCTTGTGTGATGGTCTAGGTATCTTTTCTTGTTTATTTGTATGATTACTTCCATTATTATGAGATTGATTCATGCTTAATTCTGTAAGAAACTACATTAATATAAAACATTCATGGTATGAAATAAAAAATATGAAAGTAAGTAAAGTTAGTGTGGAATGTAATGTGATTTAAGTACATCTCTAGGTGAGATCAAATTAAGTTCTGGAATGACTATAGGTAGCTCAGTATTGGGGGTTTCCCTTAAAGCTCTAATGACTATTCAATCTCACTTAGAGAAGATTAGTTCATGTGGTGAAGAGCAGTAGGGGGTCCTAGTCTTGGTTGTCTCCATGTATATGGGCCAAGGTGAGTGATAATGGACTAACCTTGTGTGTGGTAGGATGAAACCCATTGGTAATGGCTTTGCAAAGCAGTAGAGGCCACCACAAGTGCATAACCCGCCATAGCTCGATATTAATTCCGGGTCCAGACGAGTCCAAGTCTAACACTACCTAATAAAACTATAACTCATAATCTATTAAAGCCATCATTCTATGATTGCAATTGCTTGTATGTCTCTTTTACTTTGTTTAATTTAAATTGATTTGTATTCTTTTGAATTCTAGCTTACCCTTGCTTTGTTTGCTGCCTGTTTTGTATGTGTTTGTTTTCTTTTGCAATGATCATCCTAATTGGATGTGAGCAGAAGTTTCAGAGGCCCCACTAGAGCAGCTACTAGACGTTCCAGATGTTCCTGATACTGCTGATGCTGCAGAGTAGTGTAGCTTAGTTATTACCTATTGTATATAACTTAATCTTCTTTCCTTCTCTTCTTTTTGAAAGACTCTATAACTACATGTAGAGCTTTTATCTTTCTCATATATTTTGGATGACTGTATTTTGTATATACTTCATCTGCCACTACTCTTAACTGCTTTCTAGTATTATAATATGTTGCATTCCACATGATATAGATATACTTATATTTTTGGGATGTTACAGAACAAATATGGAGTGAATTAAATTTCTATCTGAATATAAAAATTATTTTCTGTTGAGTTAAAGTATTTAAAATAGTGGAGATTATTGTTTTATAATAATATTTTTAAATATATATTTTGTATAATACAAGAAAACCTTGAAAAGAAACCTATTTGAGGAGTCTATTATATTTAATAGTTTTTTGTATTTTATTTTTTTACTTGACTAAGAATAATCATATGAACCAAATCAACTCGTGTAGGCCAAGTCTACTTACTAATTGGACACTCTTCTATTGGGCCTCTCCATGAATTCCTTCAGCCCACCTTCGAATAGGCCCATCTCTTTAGATTTCTTAATTTTTCTTTTTCCGCCTTTGTTCTTCCTATGAGTCAAATAACAATTACACCTCTCCTATTCAATACACAGTTTTTATGTTATTTTTTTTAAATATTTCCACTAGTTAAGTTAGCATTTTTTATTTAATTTTTAGAAAGACATAAATATTATCTTTGAAAGATTATAATTACATACGTTTAAAAAATAAGTATTCTAGTAATTTAAAATAAATAAAAAACCGAATAAAGATAGAACAAAACGAATATTTATATCTCTATACTTTTATTTTTATTTTATTTTTATCTTCGATAATCACAACCCATTGATTTTATATAAAAGAGGCTATGGTTTCTTCATCGGGAACGATAAAGTTTTCTGTAATAGTTTTATATATTTGTTTATTGATTTACAATTTAATAGGACTATTCATTTAAATTCACCGTATGCATGAGAGAACCCAAACCAAATCAATTAAATTCAATAAAGAATGGTTCGAGTATTATGAATTACCAATCCGATAAACATAAACCAAATCAATAATTTTAATTTATTATTATTAATTATTATCCTTTGATTTTTAGAATGAAGTTATGAGAATTTTATATTTTTTCTATTATTTATTTCATTATAAGAAAAATAAATATTCAGTGTCATGTAAACCGATATTAACAAGTAAAAAATGACTTAGTTAATTAATAGTATTGTATTGGACTTGTGTCGCATGTATAGCCTACTCGATCTAAACCACAAATACTAATTCTATAGTGTCAATTTTTGAAAGTTAATTCTAAATACTCTGTTGATGTTGATTCATAGTTAATTTTTAAATTAATTTTAAAGGAAACTAGCTTAGCGTTAGTTTTCTTCTGTCAATGATTTATTGTTATTTAAAAATATAAATCGATGTTAAATAAAATATATTTTTATTATAATTTAATTTGTATTAATATGATTTATTGTTATTTAAAAATATAAATCGGTGCTAAATAAAAATTATTTTTATTATGATTTAATTTGTATTAATATAATTGACGCTAATGGTAATATATTTTTTAAATGTCATATAATTTTAAAATCTAGAATAACTCCTTTATCTTTTATAAAACAAAATATAATAAGTAAATTATAATTGATAAAAGTGATGAGTGTGAATGAATTTTGATGAAAGATATGATTATGAATGTAAAAGATAAAAAGACCTGTGTAGATGTAAAAATTAAGTATGGATACATAATTGTGGATAAAGATAAATATAGATAAATAAGATAGTGCGACGGAAGAAGATAAATGTGAGTAAAAGGATGAGTGTGAGAAAATTTATATATAAAATTGAAAAGAATTTTGCAAGTAGACTTTTCGTTCTCAATCAAATATGAATTTTTGAATTAAAAGTAATTTACATGCACAATTTCATATAATATATATTAATATAATGCTAACTTAAATATATAAATATTAAAAGTAAATAACATTAATGTCAATACTAATTTTATTTATTTTAATCAATGTTACTAATATGACATTAACATATTAGTAATAGCAGTTCAGTTTACGTGTTTTTGTGTATATATTTTAGTTAACAAATTAAATTTTTTACAATTTTTACTTTGTGTTATCCTTAAGTTTAGTGTGTTTTCTAGTTTTCTTGTGTTTTAGTTAATATATGATGGTTTTTACCTCTAATATTTTTGTTTGAGTGTGTGAAATAAATAAATAAGAAGCAATTCTAGTAGAGGAAAACAAGCAAAAACTTAAGAAAACATGTTTTTGGACAATAAAATATCAATTTGAAGCAAATATCCATGTTAAACACCTTTGGAATCATACAAGAACTTGAATTTTAGAAAGTTGTAAAAACTGCCTGTAGTTAAGCGATAACTGGGCTACAACTAAGCGCTCTGCTTTCTAAAATGTTGCCACTAGGGTGCAGCTGGACTGCAGCTGAGCACTCTACTATCTAGAATGATGCAAGTGAGCGGTCTGCTCTCTATAATGTTGTCACTGGGGTGCAACTGAGCGCTTTACTCTCTAGAATATTGCAGCTGGGGTGCAGCTGAGCGTGGCGACACTGACAAGTCAAAATGGGTTATTTAATCATGGTTCTCTCGATTTTTGGTTCTTCTTTTCCTCCTACACTTCATTCTTCACCTAGAGAGATTGGGAAAGGCCCTTAGAGGTTGTTTAGGGGTGTTGGGAAGCTTTCCCACTCCTCATTGGGTCTTCAAGCTTCACTAATGGTAATTTTTCTCCTTTTGGATTGAGGAAGAAGATGGGTCACGAATTGGAGGTGAAGATGCGAAGGGGAGATGCAATTAGAGCATGGAGCAACTGCAAAGAACATGGGCAAAGGTTATACATCTTCTCTTTGGTTCCAATTTCTTTCTTATCTCTCTAATTTTGAAGAACCCTAAGTTCTCCACCATGGAGGGCTTTTCCTGTTTGTTGAGATTAGTTGAAACATTGAATTCATATATATTTTGTGATATTAATGATATATGTTTTTCCAATTCATGTTAGTATTCAATTTCTATGCTTAATGCTTGCTTTGGATTGATTACTCATGCATGAATTGTGGTTCTTGATGTATTGAGAAATATTATTTGAACCTAGAATTGAAATTGAACACCTATTGGATGGAATTAAGGTGTTTATGAATACATGAGAATGAAGTGGATGCAATCTAGTCTTAAGAATTTGTAAATACACTATGTTAAATTCCTTGCACATCAACTATTTGATAAACTACCAAAAATGAGTTTCTTGTGTTTTGTGTGCACTTTGATGTCTAATTGAGTTATAAAAGGAAGAGTTGTCATGTGTTGCACAAGTTTCTTGGGAGAGAACAATATTTATCACTTGTTACACTACGACTGGTGCACTTGTCGTTGGTTTTGTAGGCAATAAGTTTTTAGCGCCGTTGTTGGGGACTTGTGTTCTAACACAAGGCAATTTGAGCATTTGTGACTCTTTTAGGCTTTGTTGTGAATTTTCCTTTTTAATGTTGTTTTGCATGTAATTGGGTTTAGTTTTGAAGACTTTCCATTAATTTAGTTTGAACTTAATGCATGTCTCAGGGTACGCCTTAGAACTTGATTCAGTTATTGAAAGTTCTTTGGGATGAGATTTCAGTAGTGAAACTAACTAAATCAACCCAGATGTGCAAATCACAAGGGATGGGGTTGTGTGTCTGGATTCACTATTTTGGAACCTAAGGCAAGTTTGATGGACTTCTTACACCAAGGAATTGGATGAGATTTTGTCATACTTAGGTTGGCACAACAAGAGGGATCTGAGTGTTCTAACTTTAGAAAACAGGGAAAGTGGAATTCTTTATCAATTGTATGTCTGTTTTGTTTGTATTTCTTTTATGCAGTTTGCCTACAAATGTTTATACTTTCCATTGGTTTGGTTTGTGCTTAAACCTTGTTTCAGGGTACGCCCTAGATAATGATCCAGTTGTTGAAAGGTCCTAGGGATGAGATTTTAGCAACCGAACTAGCTAAATCAACTTAGATATTGCAAGTCACTAGGGATGGGATTGTGAGTTTAGCCCCTACTGTTCTAGTTCTTAATGCGAGTTTTGATACATTTTTAGGCCAAGGGATTAGGTAAGGTTTGTCAGACTTAGATAGGCACAATAAGAGAGATCCAAATGTTTTTACCTTAGAGAACAGGGAATGTAATATTCATTATCTTAGGAGAGTACTAAATGATCTTGCAACAAGAGGAATCTGAGAGAGATTATTTAGGAAATTCATTTCAATCATTCTGAATAGTGGAACTGTTGTTTGGTTGGTGTGCTCATGCTCTGCAATTTTTGTTTCTTCTTTTCCTTACTTCTTTGTTTGTGTTTTTCATTTTTCTATTTTACTTTTCTATATGTTATTTTTATTTTATCTTTATGTTTTTCAATTTTCAATTCTCAAATCGTGGTTTCTATAAAATTGGACTAACGTGTTTTTTCAAGTTTCTTGGTGTTCTTGCAAGTGATAGGTATGAATGTTGATGAAGAAGAATACACAAGGAGCTGAGGAATTTGAGCAGCAAATTGGTCCACAAAAAAAAAGGAGTTTACTTTTTCTTTACCTTTTGATTTTCTTTTCGTGCTTGTTGATAATAAGTGTGACTTGGCTGGTCTGACAAATATGATGCATTTGGTTATGTGACTTTCAGTGAGTTTTGCATGACTTTGAGGAGAACAATTTGTGTTCACTCAAATTGGTTTTTGAATACATTGAGAATTTGTTGTCATTTAGTGAAAACTTATGTTTGTGGTTGTTCTCATGTGAGTATATCGAGAATGTTGTTATTGTTTTTACTGTGGTTAATGACTATGACATGGGGTGTGAAAACCATAGGAAACCAAAGAATTAAACCGGGTGAGATTTTGTGTCTCGGAGTTTTTATCTATGAGTGCTACCATTTTTGGTTTACAATTAACTTTGCTTGAGTTTCATTGCTAGTTGTTATTCATTTGCATGCTTACATTGAAACAAGGTCATCTTTCTTTCCCTCCTTACATCATATACCCAAAATAGCCAATTGTGTTTTGAAAGGCAAAACCCTTATGCAAACCTTTGAGCATTTAAAGAAACTTACCTTGACTTTTGAAACCTTAAGCCTTGTTGAATATGATTGACCATCTCACCTTGATGTGAGAGTAAAGTTTCCATGGTCAGTAGTGTGATTCAAGTGTGGGGGAAGTTATTATTAGAAGGAGAACATGAGTAACAATTGTGAATTGTTCTTGGTCGATGTGAATATATATGAATAAAGGAGAATGCAAGTTGATGCATTCTTGTATATATGTCATCTACTAAAGAAAAAGAAAGAGAAAAATAGAAAAAAGAAAAAGAAAATATATGAATAGGTGAATGCAACTTGGTATTTGGTTGTTCTAGTTTTCAGATAAAAGAGAATGGAATTATAAGACTATGGAATTGATGTAATTGCTCTCTTTGTGCGTTCATACTACCGAGATACACCAATTTCCTTTCTTACCTTGTCCCAACATCAAATAAAGTCCTTGTTATGTTTGTATGCTTTAATAATTCTTGGCTCTTGAAATGAAAAGCAAAGTCAAATTGTGTGCTATTAGAGGTAAATGAGAGAATGACACACTCTTGTACACTAGTGTACTTGAGTGAAACACTTTTTCTAGTGAGGATCAGTTCCTTTGGTTGATCAATGAAAACATACTTGCAATGGTTATTAATCTCTAGTAAAACATTTACATATATTCTTATGATATTTGCATTGTGAGCACCATAGCTAAGGATTTGCAAGATTGCACATATTCTCCTTGAATTGGATTTTAAAGAAGAGCATTCAACAATGTTATCTGATTTGATTATTTAACTTGCTTCTCAGTTATTTGACCTTTGCTAAGTATATGTTTTTCATGGCCAATTTACCTTTTGCTTGAGGACAAGCAAGGTCTTTAAGTGTGGGAGAGTGATAACAGTTGATTTTATGTGTTTTTGTCTATATATTTTGGTGAATAAATCAACTCCTTTACAACTTTTACCTTGTTTTATTCTCAAGTTTAGTGTGTTTTCTAGTTTTCTTGTGTTTTAGTTAGTATATGCTTGTTTTTACCTTTAATATCTTTGTTTGAGTGTGTGAAGTAAATGAATAGGAAGCAATTCTAGTGGAGGGAAAGAAGCAAGAACTTAAGGAAACATGTTTTTGGACAATAAAAGATCAATTTGAAGTAAATACCCATGTTCGATGTCTTTGGAATCGCACAAGAACTTGAATTTTAGAACGCTATCAAAACTGCCTGTAGCTAAGTGGTAACAAGGCTGCAGTTGAGCGCTCTGCTCTTTAAAATGTTGTCGTTGGGGTGTAGTTGGGCTGTAGGTGAGCATTATGCTCTCTGGAATGCTGCAGTTAAGCGGTAGCTGGGCTGCAACTGAGCGCTTTGGTCTCTAGAATGTTGTTGCTAGGGTGCAGCTGAGCGTTCCGCTCTCTAGAATGCTGCAGCTGAGCAGTGGCGACTAGGAGAGGCCCTTGGAGGCTTTTAGGGGTGTTAGGAAGCTCTCCCACTCCTCCTTGGGTCTTTAAGCTTCATCAATGGTGATTTTGCCCCTTTTGGGTTAAGGAAGAAGATGGGTCACGAATTGGAGATGGGGATGCGAAGGGAAGGCGCAATTGTAGCATGGAGCAGCTGCAAAAAACCTTGGGAAAGGTTATGCATCTTTTCCTTGGTTCCATTTTCTTCCCTATCTCTCTAATTTTGTAGAATCATAAGTTCTTCACAATGGAGGGCTTTTCCTATTTATTGAGATTAGCTGTAAAACATGGAATACTTATGTATTTTGTGATGTTAATGGTATATGTTTTTCCAATTCATGTTAGTATTCAATTTTTATGCTTAAAACTTGCTTTAGATTGACCACTCGTGCATGAATTATGGTTCTTAATGTATTGAGAAATATGATTTGAACCTAGAACTGAAATTTAAAACCTATTGGATGGAATTGAGATGTTTGTGAATGCATGATAATGAAATGGATGAATTCTAGTTTTAAGAAATTGTAAATACACTATGTTAAATTCCTTGCACACTAACTGGTTGATAAACTATAAAAAATAGTTTATTGTGTTTTTTGTGCACTTTGTGTTACCAATGAAGCATTGACGCTTTGAAGTGATTTTGATGATGATATACTTGAAGACTTGAAGAACTTATATTGTAAATGTTAAAAGCATTCATTGTAGAAATCATTGTATAGGAATCATTTTTACAATTGTAAAACACTTAGAAGTTTCATAACTTAGTGATTCATTATCACAAGAATCTATTATCACAGGGGATAATTGATTATCACAAGTCAAAAAAGAAAAGAATTTGTTGCGGCATTAATCGATTAGCACAGGGGATAATAGGTTATCTCTGCAAGTGTTGAAATTGTCCAGGGTTCAGCAATAATCGATTATCACTGAGGATAATCGATTATCACGTTTTCTAAAAACCCATAACAGCCTAAAATAATCGATTATTACTTATGGTAATCGATTATCACTGGCAGTTGGGAGTTGTTTTCGTCATTTCTGACCCTTGGCCTATATATACACCCTTTCTAAACCTTTAATAGGTTACATAAACCACTAGAGACCACGTAATAGTTATGAGGAATTTCTCTAAGTTTAGGCGTGAGTTCAATCAAGTCTTGTGAAAATAGAAGCTTGTGGTTAATGTGTCTATAGGTACAAGCAGTTCTGTTCAAGTCGATTGAGCTGGTACTCATTCCATCGTGTGTCGAAGGAAGGTGTAATCTATTCTTCTTGTTTTATTATTCTCTTTGTAATTTGATATTGATTTCTAGAGAAAAAGGTTAATCACTTTTTATAATGATTAACGACTAAACGAAGAATTTGTTGATTCAAACCAGGATAAAATTACCTATGTGATTTTTTCTATCCCTACAACTCTTATTTACAAACTGTTTGATAAAAGTTATGAAAGAAAATCAAAATTTTTTAAAAGAACCAATTCACCCTCCCCATTTGGTTATTGACCGTTTATCATGCTCTTTAAAAAGTTCCGTTGCACAATACCAATCTCAACAATTGGTATCAGAGTTCGCTTTAATAGTTTTTCAAACTTTACGAAAATGGCTAGTCATGACCAAGTCTATGCTAGGGATGCTTCTATCAACCGACCACCACTTTTTATTGGTGATAATTATGTTTTCTGGAAAGTCAGAATGTAAATCTTTATAGGGTTTATTGAGAGAGGTATCTGGGAAGCAGCTGAAAATGGTCATTTTATTCTAATGAGAACTATTGATAGTGTTGAGGAAGAAAAACCTTATTTAAATTAGACTGCCGAGGAAAAAAGAAGAGCTCAATTTGATATTAATGCTCGTAATATAATATCTTTTATTGCTGTGTTTGATGAATTTTATAGAATTTCAATTTGTAAGACAACACAGAAAATCTATAGAATCACTCGTAAAGGTATTAATGATGTGAAACGAGCTAAAAAGAATATGTTGATCTAAGAGTACAAAATGTTTAAAATGCAAATTAGAGAGACAACAGCAGACATACAAAAACATTTCACTCATATCGTGAATCATATTGGATAAGACATTTAATAGTAATAAAATAAACGTTAAAATCCTAAAGTATATGAAAATTTAATTGTAACGTACTCCGAAATTTGGAAGTATATTTTTTTCAAGGTTTTGTCTATTAAAGCTTCCGTCAAACACACCCCACAGTGAGGTCAGCGTGAACAGATACATGCACACAGATGCTACATCAGAATGACATGCAGTACTGAATTCTGAGTGCAGCCATGGGGGCCAAACCTCAAATATTGAAACACATTTCGAATCACCTTTATTTCTTCCTTTTTCATCAACGTCGTGTCTTTTCAATCAATCATGGCTATGAATAAATAAACTTACGTATACCTTCCTATACTCCACCATTTCTACAGCTTCAACTTTACGTGTTTGCTTCTCAATCATCCACTACCTCCTCAGATTTGTGGCCTACAGCAAACCAGGACTAAGATTTGGCCATTTTAACATTTAATTCAGTGTTTATGTTCAATAAATCAGATGCTTGGATTGTGAAAGATTTGGAAGAATTCAGTGATAATGTGATTATGTTGAATTCAGTCATAAACATTGATGAAGTTCATACAATAATTGAATGTCCATGTAAAGAGAATGATTATGATACCTTGAGGAAAAGGGAGAGAAACACACGATAAAAGAGATGTGCAGAAAGTTAATTATAACAGTTCATTATGTGTAATTTGAAATCATAAGCTCCTGAAGTGCTTGCTTATTGTGTAAAATCAGTAAATAAATAAGCTTCTGTACTGTGCTTTAAAGCGATTTCATTAACCATGCTGCACACTGCTCCAAGGCCACATTTATACAGGAATTTTATTTTTTCATAACCCATGTCATTTAAGTTTAATAAACACTAACATACAATTAAATATGATAAAATAAAATGACTGATTAAATATAAGAAAAGAAAAATAAGATATTTTTTATATTATTTTCCTCACATGTTCAAATTAGATAGTAAATATAAATCTATTGTTCATACTCATTTAATACTATTTTGTTTCAAAAAAGGTAATTCTTTTTGTCTCACTTAAATATTAGTCGTATTTTCAATTACATGAACTTTTTATTGCTTCTTATGATTTTTTTTCATACGTTAATGATATTTGAAATATAAGAATTTGAACAATTATATCTTGTTTCTTTTTCAAGTTCTTACATTATAATTAGTTTAAGCTCTTAAAAAAAGTAAACTTTAAATTTAATTTAATCATATAAAACCAACATAGAAGATAAAATTATGGATTTTAATAAGTAGATTTTAAATATAACTTAATTTTATATATAATCGAATTGTAAAGTGTAAATTTTCATCTAGTTTTATATTATAAATTTGTTTTATTATAATTTTTTTTTCAAAATTTTTTGGTATGAAAATTCTTTGTAAAATATAAAATTAAATCTTAACTATTAAGTGTTTTTTTATAATCAGTTTCTTACTATATGACCTATTTATCGTAGATTTACCAATTGATGTTTAAGTTTGTCAAAATTATTGATCATGAAATGAGTTACTAAATAAAGGTTACTCTAAGATGATTGTTCATTATATATTTTTTAAATATTCAATTCAATCTAAATATATTAAGTTCAGTTTTATTAAATGAAATGAGGAATTTTGTATATTAAATAATAATAATAATAATAATAATAATAATAATAATAATAATAATAACATAGTTATAGTTTAATTTAAATTATTATTTTATTAATTAAATGTGTATTTTGAAATATTTATAAATATATCCTATGGTGAATTTTATTTTATATATATATATATATAATAAAATCCAATTTTCATAACACTGGATTTATTTTTTTTGTTTTAAAGTTTTTTGCGCAGTGGTTTTTGATGAAAACCAGGATTGGTTTCGTATTAGGAAGTACTGTGGGCCAAGTGGCCCAATTATCCACGAAACATTTTGGGTCCTTTTCTTGTGCCCCACGAATTAACAAGAATCGGTGTTACAATAAATACGATGCCGACAGAATCTGAGAATCTCCTTGTATACGTATTTCTATACGCAAACATACAAACTATTTCTCACCACAAAAATCTCCATGCAACATTTCCATTCTTCTCCATATCTACCAACAACACAGAAGATTCTTTTAAGCATCATCATAATGCTTTTTCTTTTCTTTTCATGGATTTTATCTATCTCATTTTCTTTATATAATTATTGCCCATTTGAAAACTTTTCTCATAAAACAATGATTAATGATACAAAGTAAGTTCAGAGCATTTTTAATTTGATGTTCTTAGCCAATATCTTAAATTTAAAACAAGAACTTTGTAAGAATTTTTTTCTTTTCCCACGTTGATATGGTGAAAATTTCAAAATTAAAATCTTGATATTATGTAAAACTTTTGAGTTTTACAAACTTTAACGTTAAATTAATATTTAGCTATATAATAATTGTAAAAGATAAAATATCTAATTTATGGTTGGAGGTGAGTGGGTTATATAATAATTGTAGAAAGTATTATATTTATAGTGAAAAAACATGCATTGTTGATTGGTTGGTTAGTGCGCCTCCATATTGAGTATGATTTCTTCTGTGTAGAGACGGAACTTCTCCCTCAGCGTTTAAGTCTTCAATCATTGGTGTGTTCAAAACTCTGAGACTGTATTTTCCCTTTATGGAAATCTGAAAGCTAAACCCATCCCTCATATCACTGAACCTTAACAAAACACGTTCCCAAATTTTGTTCACTGCCTTTCCTATACTATATCATAGATATTGTAAGAGATACTTAATCAAAATTTAATATTATTGAAAGAGAATTCAACGCATGAAACTATTAGACGTGATAAAAATATAAATTTATTTTTTATCTATTCAAGATTTCTTCGTATCCATTTATTTATTTTTTTATTATTTATCTATTATAATTATTATAGGTGTTAACTTAATTTATGGTTCATGGATTAGTTCTAATCCGCTTTTTAAAAATTTTCCTTTTAAAAAGTCCTTTCAAGTGAGATTGAAAAAAGTTTTAACCTTTAAAACTACCTCTTAAGTTGGTTAAGGTCAAGACTAAAGTATGTTTATCTCCAACTCCATTATAAAACTTTTATCATTCATTAACTTCTCTTTTATAATGTCTCTAATCTATTTTACTTTTTCTACTTCTTTATTTTCACTTTGTAACAGTATATATATTCGATATAAGTATAACCATGGCTATCACAATGCAAGGAAATGTTTATTTAATAAATTTTCAGTATGAAGTAACAAAAGAAAGGAAACGCCACTAAGCAGCAAATCAACAGGCCACGTGCAATCCAGATTACACCTGAAGCTGAGAATGACAGAGGTATGAATAGAGTGACAGAGCATAGAAGTTTGGAGAAGAATTTGCAGAAAGAGAAACCTTACCCACACCATGCCTTCTCTCACAGTTGAAATTCCTTTAAGAGCATGTTTGGTTTTCGTGCCTCACGCTTTTTCTACCTTCTTTAATTTCCTTATCACCCTTACGTGTCTCTTCTTCATAACCAACTTTTTCACATTTTTATCTGTTACACACTTGTTTTTTCTTCTTTATTTTTAAATTCTAATTATTAGTCTTTGTTTTTTCTCAAAACATGTAAATTTAGTTTTTCATCAACGTGAAAAAATATTGATAAATGTTAAACTTAATATAAAAATCATTAATATCATGTATTAGGTAACATCATGTACCAACAAATAATCAACAATCCTCACTTTGTAAAATCAATTCCTCTCTTTCACATCATAGTATAATTCGGACAAGTAAGAGTAAAATATCTAAATGAAAAAACTTTTCTACATATTATTATAAATAAAAGAGCATAAATAATAAAATGATTCTCCTTAAACTTTTATTGAATTTATACTAACATTAAGAGATAAAAATCATGACAATCTTTCCTCACATGTTAATTAATGCATGTCAATTAGTTCTTGTTACATTATTTAATACAATTGTTATTTATCTCTTCTACTTCTTGTCTCATTTATAGTAATAATTACTTTTCGTTTATGCGTTTTTATTTCAGATTTTAATTTTAATAGAAGTGCGTTAAATAACGTATATTATGAAAAAAAACATTAAATACATTAGTATTATTATTGCTGGTAGGCCCAAAAATATCCATTAAACATAAAATTGAAGTGTAAAATTTGTGAAAAATATTAAAATCTTTAAAATAAGACAAATGTGATATTTATGATAATTAAACAAAATTCAGATTATAATAAACTGAATTCAATTATTATATATCTATTAATATATTATTATATTTTGAGCTGGTCTTATTTGTTATTATATTAATTATATTAACATGTCCACAAAAGTCTATAAATACATTATAATATATAGTATATTAATTAAATACTCATTATTTATTCTCATACTTACAAAATATTTTTTTACTAAGAGTCAAATTACTTTATGACATATTAGAGCTCCTCGAGATCAACTAGTTTAACTAGTATCAAGTCAATCCAAATCTTTTTTTTTTTTTTAAGAATACTTTCCAAGTAAGCATATGTAACTGATTGTTTGAGATTTATGTCCATGCTTTTCGTCAACTTTCAGAAGAAAAAAAAATTATTTAAAAAAGGCTCATGGTAAACTTTTGTATGTTTCTTTCAAATTTTGTTTATAATTATAAGAGACTTAAAATAAGTTGAAAATCTGATGATTTGACAAAAAAAAAAATGATTTGTTAACACTAAAAGAGCTACTTGACAACTTACCCTTTTTTTTTTATAGTAAAGTAGTTATTAAAAAAGTGAACTTATTTAGAAAAAAGGATTTGATGAGTAAAATAACAAAAATAAAATAAAATATTGTGTTATGGTCGAAAATATGAGAAACATTTAATGAACGATCCACTATTTTCTTATATTCAAAATGAATGTTTTTTTAGTGTTTCACTTTGCATCTCCAAACATTTCATCCTACACCTCCAATTTCCTAAAATACACATAATTATTAAGTGGTTTAAAAGTTTAGTATTTTGATTATTGAAAATTTCTATGTCCACCATTGACTCCACCTCCATTTTCCTTCAATCCCTAAACATGTATTCCTGTGTCCACCATTGACTCCACCTCCATTTTCCTTCAATCCCTAAACATGTATTCCTGACTTCTGCATCCTTTCATCCCTACACCTCATTTTATCTTTATAAAGAAACCCTACATCCCTACACCTTTGAAATAAATAATTAATTCAATTATAACAATTTTATTAAAAAAAACTCAAATAACTATAAATTAAAAAATTAAAACAGAAAGTTTAAAATAATTATTACAGAACATTTAAAAAGTTAAAAAAGAAAATTTAAAATTATTATAACATAATATTCAAAATAATTATAACAGAAAATAATTAATTCAAATATTAATATACATAATAAACTATTTAAAATTAAACAATTATATAATAAACTATTTAAAATAAAACAATTAAATAATAAACTATTTAAAATAAAACAATTAAATAATAAACTATTTAAAAAACAATTAAATAATAGAATATTTTAAATAAAACAATTCATTTCAAATAAAAAGAACAACCTATAAAAAAAAAACATACAATAAAACTGTAAAACAAAGTAAGAAAAGAAAAACGCATGAGACATGTATCGGATATGGGAAATTGATACAACCTACACCAGATATTGACATCCGATGCTGACTGTATCAGTTACCCATATCCGATACATGTCTATCGCATTTCAATTCACAAAACCATGGGTAGATCAACCAAATCAGACAAATTTAAATAACTTCTAATCATTCAATCTATATATCGAGTCTATAAACATGCTAAAAACATGCAAAAGCAGCAAAAAAAATTTCCAAACCATGAATCAACCTCTGACAACGTTTGAACAGCGAAAGATGGACGAAAATTGGAGGAAGAAGAAGACGAATGCCTCTGCACGACTAGGAAACACAACAAAGAGAAGGAGAAACTAAAATGCTAAAATGAGATCCTATATTAGTGTGCGCGCAAGACAACAAAGAAAGGAAAAATCAAATCCCACAAAGGAGTCTTGAGTTTTTGTACCTGGGTTGCAAAAAAAAAAAAACTTGCGGCGACCGACCGTGGTGGCTACTGTGGTGTGAAAAAAAAGACTTTACTGTATGACCGTGCTCTGTGAGAAAGGATAGTAAGGCAAGGATGAGAAAGGAGATGAAGAATGTTGTGAGAAAGGAGAAAAGGGTAACGATGCTATGAGAAATGAAAGTGGGGTGAAATCCAATGCACATATAACCAAGGCTATGAAATTCAATCTGATTCTTGGGAATCTTTGGCCACATTTAAAAAAGAAAAACACTTTTTAAAAGTTAAAACACTTTTTAATTAGGGTTAAATTTGGAATTCTATTATAGTTTGGAAGTGCAGGATGAAATGCTTGGAGGTGCAAGATGAAGCACTTTTTTTTTTTCTAAATAAAAGTCAATGGATTGGTCTGATCCACAGAGCTTTTATATATATTTTGGGGGTGTTGCTCCCTCCACCTCCCCAAGTGGGTCCTTCACCTCCCCACTATTTTAATTTATTTCAAAAATATTTTACACATCCCCACTATTTTCTTTTATTCCAAAAATACCCTACACCTGTCCAGTATCCTTAACAATCTTTTTCTTTTTCTCTCTACATTAATGGAGCATTTATATGGCTCATTAATGGAACATTTACATGACTCAAATTTGAACTTCTGATATATTTTCTTAAATAAGTTTGATTCAATCTTCTTTTCGCTGTTAATATATTTTTTCTTTTCAGATTACTTAATAAATAGTAAAATTTTGTTCTAAATTTCTAGAAAAATGTTTATATATATGTGTGTTTTTTTTACATATAATATCTATAATTTTTAAGATTATATTATGTTTTAACTCACCAACATGTTTGACTCAAATAACTTGAATAAAATATTTAATTTATTAGATAAATAATATAAAAATATTATTAAATACTTAAATATAAAAAAAAGTTATTTGTTAAAGATTTAGAATTTATCTAGTTCTTTCGTCATTATAAAGTTAGTATATAATAATAATAATAATATATCATTATTTACTATTAATATTATTATGTTTATTATTTTATATTTGCATCTAACTTTTAATTTTATAAAATGGAAATGGTAGAAGTACTAATATTGAAGTTTCCTCTTCATGTTATATTTAGTAATATATCACAAATTCAATGTAAATGCTCCATTAATGTAGAGAGAGAAAGAGAAAGATTGTTAAGGATAGTGGGGAGGTGTAGGGTATTTTTGGAATAAAAGAAAATAATGGAGAGGTGTAAAATATTTTTAAAATAAATTAAAATAATGAAGAGGTGGAGGACCAACTTGGGGAGGTGGAGGGAGCAACACCCATATTTTGGGCTCGTGAGCTTTTTCTATAAAGAACCTTCCCATCCTCTGGGTTTTTCTGACCTCAAGAACCGACCATTCAAGAGAGGCCAAATTGACGGATCTAGATATATATAATTTTCTTTTTAGTTTTATCATTTAAATAATAATTTTTTAAATTAAAATAGTTATCTTACCAATTTCATTAGTTAAGTAACAATTTTTTTCTTTTTTAAATTCAACAAAGTTTTGGAATGGATTGCTTTTTAAATTTAACATTTTTTAAACTAAAATATTATCAATAATAAAATATATATTTTTTCTTTTATAATAACAATAATTTTATTAATTTTTTATTATGATTGAATTTCTACTAATAAAAGATAAAGAAACTGTATTTATGTATACACGTTATCACAAAAGAAAATAAATTCAAAGTAAATTTATTTGAGTATACATAAGAATATAAAGTTTAACATGTTATAAAAGCTGTTGAGATATATAAATTTTGGACGTAAAATTAAACATTTAAATTAGACATTAATAAATAATTTAATAATAGATAAAATAATGATAAAATAATAGATGTAAACAATAATAAATTTCGTTAATAGATAAATTTTAACTCAATTTTAAAAAATTAATTTGTAAAATGAAATTTATATATTTATATTATGTAAATTGGTTTTATCATATGAAACTTTTAATATAATATTTTATTTTTTTAATGAAAAGTAAATATTATTATAAATAAGTAATTATCTTTCAAGTTTCTCTTACATTAACCAATTTTTATAAGAACTACGTCAAAATTTAAGGGATAATTGACATTAATGATATTTTATATTTTTAGTTCTTTTATTCTAATTAGAGTACACTTTTGGAATTTAATGATTTTTTAAGAGAATCGAATTCATACTTTTTTATACTCTTTACAAATTCTTGTTTTCTACTCGAGATTTTATACATTAAAATGATTAAATTGTTTTAAACATTCCTTTACTTGAAGCACATCATTTAAAACAAATTATTTTAAACACTTAATAATTCAATAATTTATATATTCACAATTATTGAATATAGATATGTCTTTTGTGCCAAGATTTTGGATTTAACAAAATCACTGTGTTAGGGACATTGAGAATGACATTACTTGATTAAGAATAAAAATCTAGATTCCATTTTTTTCATCAACACTATTCCTTGGAAATTTTACATTTCTCAGTGGGTTTTAAGAAAATTATCAAATGATTTATTTTTAAATGATAAAATTGTGTTTTAAAGAAATATTTAAACTAAAAGAACATTTTAGCTAAAACCTCCTTTAATTGATTATTTTTGTCAAAAAATTGTTTTAAAGCACGAATCTTCATTAAAATACCAAGAATTCGCATCTTAGAAAAATAACAGCCTATTATTTTTATTTTTTAATTCTACCAATAGTCATGCTAATGATATAATGTAGTGTGAGAATTATATTTAATTAAAAATCTTAAGATTCAATGTTTTATACTCGTTTTTTCTTATATGCTACTTTTTTTTTTCATTTCTATTGAATGTAAGATTTTCTTTTTAATCTTTTTTATATTATCCAATTTTTTAATTTTTAGTTTAATAATGGATACTTTCAACATATTTTTAAATTTCTTCTTTTTCCTCATATTTCAAAATTTTTAACAAACTTTCTTCATTCCTAAACCAAAGGAACAGTCCAATTCATTCCAAAATCAAAATCAAAGACTAAACTTAGGTTCTCCAATTGTTTTAGAAACCCTAAAATTGGAAAAATGCCTTAGTTTTTTAGCATCCATATTGTCTTCATTTTCAACAGCACAACATGTGGCCACCATGTTAGCAACACTACTCCGCGTGGTTCTCCCACGGCAGTGGTGGCGTTCGCCCATGGCAGCGATGAAAACGGAAGAAAAAAAAGAGTTGCACAGTGAGCTGGAGCGTCAAAGGAGAAAAAAAGAGACATTGAACGGTGCTGACAGTGGTTGCAGAAAAGAAATATGGTGGCGGCCTGATTAAACGGAGCAACGATCTTGCTAAACGGAGATGGAGACAGTTTTGATTTGTAGTTGCAATGGAGTGGAAGAGAAGAAAAAGATGGAGAAGTAGGGCGGAAAATGAGGAAGAATCAGGAAAAATGAGAAAAACGAAATATATAACACTCTGCTTGCGGACAGAGAGGAAAAAAGGTGGGAAAATTCCCGCTCATTTTACCGACGGATGTACCGACTACTTTTTTCGTCGGTAATTAAAGTAATGGGCGGAAAAATTCCCACCCATTTTACCGAAGGATTTTTTCCTTCGGTAAATGTTGGGTCCATTACCGACGAATTTTCCGACAGATTCTTCCTTCAATAAATGAAGGGTCCATTACCGACGGATCTGCCGATGGATATTTTCCTTTGGTAATTATCAGATTTCTTGTAGTTTATTTATCAATTATAATTATTATAGGTGTTAACTTAATTCATGGTTGATGGATTAGTTCTAATTCACTTTTTAAAGAAGTTTCCTTTTAGGAAACCCTTCAAGTGGGACAGAAAAAAGTTTCAACCTCTAAAACCACCTCTTAAGTGGGTTAAGGTTAAGATTAAAGTAGGTTTATCTCCAACTTCATTACAAAAATTTTATCTTTCATTAACTTCTGTTTTATAATGTCTCTAATCTATTTTACTTTTTCTACTTCTTTATTTTCACTTTGTAACAGTATATATATTCGATATATGTATAACAGTGTCTAACACAATGCAAGGAAATGTTTATTTAATAAATTTTCAGTATGAAATAACAAAAGAAAGGAAACGCCACTAAGCAGCAAATCAACAGGCCACGTGCAATCCAGATTCCACCTGAAGTAGAGAATGACAGAGGTATGAATAGAGTGACAAAGCAGAGAAGATTAAAACTAAATAGATAATTTTATTCAATATCAATTCGAAACAATTTTCTCCAATATTCATATAAAATAAATGGACTGATTTTAGAAACAGTGTCATAATATGTTCAGATAACGTAAATTTTTGCTACGTCATAAAATATGTAGACCTGTTATAACGTACAAAACTATGTTTTTTGTACGTCATAAAATATGATTTTTGTACTAGTGTTTCTCCTAGCAGATATCAGAAACGGACTGAAGATGCACCCAAACACCACAGCCTGTCTCGCAACTGATGCTGCAATGTTCCTCACGCATGTCAAAAACAGCTCCACCATGAATATCAGAAACACGTTAAAGTCAGTGCATGCACAGAAAAACGATGTCACTTCAAATCCTACCTTAACACCACCACTGCCTATCACCACACACATTATGCAACATATCCCACTTCCTACTGAGCACACAAGAATCGTTAACTTTCTCCTGCAGTTTCTCAAGAAATACATTAACACGCAAGACGGTATTTCCATCAACGCATTCAACACAACTGCAATGTATATGTTATAGTTCAAGTTTCCCACTGCCAGTGGTATCCAAAAGTACACCATTCGAATGCCAAGACCTAACCCCATAACTTCCACCATCCGTTTTGGAGCCCAATTTGTTCTTAACAACACTGTTATCGATGAGTAGAGTTCACAAAATGAAACCCTTTTTTCTTTTGCTGGTGGACTAAAATTTGCAGCGTTTTCATGAACTCCTTTCAGCATTTTCATTGCTTCTTTGACTCGGCCTTGCATGAGAAGCCATCTTGGAGACTCGGTGATGAAAAAGTAAGCAATGAAAGAGTAAATGATAGCAGAAACAGAAATCCATAGGTAAAGATATTTCCATGGAGAATTTCCGTTGGCATAAGCAACACCCGGCAAGAACATGTACCCCGATGCGAAGAAAACAAACTCTATAATTCCCACCGTGAACCTCCACTCGGTGCTCACTTTCTCTGTCAGTAATACCAAACAACAAGTTGATATGGACGATCGACAGAACCCAATCAGAAATTTCAATGCTGAGTATATCCAAATGTTGGTGGAGAAGATGATGATGATGGAAATTACAGACATTGATAAACAAGACAGAACGATCATGTTCTTTCTTCCGAGAGATGTGTCGGTCATGGTGGCAAGAAGAAAGGAACCGAGAAGGCAACCGAAAAAGAAGGAGGATTGGGGTAAACCTGTGATGAAGCTGCTGGCACATTCAAGGCCAAACTGTGAGATGATTGTCTTGGAAGAGGGACTATCCCATTCCCATGAAGACTTTTGAAGCTTGCAGATGTTAGAATTTGAGGTGCATGTTGTCGTGTGGTTGGTGCGGTGCCATGGTTGGTAATGGTCAGTGAAGACTCCTATGAACAGATGTTGTGAATCGAAAAACATTGCGACTGAGATGAGGATCCACTGAAGGAACTGTCTCCATACAAAGTTCCCCAAACCCTTCTCCATCATTTCATCCCATGACACAATCATCTCGGTTGCATCTTCAACTTCAATAGAATCCTCCATTTTCTCTGATGACATAATAATCTCGGTTGCATCTTCAACTTCAACAAAATCCTTCATTGTTTCTGTTTACTGTTGCAAATTTTATGTCTTTTTGAGTTATTTGCACTTCGCCGATTCAAATTTCCTCCTGTGCAAATGCAAAGAATCGCGTGTCATACAATTATTTTAAATTTAGTTTATTTTTTAATCTTTAATTTAATTGGTATGGAATAGTTCTGGTTTAAACGCTCCTTAATCTACCATCGGCTAACATTAAAGTTGGTGGTTAAAAACTTTTACTTTTCATCAACTTTCATTTAAAGCGTTCCCATTATATAAACATATATCACAAACACACAACAGAAATCACATTTTTTTTTCACTGTACTATCCTTCTTTTGTTTTTTCTTTTATTAACAAAAACAATTTTTTTATAAATATTAAATCAATTACATTTAAATATATTTTAAATATAGTATTAGATAAATAAATCTAACAAAATAAATAAATAAATTATATAAAAAAATTTAAATACATAAAGATATTCTATAAATAAAGTTAAAAAAAATTAATCTAATAAAGAAAAAAAATAAAATTAAACACTGAATCACACTTTCCCTTCTTTCCTCTTCCTCTTACAAAAGCAAGGCTGCACCTCCCTCCAACGTTTCGTTGGCCATTTCCGATTGAACGTTGAGGGTGTTCATTTGCTTGGTCAAGGTTTTGCTTTAGACTAATTGAAGCAGCGGTTCAAGAAGTAAAATGTTAAGTTTTTTTTTATGGAATGTGGGGGTGGGGTAGGTGGTGATTCTGTGTGACAATGGTTGTTAATGTTTAAGTGATTTCACAGCAGGCAACATACATCACCACAACACACAACATACCAAAATCAAAGCACATACAAAACCTAAATAACAAACCAACCTGGATATGAAGAGAGGAAACCAAGCACGAACTCAATTTACACTAGTACAAAATTTATATTTTATGACGTACAAAAACGTACTATGACGTACATAGTTTTGTACGTTATAATAGGTCTACACATTCATTTTATGACATAGATAAAATTTACTAAATTAATTTATTTCAATAAATAAGAAAGAAAAATTTATAATTTTTATATTTTTCTAAAAAATATATTAATAATTGAAGTATAAATTGAAGATTCTAAATTAGGTAAAAATAAATTAATTAAATTGAATGATATATAAGAACAAAAATCACATATTAAATCCAATAAAATACATGTTACAACATCTCCAAATATATGTTAAAGAGATATATAACTAAGATGCCGTCATTAACAATATATGTTACGTAAATTTTTTGCTACGTCATAAAATGAATGTGTAGACCTATTGTAAGGTACAAAATTATGTACGTCATAGTTTGTTTTTGTACGTCATAAAATATGATTTTTGTACATAAAACTTTTATTAATTTTTTGTGTTGGTAAATGGGAGCTCTACTCAGAATTTAAACTAATAAGAGGTGACTGGCTGGGATGGTAAGACTATTAGAAACCTAAAAGATTGCACAGCGAATACGTAAAAGATAGTTTATTCAGTCATGCGAAAGCAACTTTTATAAGCTTTACATACTCTAAAAAGAATAATAACAGAACAAAATATCACGACTGATTCCACTAGTTTAGGCGAAAACTAAACCATTTTATTTTACATTACACATTTCTATTATTTAATTATTTATTTTTGAAAATACAAAAATTCTTTTTTCATGAATATTATTTCAATGTGTACTATTAAATGAATGAAAACGTATATTATAGTACCATTTGAATTCCCTGTCACACCATACGATGAGTTTGAAAAGAGTTAGAAGTTTAAACTAATAAGAGGTTTAAGGCAGGGAACCCAATGATCCCATTCCTATTCCTAATAGTAGTTGAGTGACTGGCTGGGATGGTAAGACGGTTAAAAACGTAGTCTGGAGATGTGAAAGAAACAAGACTACTTGCAGGGAAAGTACGTGAAAGAGTGAGAGAGAAATAACATGCAAAAGATGACTGACTATATATACAGACAAAGCACCAGAGAAACTTGAATTACTAACTAATAAAGAGAGACGATTAAAGACACACGATTAAAAAGCAAATGCTTGAAGGTGTAACAATTGGAAACAATGTAATTAAGGTTAACTTGCCGTAATTTGCACATGACACGCTTTTTTATGTCAGGAAGGCAGGGGTTATATGGGTACAAAAGACAATTTATCTAGAATACTAGCTATATGAAAATCTCATTAGGCAAGCCTATGGAGGGGCAATCTCTGTGCTGTGAAAATTTTAATTTGATTCCGTTTCCTCTTTATTCATGAAATTCCTTTTAATGCCTTCAAAGTGAATTAGATGAAATTATGGCAATCTCTGTATTGTGAAAATTTTAATTTGATTCCCTTTCCCTTTATACATGAAATTCCTTTTAATACCTTCAAAGTGAATTAGATGAAAGTGAAAATGTATTAGAAAAACTGGAAACTGAATATTTATGATTATTTCCCTTTTTAATTACATTTTGAATAAATTGAGAATTTAGGTTTTCGTAACGTCAAGTGACAATGTAGTCATAGAGTAACTTTAATTAAATAGAGAAAATTGTACTGGAGGTTTCAATTTAATTTTAATTAGAATTATATTAGGACTTAGGGTTTTGTCTAATTATAATTAATAGTTGATTAGGATTAGATTTCTTTTATTAAATGTCAATTCTTAATTAATTAGATCCTAATTAATAATGGATTAGGATTAGGCTATCATTAAAATTAGTAAATTATTCCCTCTTAAAAAGAAAAAAAAAATAAAAAAAATATATACATATATATATATATATATATATATATATATATATATGAAAAAAAATACAGAACCTTATATAAAAATTAGAAAGGTTAAAATTATAATTTAATCTAATATTTTATTTTACTACAAATAAATCACAATGCTGCCTTTTTAGTATTGCATACATTCACTTCTCCTAAATTAGAACTACTACTAGTCCTTCACTTTTTTAAATTCATTGTACTTATATATATGACATTAATTTTTATAAATAACTATGTTTTTCTTATGTTTGTTTTTATTTATTAATGAAACCACTTATAAGTAAAACCTTAATTTCAGTTATACAACACAGAAAGAAAAAAAAAACAGAATAATTTAAAGAAAAATATTTGTAATTTAAATTATTTATAACAACATCCAAGATCAAAATCGTCTCCTTTAATCTTATAATATTCCATGAATGATGTAATTTAAAGAACATTAAATTAATAAGCACAATTAAAAATAATTTAAAAAATTAAATAATTTGTAATTGTTTTTTAATTTTATTAAATTCATTTGTAATTTTATTTTTTATTATTTTTATGTATTTTGAACTTTACACTTCAGGCTTTATGGTTTGAATTTATATAGAGATATAAAAAATTAATGTAAAAGCTTTTGAGTCATAGTACTTGCATTTTAATTTTTGAGGGAGAATGATTTTGGTTCTTGAATAAAAACTTTCATTCTTATTAAAAATTACTACTTTTGTGATGAATTTTTATTTGATTATTAATTTGCTAAATTGCAACGTTTGTCTTATAATGAGTTATTCTCTTATTTATTTTTGTTGTATCTTTTGAAAATTTAAATTTAATATATATATATATATATATATATATATATATAAAGTAATTTATTGATATCAAATTTTTAGTAAAATATTCCAACAATATCTTATTATAATGAAAGATAATATAAATAGAAGTTATTGTGATATGTGATAGTTATGTAGTGCTTAAATTGAAAAATTATAATAAAAATGGTTGCACATAATAAATTTTCTAGCATACCATTATTTTTGCGTTAATAAATCATAAAATTATTATTTTTGTGATGTGGTGTGTAATAATATTTTTTTGACTAAACGAAGGTTGAAGGGCACCACACATATAAAGCATATCATTGGAACATTATAAACTTTATGTTTTATGATCATACACTTGCATCTCTTACAACCAAATTCAACAAAAACAAACAACTATTTTGAAAACTTCCTCGCCATCCCAAATAATTTTAAAAATATAAAAACCAAAAATTAAGCAAAAATGATCACTAATCACAAATCTTTATAGACTATCATAAAAAAAATACAAAAAAGTGACCATATGAAAAACGACAGCGTTTAGTCAAGAGAGGAATTATGGCTCAGAAGCCTCACCTGCAACTCAAGGAGCTGGGATCCAAGCTTGAGACTCTTCCTTCTTCCAAAGACGCTATCGTCAAGCTCTTGAAGGTTTGCAAAGAGTAAAGAAGCGAGAAGGAGTGAAATGACCTCATATTTCTCAAACGAATAAAACGTGGATAATCTCATGTAAAAGGGTGATGTAAATATAAATAATAATCAGCAAAAAAATCTATCTAAAATGGGTGTGGTTTCCAAGGAGAAACATCATGAACGAAAATAGTTAATTTCTGCCTTGTTGATACAGATTCTTCTTTTAAAAAATGATGTGAAGGAATTGAGCATTGGGTAACTTTAATCTTGAATTTACTGGTGTTGTTTATGAAGATATATCTAAACAAACAATAGGTATTTGTGATCACCTGCTTAAGATATATACTACAAGAACAATAATAAGACAAACATATCATGTTCAATCGATTGAACATGATTCCTTGCAATGCATTGAATATCTAACCGAGTGCAATGTCATTGCAGCAAGAGTCTTGTAGCTAAGGGCTTTTAAGAGGCTGTTTTACTATCTTATTTAAGAGAGGAACAGTGGAAGGAGATGCCTATAAAAAGAGGAGAGAAATATATATGTACTTGTCAGGAATTTGAGATCTACAGCATATAGACTTGCTCTTCCCTCTATCATTTTTTAATACAAAGAAAATGACATTGGGTTCTTGTAAAGTGTTTGTATGCCCGATTGAACGGAGCAACTTTTTCATTAATTTTAGTAAATGTTACTAATGTTATCTTGCTGTGCTCCTATACCAACGAGGGCATGTTTCATGCTAAAAGTTATAATTATTGAGAATTGCCTGCTTTTGTTGGAAAACTAGTAACTGTACTAAAAACTAACCCAAAATCTACTATTAAACACAGCAGGGAGGATAAAAATAAACATTTTTATTTTTTTATTTTGATAAAAGGAGGAATATACTTACATAATCTAAGAGATTAGTTGTCAGATAATGATTCTGCAACTGTCATAGTCTAATTTTAGATAATTAAATTAAATTATAGTTGTAGTGGGGGTTACTGTTATTTTTTGCCAAGTTATTATTTTAGTCTCGGACACTTTTCATGGTTATTGTGTTGTTTAAGATTTTGAATAATTTTAGTCTCGGACACATTTATTTTGTTAATTGATAAATTGTATTTTGATATAATTCCCATCATGAGTAATATATTTATTTAAAACTATTTTCAAGTATAAGATTACATAAAATCTATTATGTTTTCAATGGGTGTTTATTACAATATTTATTGAAAAAATAGTTAATCGATATTACTTTTATTTTTTTTATTAACATTTAAATTTCATTTAAGAAAATGAATTAATGAGAAATCTACTTTAACATGTGTTTTATCTAGTAATTTTTTTAGGATTAAAAATTAAATAAAAAAGAATCGAAACTAAAATTTATATGCAAATTATTTACTAAATTATTTCATGATATTTGAGGATTTGTAATTTATTGGTTCAACAAATGATACACCCACACCAATATTGAAAGAGTAGTTTCAACACATTCTAACTTGATCCATTATGAAACCAAACTTTGGATAAAGTCTCTAATATTCATATCAGAACTTTCACCCTCATCAACTGACTTTGCTGCCAAATTCTTCCATTGAATGGCTTTTCTCTTTATCTCTATTCCTATCTCAGTCTCCATAATTTTCTTTAAAGCATACTTCAAAGCTTCCCTTCTAAAAACCCCTTTGTCATCAAGTGAAACTCTTAAACCTATTTTCCAAATATCTTCAATAAGCTTTGCATTTGTGGTTTGGTCTGTCCACTGTGGCATGGCAATCATTGGAACTCCTAAGCTCAAAGCTTCCAGTGTTGAGTTCCAACCACAATGTGTCACAAAACATCATACAACTTCATGTTCTAATACTTTCAACTGAGAGCACCATGTTACAACTAAACCTTTATCTGAATTCACTCTCTCAAAGTCTTTTGGAATCTTTTCCATTTCAGTATCTCTAACCACCCACAAGAAGTTACAACCACTTTCTTGCAATCCAAAAGCTACTTCCTCCATTTGCACCTCACTGAGGGTTGAAAAACTTCCAAATGAAACATAAACAATGGACCCCTTTGGCTTCTCATCCATTCATTTCACACATTCTTCACTCTTGAACAGACTGAAGCCATACTCATCATCATCTTTAGCTCGCTTGTCCAGAAACATAGATGGTATAGTTGGTCCAATTGTCTTCAACTTTGGCCAGATCTTCATCAACCATTCTGTTACCTACACAATATTTTGCAGTATTTGTGTTACAAAATAAGAAAAAAGAAAGAATGTATTTCTTATTCCATTGATAAAGAGAGAGTACAATTGATATATATAATTATTCAGAACAATATAAAAAAGGAATATAAGTATAAAAATATATGAACATAAATGCATAGATATGAATAGAGAATAAAATATGAATAGAGAATTAAATAATTCCAATATCCCCCCTCAAGTTGCAGCATATATATCCATAATGCTTAACTTGAACAACAAAGATTGAAATTGAGAAGCGGAATGCCAACGGCACAACCACCAGGCACCAAGGATAAGAAGATCCAAGGATAAAAAGATCCAAGGATAAAAAGATCCAAGGATAAGAAGATCCAAGGACAAGAAGATCTAAGGACAAGAAGATCCAAGGACAAGAAGATCCAAGGACAAGAAGATCCAAGGACAAGAAGTTAAACCAGAGAGAGAAAAAAAAGATCCAATAAAAAATTCAAGAAAAAAGAAGAGATTTTTACGGGTAGAAGTCAAGAAAAGGAAATTCAAAAAGAAAATTATTCAAGAGGAAAAGATTCAAGAAGATGAAGAACAAGAAAAATTCAAAAAAAAAATTAAAAGAATTTATCAGGAACAGTTCAAGAAGATGATTAAAGATTTAAGAAAAAGAATTGAAAAAGATGCTTCATAAAAGAATTGAAGGTTTGGTGCATCAGTGGCACAAGTGGCGGAGACGATGGCCGGAGACGGTGGCCGGAGATGACGGCCGGAGATGGTAGCCGAAGATGACAGTCGGAGACGGTGGTCGGAGATGATGGTCGGAGACGGTGGCCGGAGATGACGGTCGGAGACGGTGGCCGGAGATGACGGCCGGAGACGGTCGCCGGTGGCGAGCTGCGGTGGACAACAACACTGGACAGATGCGAGACAAAAACTAGAGATTGCCCATTGAAGCATAAAGGCACAGGTTGAAAAAGAAATTTTTAGGGGGCCGCCGGCGGCCATGGCGGCCGACCGCCGGCAGACAACAAAGACAACGGAAGCGGATCAGACAAGTTCTGATACCATGTTATAAGTGGGTTTTAGGCTTAACTCAATAAACTTAAATTTTAGAGATTTATTATTTTATTAGGTTTGTGTATAGTAATATTTGGTTTGATTTGATAGAGATAAAAGAGGAATGGGTAGTTATGATTTTGAGTTTATTAGGTAGAATATTATTTTATGATAGGTTAAGCATATTTTATTTTTAGGTAAGTTATTTTATTGTCAGTTTTTATATTCAGAGTACATCAGATCATGATAAAAGAGAACAGTTAAGAGTATACAAAAGATAACATTTAAGGAGTGTTACAACTATCCAAATTGGCTGAGAATTTAAACTGAATTACAAACTGAATAGTTCTCCAAAATACATATGGGATAAAGGTCTAGGAATGTATCCAATACAGAGAGGTTTTCAAAATAAATAGTTATTTAAACTGGAAAATAGTACAGGTTCCTAAGAACTTGGAGATGGGTCTTCTGCAGTCTCCAAGGCTTGCTCCAGGGCACCTCATCAGCTACTGCTCACATCCAAAGGATTGGATGATCATCGCAAGAGAGAAGGCAAAGACATACAACACACAAATGCAAGGGTAAGCTAGGTTGAAAAGCATGCAAGATAAGTCCAAATTCAAACTAACATATACATAAGAGCATACACACAAGCAAGCAAGTAAACATTCTATCAGATTATACATTAAATGGAACTAACTATCATGTTATACAATCACACACACATCATGCAAAGACCATAACACAATTTAGACTAAAACTGAACGCATTTTGTTGATACCAATGACCGACACGTGATTTGACCATCCGGACTAGTATGAAATGTCGAGTTCCAGGGGTTTGTGCACTTGTTGTGGCCCTACTGCTTTGCAAAGCCATTGTTGAGGGGTTTCACCAGACCACACACAAGTGTAAGCCCTTTACCGAATAATAGGCCTCCACGTAGCACCTATTACTAGGACCTCCTGCTATTCTCACCACATGACTCATCACTCTCTAATTGAGCATGGATGGTCATTAGAATGTCAGGATAAACCCCATCCTGAACTCTGGCCATTCATACGGTCAATCACAACAACTACAGGGCACCACCATGTAACCTCCCTTGAGGATCATGGAATTACGTCCAATAACCATACTTTTCACTTTTACATTGCATACAACTTGTATATGATAGCAATTACACTTCAAAAGACCACAAACAACCCAAAACCCAGTGAACTCATACTTAGACAAGGAAAATGACTTGGAAACCATCACCAACAGTTCCAGAAGGGGTAGAAACCCCCGAAATGACCTAAGGAACGTCCAAAAATGATACCCATAACCCCGAAAACCACCCAAAACTAACTTGGATAATTTCCTGACAACAATAATCGATTATTACATATGATAATCGATTATTTACATGAACTTTGAAGAAAATATGATGTTCTGACTAGAATAATCGATTACTAAGTGAGATAATCGATTATTCTTATCAGTATTTGACAGCAACCTTAGATAGGATGAAAAGGAGCCTAAGCATCCAAGAGATCTTCTCCAGAGAATGAAAATTAGGTTTGGCCGCCCTCTTCTGTCAAAAGAATGAGAAGGAAATCGCGATAGGGCTATTTATAGCTGAGGAGCGTCAGAGAAAACAGGCCCAAGCCCAGCAGGCAACCGCCCGGCGTCACACTTATGTCGCCCGGCGGTTTCCCTATAATCGCGCAACCGCCCAGCGCCAGGGGTCCACCGCCCGGTGGTTTGCCTCTAATCGCAAATCCGCCAGGCGTCCACGCCAGGGTGCCAACTCCTCGCATTTGGCCGCCCAGCGGTGTATTTTTGCCGCTGGGCGGTTCCTAAACTCTTCTTTTCTTAGTTTTCTTCATCTATCTTGAGTCTAAGACCTTCATCTTCAACTCCATTCTTCACTTCCATCAAAATTGCTACAAAACAATGCAAAACAAGGATAATATCGCTAAAAATAGCTTTTGACTCTCGACTAACTCATTTATTGAGTTTTGTTTGATTCCAAGCTCATTCTAAGCAGTAAAGGGAGTAATTTGGTCTAAAATAACATATGAAAATAACAGTTTTTCAACCGTTATCAGTGTCCTGAAGGGCATCTCTTCTATGAAAAATCAAACTAAGGGTTCATGCTGACCCTTGTAAATGTCAATGTTTTAGTTTTTCTTTTCAAATACTTTACAAATATTGTTATGCATTTCTAACATTATTTTGGTGTTGCATTAGAGATATTATTAGTACTGTTAAATTTGCTTGAATAAGCTTACTTTATTACGATGATTGTTTTAAGTTTTATTTATCTAAACAAAGAAATACTTTGTGCTTAGTTGAATTACATTGGTGTTGTAATAATATTTACAATAATAGTTGATTTTTTTTTTGTAATAGCCACTTTAAAAGTCCTATGTAGGGTTTAATTTGTTGACAGTTTTACTAGTTCTTCAAAATTAAAATCATTTTATTAACAACATAGGCTTTCAATTTGATCCTTCAATATTTCTTGTGATCATTTAAGCCCTCCAAAGATTTTGTCAGCAAATTAATCTATGAAATATTTAATTTGTTACCATATTAGTTTCCCATATACTTTTTTTGTTATTTCTTCAGTTCATTTTAGACCACTGAGGTATTAATTTAGTGATGGACTAAATCTTTAAGGTGTACTAATTTGGTGACTATGGGTACGTGATAGTATTTAAGGTAGGACATTTATTAGTTAGTTTGAGGTGTCTTTAAGGGGAAAGGAGGAATTCAGATTCTACGTGTTTTTAGGTTTCTGCTATGACCAAAATCCAGTTATCTAACATGTTTGAAATGTAGAAATTCATAATTAGTTTTAAATGTGTTATTTGCTTGTTTAAAAGTTAATTTGGTGTAGTATTTAGATATGTTGTTCGCTGATGAACTGCAGAACAAGAATTGGACAGGGAAAAGCTAAAATGAGCTCCTTTTTACTAATATGGTAATCATCATACAAGGAATCTGTTCTTGAAACCAAAGGGATTATTCCAGGAGGAAACAGGGAATATACGTGGACAAGTTTGAGATGCTTGTTGCTCAATTAAATGACACTTGAATTTGATTGTGGGCTGGGGCATAGACATGTACAACTCATTAGTAACAGTACATACTTGGTTCACAAAATGAGTAGACAAGCAAACATACTGCTGCGATTGCAGAAAGTATAAGACTAACAAATATGAAAACTCAGCCTTAAAATACATCAATTCTCCTCTTGTGGAATGTACAATATCTAATTTTCTGACTTTTCCCTTGAAACCTAAACTTTGGTCTTCTAAATCCTTATCTTTGAGGCAAGAATTTGTCTCAAAGTCTTAGACCAATTCTAAAGAAGGTATACATATCAAGTTCTCCTTGAATATGTATTACTCTACTACTATAAAGCACAATATACCACCACAAAAGCAAGAACAAGACAAGAATTTCTATAGGAAACAACGTTGGAACCCCAACTCTTTCTTACCCCAAACCTTCATAATTAAGAAAGGAAAATCATCTCTGGTAAAAGTCATGAGTGTGCACCCTCATTCCTTTTATAGATACATTTTCTGTTCCCAAAACATCCAGTTAGATACACAATTTCACCAATTAGACTTGGAGAAAATGGTAGAATATATCATTCATACTCGACTTCCCACAGGAAAGACACGACAGACCTGCAACACACAGGTCATCCTAAGGACAAAACTGCTCTGATACCATATTGTGAAACCCCAAAATATATAATGCATATATATATATTCAGAGTGCATCAGATCATGATAAAATAGAACAGTTAAGAGTATACAAAAGATAACATTTAAGGAGTGTTACAGTTATCCAAATTGGCTGAGAATTTAAACTGAATTACAAACTGAATAATTCTCCAAAATACATATGGGATAAAGGTCTAGGAATGTATCCAATACAGAGAGTTTTTCAAAATAAATAGTTATCTAAACTGGAAAATAGTACAGGTTCCTAAGAACTAGGAGATGGGTCTTCTGCAGTCTCCAAGGCTTGCTCCAGGGCACCTCATCAGCTACTGCTCACATCCAAAGGATTTGATGATCATCGCAAGAGAGAAGGCAAAGACATACAACACACAAATGCAAGGGTAAGCTAGGTTGAAAAGCATGCAAGATAAGTCCAAATTCAAACTAACATATACATAACAGCATGCACACAAGCAAGCAAGTAAACATTCTATCAGATTATACATTAAATGGAACTAACTATCATGTTATACAATCACACACACATCATGCAAAGACCATAACACAGTTTAGACTAAAACCGAACGCATTTTGTTGATACCAATGACCGACACGTGATTTGACCATCCGGACTAGTATGAAATGTCGAGTTCCAGGGGTTTGTGCACTTGTTGTGGCCTTACTGCTTTGCAAAGCCATTGTTGAGGGGTTTCACTCGACCACACACAAGTGTAAGCCCTTTACCGAATAATAGGCCTCCACGTAACACCTATTACTAGGACCTCCTGCTATTCTCACCACATGACTCATCACTCTCTAATTGAGCATGGATGGTCATTAGAATGTCAGGATAAACCTCATCCTGAACTCCGGCCATTCATACGGTCAATCACAACAACTACAGGGCACCACCATGTAACCTCCCTTGAGGATCATGGAATTACGTCCAATAACCATACTTTTCACTTTTACATTGCATACAACATGTATATGATAGCAATTACACTTCAAAAGACCACAGACAACCCAAAACTCAGTGAACTCATACTTAGACAAGGAAAATGACTTGGAAACCATCACCCACAGTTCCATAAGGGGTACAAACCCCCAAAATGACCTAAGGATCGTCCAAAAATGATACCCAGAACCCCGAAAACCACCCAAAACTGACCTGGATAATTTCCTGACAACAATAATCGATTATTACATATGATAATCGATTATTTACATGAACTTTGAAGAAAATATGATGTTCTGACTAGAATAATTGATTACCAAGTGAGATAATCGATTATTTTTATCAGTATTTGACAACAACCTTATTTTTTTTTCTGATTTTGGTGCATCTTAGACACTTTAATGAGTTTCTAACACTCCCAACTTGATCTATGTGATTAATTAGACTTGCCTAACTGGTTCTAATCATTCTTAATCCCATAATTTAGTGCTTATGCATCAATTTTCCTTCTAAGACTTCCATTTGATGGACTTAGGGTGCTAAATCTTAATTTACCAATTAGAAGTTGTTTTGAACCATTTTATCACTTCCTACAAGTCACATATGACTTACCTAAGTTGTCTAAATTGGCTAGGACTATCTCTAACCCCTAATTCTAATTTTGACTACTCTAGTTCCTCTAATATAACCTTAAATTCCCAATTTCTCTTAGTTATTGATCTAATACTCTATTTAACATAATTCTCTTCAATCAACCCCTCAATATCAACATTAAGCTGCATCCATACCAGTTCATAAACATAATTTCTACAACTGCACTATTTGATAGACATTGAACAATAAATTCACATGCAAGTTAACCAAATCCAGTAAAAACAGTACCTACATAAAGGAGTTCATACATGCATTATTTTACTATTTCAAACAGCCATTTATCTCATGCACACCCTAATCTACATAACAGAAAAGCAAAAGCCCAGCTTCCCTTACCTTTGATGCCAGCAGCTAAACTCAAGAGGACTCTAAAGGCACCCTGATGTTTCCAGAAATGCTATACTCACCTATAAATCATCATTTGGAGATAGAATTCAAATTTAAGAGTTTAATTGAAGCTAAAATTGGAAAGGAGACACACATGCAACAAACTCATTACATGATCATAGCCCTAAACTGTACATAAAAGAGGAAAACACTTACTAGTTAGAGAAATGCCAAATCGATCGGTGGAGATAGAGAATTCTCAACACTCAAACACTACCTAATTGAAGAATAGTAGAAGGTTGAAGTGAGAATCTCAGAGAAGAAGAAAGGATTGTAGAGAGATGAAGGAGGAAATGAATTCAGAAAATTGAGACCGAAAGAGGAAGTGAATGCAAGAAAAATGTTTTCAATGTTTAAAAATTTTGCTTATATAATCCATAAGCACTCTTTGTCCACCTCTCTGCATATACTTGGCTGCCTCATTTTCTGAATTTAAGGGTCCTCACATCAATGATATTTGAAATCTATATCTTGTTTCTTTTTCAATTTCTTACATTATAATTGGTTTAAGCTGTAAATTTTAAGTTTAATTTAATTATAAGATAAATTTTAATTAAGATAGATTTTAAATAACTCTAATACTATTTTAATAAATATTGTAAGATTTCTAATATAAAAGTTTTTTTTTTCAAAATATTTTGGCATGAAAATTCTTGTAGAACATAAAATCAAGTATTAACTATTAAGTGGTTTTTTATAATCAGTTTCTTAGTATATGACCTATTTATTGTAGATATACCATGTTTAAGTTTGTCAAAATTATTGATCATGATGAGTTACTAAAAAGGTGACTATATCGATCTAAATATATTAAGTTCAGTTTTTTTAAATTAAATGATGAATTTTGTATATTAAATAATAATAACATAGTTATAATTTACTTTAATTATTATTTTATTAATTAAATATGTATTTTAGAAATATTTTTGAAATCACAAATTTAACAATTTCTTTGCAAAACTGGCTCAAGACCCAATGGATCTAATCCTATATAGGGTAAATTAAGTTTAAAAAGAACACACAAAAATAAACCTACTCCAAGATATTTTTATTGAGTCATTATACATTCTGAGTCCTGTAGATTCCCAATGAAATCAAATCCAAAAGACATTTTTTATTAAATGAATTACAAAAATTATTTTGTATCACAACTGTAATATAAAATGATATATTAAATGTTTTAATTTGATGATAATATGTGTGATAAATTTAATGAGATACATTTTTATTTAAATAAATCACTTCACATGGTTCGGCTACTAATGACAAGTTTGATTTGTTATAGCACTGGTATAAATAAATTCTATAAATATTATTAAAATAAATTTATAAATATATCCTATCGTGAATTTTATTTTATATATATATATATATAATAAAATCCAATTTTCATAACACTGGATTTATTTTTTTGTTTTAAAGTTTTTTGCGCAGTGGTTTTTGATGAAAACCAGGATTGGTTTCGTATTAGGAAGTACTGTGGGCCAAGTGGCCCAATTATCCACGAAACATTTTGGGTCCTTCTCTTGTGCCCCACGAATTAACAAGAATCGGTGTTACAATAAATACGATGCCGACAGAATCTGAGAATCTCCTTGTATACGTATTTCTATACGCAAACATACAAACTATTTCTCACCACAAAAATCTCCATGCAACATTTCCATTCTTCTCCATATCTACCAACAACACAGAAGATTCTTTTAAGCATCATCATAATGCTTTTTCTTTTCTTTTCATGGATTTTATCTATCTCATTTTCTTTATATAATTATTGCCCATTTGAAAACTTTTCTCATAAAACAATGATTAATGATACAAAGTAAGTTCAGAGCATTTTTAATTTGATGTCCTTAGCCAATATCTTAAATTTAAAACAAGAACTTTGTAAGAATTTTTTTCTTTTCCCACGTTGATATGGTGAAAATTTCAAAATTAAAATCTTGATATTATGTAAAACTTTTGAGTTTTACAAACTTTAACGTTAAATTAATATTTAGCTATATAATAATTGTAAAAGATAAAATATCTAATTTATGGTTGGAGGTGAGTGGATTATATAATAATTGTAGAAAGTATTATATTTATAGTGAAAAAACATGCATTGTTGATTGGTTGGTTAGTGCGCCTCCATATTGAGTATGATTTCTTCTGTGTAGAGACGGAACTTCTCCCTCAGCGTTTAAGTCTTCAATCATTGGTGTGTTCAAAACTCTGAGACTGTATTTTCCCTTTATGGAAATCTGAAAGCTAAACCCATCCCTCATATCACTGAACCTTAACAAAACACGTTTCCAAATTTTGTTCACTGCCTTTGCTATACTATATCATAGATATTGTAAGAGATACTGAATCGAAATTTAATATTGTTGATAGAGAATTGAACGCATGAAACTATTAGACGTGATAAAAGTATAAATTTATTTTTTATTTATTCAAGATTTCTTTGTATCCATTTAATTTATTTTTACAAAAATACATAGAATTACTAATGATCAAAATCTATCGGAAATGTCCAAAATCCGTCGGTAATGACATTTTTCCGACGAATTATCGATGGTCATTACTCTGACGGTAATAACGTTGTCGGTAATATTTATCGACGGAACATTAAGATCGTCGGTAATTATCGAAGGAAAAAGTCATAGGTAATTGTCACATAATCCGTCAGTAAGTCCGTCAGTAAAGGTCTCGATCTGGTTCATTTTTTTCCTCTTTCCCCTTCTTCTATTTCCTCATATTTCAAATTTTTTAACAAATTTTCTTCATTCCTAAACCAAAAGAACAGTCCAATTCATTCCAAAACCAAAATCAAAGACTAAACTTAGATTCTCCAATTGTTTTAGAAACCCTAAAATTGAGAAAAATGCCTTAGTTTTTGAGCATCCATACTGTCTTCATTTTACTGACGGATTCTTTCTTTCGGTAAATGAAGGGTCCATTACCGACAGATTATTTTCTTCGGTAAATGTTGGTCCATTACCGACGGATTTACCGAGGGATTTTGTCTTTCAGTAAATGTTGGGTCCATTACCGACAGATTTGCCGATGGATAGTTTTCTTCGGTAAATGTTGGGTCCATTACCGACGGATTTATCGAGGGATTTTTTTCGATAATGATTCCGCCGTTAAATCTATCGATAAGAAAAAAAATGAATTTCGTCGATAAAATCCATCGGTGAATTACAATTACCGACGAAAATATTTCCGTCGGTAAAAATTCATCTGTAATTATCAGATTTCTTGTAGTTTATTTATCAATTATAATTATTATAGGTGTTAACTTAATTCATGGTTGATGGATTAGTTCTAATTCACTTTTTAAAAAAGTTTCCTTTTAGGAAACCCTTCAAGTGGGACAGAAAAAAGTTTCAACCTCTAAAACCACCTCTTAAGTGGGTTAAGGTTAAGATTAAAGTAGGTTTATCTCCGACTCCATTACAAAACTTTTATCTTTCATTAACTTCTGTTTTATAATGTCTCTAATCTATTTTACTTTTTCTACTTCTTTATTTTCACTTTGTAACAGTATATATATTCGATATATGTATAACATTGTCTAACACAATGCAAGGAAATGTTTATTTAATAAATTTTTAGTATGAAATAACAAAAGAAAGGAAACGCCACTAAGCAGCAAATCAACAGGCCACGTGCAATCCAGATTCCACCTGAAGCACAGAATGACAGAGGTATGAATAGAGTGACAAAGCAGAGAAGTTTGGAGAAGAATTTGCAGAAAGAGAAACCTTACCTACACCATGCCTTCTCTCACAGTTGAAATTCCTTTAAGAGCATGTTTGGTTTTCGGTGCCTCACGCCTTTTCTACCTTCTTTAATTTCCTTATCACCCTCCACGTGTCTCTTGTCCCTTTCTACGTGTCTCTTCTCCATAACTAACTTTTTCACATTTTTATCTGTTACACACTTACTTGTTTTTTCTTCTTTATTTTTAAATTTTAATTATTAGTCTTTGTTTTTTTCTCAAAACATGTAAATTTAATTTTTCATCAACATAAAAAAATATTGATAAATGTTAAACTTAATATAAAAATCATTAATATCATGTATTAAGCAACATCATGTACCAACAAATAATCAACAATCCTCACTTTGTAAAATCAATTCCTCTCTTTCACATCATAGTATAATTCAGACAAGTAAAAGTAAAATATCTAAATGAAAAAACTTTTCTACATATTATTATAAATAAAAGAGCATAAATAATAAAATGATTATCCTTAAACTTTTAGTGAATTTATACTAACATTAAGAGATAAAAATTATGACAATCTTTCCTCGCGTCATTTCATTTAGTTCTTGTTACATTATTTAATACAATTACTTATCTCTTCTACTTCTTGTCTTATTTATAGTAATAATTACTTTTCATTTATGCGTTTTTATTTCAGATTTTAATTTTAATAGAAATGCGTTAACATAAATATATGTTAATAAACGTATATTATGACAAAAAGCATTAAATGCATTAATATTATTATTGCTGATAGGCCCAAAAATATCCATTAAACATAAAATTAAAGTGTGAAATTTGTGAAAAATATTAGAATCTTTAAAATAAGACAAATGTGATATTTATGATAATCAAACAAAATTCAGATTATAATAAACTGAATTCAATTATTATATATCTATTAATATATTATTATATTTTGAGCTGGTCTTATTTGTTATTATATTAATTATATTAACATGTCCACAAAAGTCTATAAATACATTATAACATATAGTATATTAATTAAATACTCATTATTTATTCTCATACTTACAAAATATATTTTTACTAAGAGTCAAAGTACTTTATGACATATTAGAGCTCCTCGAGATCAATTAGTTTAGTTAGTATCAAGTCAATCCAAATCTATTTCTTTTGAAAGAATACTTTCCAAGTAAGCATATGTAACTGATTGTTTGAGATTTATGTCCATGGGCTCTTTTCGTCAACTTTCAGAAGAAAAAAATTATTGAAAAACGGCTCATGGTAAATTTTTGTATGTTTCTTTCAAATTTTGTTTATAATTATAAGAGACTTAAAATAAGTTGAAAATCTGATTATTTGACAAAAAAAAAAATGATTTGTTAACACTAAAAGAGCTACTTGACAACTCACTTTTTTTTTATAGTAAAGTAGTTATTAGAAAAGTGAACTTATTTATAAAAATAGAATTTGATGAGTAAAATAACAAAAATAAAATGAAATATGGTGTTATGGTAAAAAATATGAGAAACATTTCAAAATAACGATCCACTATTTTCTTATATTCAAAATGAATGTTTTTTAGTGTTTCATCTTGCACCTCCAAACATTTTATCCTACACTTCCAATTTTCTAAAATACACATAATTATTAAGTGGTTTAAAAGTTTAATATTTTGATTATTGAAAATTTCTGTGTCCACCATTGACTCCACCCCCATTTTCTTTCCATCCGTAAACATGTATTCCTGACTTCTGCACCCTTTCATCCCTACACCTCATTTTATCTTTATAAAGAAACCCTACATCCCTACACCTTTGAAATAAATAATTAATTCAATTATAACAATTTTATTAAAAAAATCAAATAACTACAAATTAAAAAATTAAAACAGAAAGTTTAAAATAATTATTACAGAACATTTAAAAAGTTAAAAAAGAAAATTTAAAATTATTATAACATTATATTCAAAATAATTATAACAGAAAATAATTAATTCAAATATTAATATACATAATAAACTATTTAAAATTAAACAATTATATAATAAACTATTTAAGATAAAACAATTAAATAATAAACTATTTAAAATAAAAAAATTAAATAATAAACTATTTAAAAAAACAATTAAATAATAAAATATTTTAAATAAAACAATTCATTTCAAATAAAAAGAACAACCTATAAAACAAAACAAAAAAAACATACAATAAAACCGTAAAACAAAGTAAGAAAAAAAAAACGCATGAGGCATGTATCGGATATGGGAAATCGATACAGCCTACATCGGATATTGACATCCGATGCTGACTGTATCGGTTACTCATATCCGATACATGTCTATCGCATTTCAATTCACAAAATCATGGATAGATCAACCAAATCAGACAAATTTAAATAATTTCTAATCATTCAATCTATATACCCAGTCTATAAACATGCTAAAAACATGCAAAAGCAGCAAAAAAATTTTCCAAACCATGAACCAACCTCTGACAATGTTTGAACAACGAAAGATGGACGAAAATTGCAGGAAGAAGAAGACGAATGCCTCTGCACGACTGGGAAACACAACAAAGAGAAGGAGAAACTAAAATGCTAAAATGAGATCCTATATTAGTGTGCGCGCAAGACAACAAAGAAAGGAAAAATCAAATCCCACAAAGGAGTCTTGAGTTTTTGTACCTGGGTTGCAAAAAAAAAAAAAAGCTTGCGGGACCGACCGTGGTGGCTACTGTGGTGTGAGAAAAAAGACTTTACTGTATGACCGTGCTCTGTGAGAAAGGAGAGTAAGACAAGGATGAGAAAGGAGATGAAGAATGTTGTGAGAAAGGAGAAAATGATAATGATGCTATGAGAAATGAAAGTGGGGTGAAATCCAATGCACATATAACCAAGGCTATGAAATTCAATCTGATTCTTGGGAATCTTTGACCACATTTAAAAAAGAAAAACACTTTTTAAAAATTTATACACTTTTTAATTAGGGTTAAAATTGGAATTCTATTACAATTTGGAAGTGCAGGATGAAATGCTTGGAGATGCAGGGTGAAACACTTTTTATTTTTTTTCTAAATAAAAGTCAATGGATTGGTCCTGATCCACAAAGCTTTTATATATATTTTGGTCTCGTGGACTTTTTATATAAAGAACCTTTTGATCATCTGGATTTTTCTGACCTCAAGAACCAACCATGCAAGAGAGGCCAAATTGACGGATCTAGATATATATAATTTTCTTTTTAGTTTTATCATTTAAATAATATTTTTTTAAATTAAAATAGTTATCTTACCAATTTCATTAGTTAAGTAACAGTTTTTTTCTTTTTTAAATTCAACAAAGTTTTGGAATGGATTGCTTTTTAAATTTAACATTTTTTAAACTAAAATATTATCAATTATCAAATATATATTTTTTCTTTTATAATAATAATAATTTTATTAATTTTTTATTATGATTGAATTTCTACTAATAAAAGATAAAGAAACTGTATTTATGTATACACGTTATCACAAAAGAAAATAAATTCAAAGTAAATTTATTTGAGTATACATAGGAATATAAAGTTTAACATGTTATAAAAGCTGTTGAGATATATAAATTTTGGACGTAAAATTAAACATTTAAATTAGACATTAATAAATAATTTAATAATAGATAAAATAATGATAAAATAATAGATGTAAACAATAGTAAATTTCGTTAATAGATAAATTTTAACTCAATTTTAAAAAATTAATTTGTAAAATGAAAATATGTAAATTGGTTTTATCATATGAAACTTTTAATATAATATTTTATTTTTTTAATGAAAAGTAAATATTATTATAAATAAGTAATTATCTTTCAAGTTTCACTTACATTAACCAATTTTTATAAGAACTACGTAAAAATTTAAGGGATAATTGACATTCATGATTTTTTATATTTTTAGTTCTTTTATTCTAATTAGAGTACACTTTTGGAATTTAATGATTTTTTAAGAGAATCGAATTCATACTTTTTTATACTCTTTACAAATTCTTGTTTTCTACTCGAGATTTTATACATTAAAATGATTAAATTATTTTAAGCATTCCTTTACTTGAAGCACATAATTTAAAACAAATTATTTTAAACACTTAATAATTCAATAATTTATATATTCACAATTATTGAATATAGATATGTCTTTATGTGCCAAGATTTTGGATTTAACAAAATCACTGTGTTAGGGACATTGAGAATGACATTACTTGATTAAGAATAAAAATCTAGATTCCATTTTTTTCATCAACACTATTCCTTGGAAATTTTACATTTCTCAGTGGGTTTTAAGAAAATTATCAAATGATTTATTTTTAAATGATAAAAATTGTGTTTTAAAGAAATATTTAAACTAAAAGAACATTTTAGCTAAAACCTCCTTTAATTGATTATTTTTGTCAAAAAATTGTTTTAACGCACGAATCTTCCTTAAAATACCAAGAATTCGCATCTTAGAATAATAACAGCCTATTATTTTTATTTTTTAATTCTACCAATAGTCATGCTAATGATATAATGTAGTGTGACAATTATATTTAATTAAAAATCTTAACATTCAATGTTTTATACTCGTTTTTTCTTATATGCTACTTTTTTTTTTCATTTCTATTGAATGTAAGATTTTCTTTTGAATCTTTTTTATATTATCCAATTTTTTATATCCAATTTTTATATGCTCAAAAACCGAAACTAATGCAATAACATATTTAAAGAAAAACGCATTTACGTATAATATAATATTGTAGACAATATTCTTGACTAAATTCGAAGTTTTATCTTGAGTAGGCTAAAAGTGAAACAAATATTGAATCTAACTATATAACAACTCTTATTATTGATTAAACATTGCTGTTTAAAATAATTAAAACCACGTGAAACAATAAACATGTTTATAAGATGATTATTGAGGAATAGAAACATTTGTATAATTTTTGAAGTAGTTAGAGAAGTCAAAGAAAAATGAAGGGTATCCCTATTGTGGTCCCATTATTCACATGGAGTGACTTCAACTTGAAAGACACATTACCTACTTTGGAAATTATGCTAAATTCCAATTTCTCATTTTGTTTTTAAAATCCACATAACTTATATTTTTATTTAATTTTATCACCAAAGGAGTTAAAGAAATACCGTATGAATTGTTGTCAACCACATAAACCACATACTGCCAAATCATTCTGTATTTTCCGCGTTTGGAAAAAAGAGTTAATGCTTTGTCACGTTGTAACATTCTAAATATATATTCTAATAATTAATACCAAAAAATGTTTGAGATTTTGAAAGAAAAGACGTTAAATATTTTTAAAAATAATTAAAACCCATAAGATTTTCACCTATATTTTACTACCACTTAGAAAAGAAATACAAATCACAAAATCACACATTAAGATAAACTTATTTTTAATTCAAATATCTAATATTCTTAATTATTATATAGTTGTTTAATTCAATAAAACATGAAATTTCACGTTATTTTCTAATCTAAAGATAATCTATATCATCCAACAAATTATACTTTACTAGTTTTAAATACTCATGAAATCAGAGTAATTTAATACATCTCAACTTGAATGAAAGATTTGTATTGAATACAACTCATTCGATACTTATTCCAAATCTCTTTTGTATATAAGCCTTGTAACTTCATGGTTTTACGATTTTACACAAAATTATACACAATAATAGTGCAAGAACTTCAACTTCTCATAGTTTGATTTCTTAACTTGTGTGATTTTGACAATTATTGAGACTTAATAGACGTTGGTTAATGTCATGTTCAACGTCTATAGTGTTCTTAGATGTCGGTTTTGGTGTAATCCGACGTCTTTATAGACGTCAGACTCTATAGGTCTGACATCCTATTAACGTCACCCATAAAGACGTCGGATCAGGATCTGATGTTAAAAGCTCAAAATAACATACGTCTAAAGCCCTTTTTGCACTAGTGACATGTGAACTTAGCTGATTTAGTAATTTACAAAAGATCAATTAATCTGTAGTGCTCATTTGTTTGAGGAACGAACTTACTTAAAGGACTAAGAAAAAAAATTGTTGTTAGGAGTAGTCCAAAAGTTGAGTTTAGATGTAAGCACTAGTGCAGGTAAATGAATAGACACAGGTTATTTTGGGCAGTAGACATCGGTTTTAGAACCGAAGCATATGAAGACGAGACGAAAAGTCAGTGGAATTGGTCTCAGTTCTCTTTAACCGATGCAATATTTAAGATTTGACTCGTTTCGAAGAACCGAGGCAGTATAATCTAGATCTGATTCCTTCTGGAGCCTTTAGATTGGGTATCCTCTTGAATGTCATCCTCTGGAACCATGGGGTTGTCCATCTCGCTAGGGGAGAACGGGATGAAGGGAAAAGGCAGCAAAGGGAAGTGGGTGGCGTCATCGGTGCCGCCATGGGCCTTGATGCAAACACAGACGAACATTGAACGAAAGCCCCAAATTAGAATTGTGCCGCTGCTTGCCTTCACCTGCAACCACAATCGGATTTGCAGAAACAAGATTTAACACCACATAACCATCACGTAGGGATCCAATTCAGAAACCGCGCCTCCTAAACTCATATTTGTGCGAGTTGATTTCTCTTATTGCAGGTTGACGATGAAGGCGCGAGGGAGATGGTTGCGCGTTCTGGTGACGGTGGCGCGATTAAGGGTTTATGTCGCAGAGTTGTAGGTTCGATGATGGTGATGGAAGAAGGTTGAAACGCGGTGGCTGACGCGACGGTGGAGAAGAGAGGTAGATCAAATTCGTGCCTAGGGTTCTGTTTCTAGATCTGTCTGAGTTTTCCTCTTTGCAGGTGCATGAGCGAGGAGGACGAAGGTGATGGCTGCATGCGACTTGGAATGGTTGCGATTGCGTTCTCCGGTTGACGGCCATGGATGTGCTCATGGTGGAGAAGATGAAGATGGTGGTCACGGCGTCCATGGAGTTTGGGCGAGAACGAAGGTGCTGTGGTGGCGGCTTGCAGGTTTGCGCGTGGTGGTCGGCGGCGTGGTTGAATGGCGGTGCTTGCGACGACCCTAATGGCTGTGATGGTAGCGGCCTGATGCTGGGGTTTGGTGGAGAGGAGAAATTGCGAGGGAGGCAAAGACGAGAGAATGGGTATGATGGAGGAAGTGGGCAGTGATATTCTGGAGAAATAATGCGTGAAGAGAACAAATGATATTACCTCGGTTACACAACTAACCGAATCAGAAAAGCTCTACTACCTCGTTTACCAAACTAGCCGATGCCTAACCAGGAGGCTTTAGGCCTCGGTTCAGTGCATGCCCGAGGTAGAATCATGGAGTTGACGTGTGAAAGAAGTGTTGCAGGTGTGGCAGGGACTTTATGCTTCGGTTCTGCATGAAACCGATGTAGTAGCAGCTCTTTATAAAGTTGTCAGCCAAAGAGGTTGACGGTAAGGTGCGTTTTAGGCACCGGTTCTTCATTCCCCCGAGGTCGTATCATCTTTCTGCTTCGGGTCTGCATGCAACCGAGACGTATAATGTCGCCTTATTTACGATTCTGCCACCGCAACTTGATAGGCAGCGATTGGGTGTAAAACGAGGTATATTGTGCGAGTTTAAAAGCAAAATTTGTACTAGTGAAGACACATAAAAATTGGAAAGAAATATGAAAAAAAAATGGTTAAGGAACTCAATATTCCTATAATTATACTTAATATCAGTTATGGGATAATAAACTTGCCATTAGCATAGAAAAACATGTTTGCAGCGTGACAGAATAATGATAGAAAATAAGTATGTGAAAATTGATCCTTGTTTCATAAAAGAAAATATAGCTTATTCGGTTTTTGCACACTCTTTCAAGTCATCAAACTATAGACCCATTAACCAAGACTGTACCAAGAGATAATTATGAAAACTTGAGATTCAACTTTGGAATGGTTGACATTTATGATCAGACATGAGAGTATTGAATTCTAATTTAGAACTAATTCTAGTTTTTAAATTAGTGTCGATAATACTGTTGAAAAACTAAGAAATTAAGAGAATAAGTCAAAATTACGGAAATAAATCAAAATTAAGAGATTTTTTATAGAGAAAATTCATTAGAATTAATATGGTTAGACCTATATGTTATATATATATATATATATATATATATATATATATATATATATATATATATATTTCTTTTTAACTACACCAATTATAAAGAATATTAATTTTTTTCACATTATATAATTATTCTCTTATTTCAATTTATATATCCTGATATCAATTCTATATCAATTAAATATAATCATTTTGTTACCTTAAGTTTTCATACTTTTTTTTAATATTGTGCTATACGGAATATATCGATCAGAGTTAATGGTCATTCCTGGACAATTATCAGATATTAATGGGTTAGATTGCCTTACGCTTTCCAAATATACGGTATTAATGATTAATTATTGGGTTTGATTGTCTAAAAATATATTGTGTTAATGATTAGTCAATGTGTTTGACTGTCACAAGCCCGATAAATATACTATCGACATTTAGGTACAATTATCTTGATCTATCCTAATAACAATATAGACCTCTCTATGAAACACGCCTAACTTGAATGTTGGAGTGTCATTGCATACCTCCGGTCAAAAGTCGAAGTCCACCGAACGATTAAGGCTTAAGAAGAGGGAGCGGTCCAAACTTTGTTAGAAAATCTATTTATAGGCTGCATTAGTTGTGTAATTTTTTAAAAAAAAGAATATATAAATAAGGAAGCACTGGGTATTTCAAACAAAACTACAATATTGACAAAGCAGTTGAAAATTCTGCATTATAAAAAGAAAGCCAACACCTAAACTTGATGATATAATGATACATAAGGAGGAGTTCGATCATAAACTTTTTATTATAGTGGAAATAGATTATTGTTGTTATATATTATTCAGTACTTATTAGTGTAAGAAGTTAAAAAGCTTTGCATATGACTAGGGCTGTCAAATTAGCCCATTTAATAGGCCCTGACCCTAATCCATGTGGGTTGGGGCCAAAAAAGCCCACAGGGCCAAAAAATTATTTTATTGAAAAAGCCCCCAAAGCCCTGTGGGTCAGGGCTGGCCCATGGGCCTTTCTTTTTGGTTTAACTGCAATAAATACGCAATTGTCATGTCCACTGCCATCCCATTCACATTCATCAACATTTTTCAATCAAAAAGTAAAAGAAGATGTAAAGTTCTTCACTGAAACTCTGCATAATTTCTTACACAATTTCTTACACAGCTAACTACTTCAATCAAATTCAAATAATATCCACATTTGAAGGGTATATAATCACTAGCACTCATTAATACTATATAATATATGAAATCAATATCCTTTTTCTTTCTGAAATGGTGCTGCTGTTTGGAGAGAACCTTTGGTTAGCCAAATGATGGGGCAATGTGGCTGCTTTTTTCTTGAGAAACAAATTACTAAGCAAGAGATCTTCGTACACAAAATCAAGCAAAAGGGCTTCATTTTCACCTTTAATATCGTCATCATAGCCAAACCATTGAGTCTGGTTTTCCTGTTTCGCAAAGGATGTTGAATTTGAAACGACTGAGACTTTGGATAGTGGTACACTACAACTGCTGCCAAGACCTGAGACATTAGATTCTAACCATTTAGCAGCATTTAGCATGAACACATTTAACTGGAACAATCAACCAAATATGATGAAAAAACTAACCATGTGACTACTACGTTTCAGCATAGATATTAGATGCTAGATCCTATAAAAAAACCTAAAGAAAAAGGGCAAAAAGAGGAGAAAGGATTGAGAATTTACAATAAAGGTAAAAACATAGAAGAAGAATAAAAACAAAAAAAAGTGAACCATTGTCCAGCAAAGTTCTCTCTTTTATTCTGTTAAATTTGTGAATAACAAGATTTTTCAAAAACAAGAGTATTGAGCCAAGCAATAAAGAAGATAGAGAAAGGGTTACCTTGTCCACCATGAAGGCCTCTTCTCCATTTACATCCACTTCAAGGTTGCAGCAGCAAGCTTCCATAACTTAAAACAAATAAATAAAGACAGAAGAAAAAAGAAAAAAACTAAAGCACAACAACACAAATTAATTAAGGGTCTTCTGAATTGGTTTTCTGGAGCTTATCTTACATGAAAGATAATCCAAGAAAGGGAGATTCATGAGAAAGCCAAACCGGGAAGGGAAGAGGAAAAAGGACTAAGAAATGGCTTGGTCAAGGCATTTCGTGAATTGAGAATTATACCTTTTTTACTTGAAGTGCTTTATAAAATTCTAGAAATATCATTGTGTTATTTGATATTATCAATTTGTATATTACCTTCCACTTGTATGTATCTCCATAGCATCAATGTCATTTCTCTGCATTAGATCAGCAGTTGTAATAGCATCTCTTACATATGTTACCTCTCCTACATCAGTATAAAAGGTACATACAGTTGAAAATCAAACAACATCATTGAGATAGTAAATAAACACAATTGAACTAAATAGTTACGAGTTAAGAACATATAATCACAGATGGAACTGAGAAATATCCCACTTATTTGATCATAGGGGCAAACTGGAAGACAGCGACCACAACCATAGCAGAATTATGTTATTACTCCATCCTTCAGGTTATAGCCAATTAAACATTACAACTTTTAAGAACATAACCGCATGTTCTGAAGAAGTTTGTAGAAGCAAGTTAAAACCTTCAGTACACTTGGTGCTTCAGTATTATATGAAATTCCCGAAGATTTCCCAAGGAATGATATGCCAACAACATGATCTTTCAAAGATTAATTCACACAACAGATTAATTTAATACCTGTGATCACTTTCACTGCCCACAATGTTGAAGACTTTCAACATCTTCTAAAAGTTTAGACTCATCAATTTCCTCATGACCAAAAATATCTTCAACAATTTCATCTATCACAAGCAATTGAAATACAATCAAACAACTAGTTTAGAATTAATAATTTAATGTAAAGTAATTTTAAAAATAATAACATATACACTTACCATTAGGATTTTCAGAAAATCCATATAGCCAATTTTGAGTACAAATCAACATTTGCACATGATCAGGAAGAATGGAGCTTCTATATTTTGAAAGTACACGCCCACCTTTACTAAAAGCTGACTCTGATGCCACTGTAGTAATGGCAATACTAAGCACATCTCGAGCCATTATAGATAATATGGCAAACTTTTTCTCATTAGTCTTCCAATATTTGAGCACATCATAATTTTCACTGTCTTCATCATCCTCTATTGCTGGTTCATCTAAATAAACATCTATCTCGTTCTTTCCAATGATAGATTTTGATTCATTTTGATACATTTTAAAATCCTACAATGCATTACATATTAATTATCAAAACAAAACTAGAAAAACTGAAAAAAAAAAAATGAACACTAGATATAAAATGCTTACCGAAATAATCCTTGATCTCTTAAACTTTCTCCCTTCAGTATTGGAATGAGACATCAAGATGGATTCAGTAGGTGATTGGGAAAGAGAAACACTAGAGGTAGAAATAACCTCTTGAACTTCTCTAACACTTTCTTTGTTTTCTCTATATAGGTCAGAGGATCCAATTTTTTATAACAATATGTTACAAAATCAACCTTTAGTCATGGATCAAGAATAGCTCCAAAAGCTAACCCAATACTATACTCCTTCCAATACTTTTGAAACTTTTCTTTCATATTACAAGCCATGTCCTTTAAGGTGACATCTTCATTCAACAAATTTTCTTTGATGATGAGCTGAATTTTCCAAATTTGCATAAAATACAAGTTTGAAGTCGGATAAGATGAACCAGACATCAGGTTTGTAATCTCATAAAATGGTTCTAAAAATTGACATATTTTCTCTCCCTTATCCCATTCCTCAAAAGATGGACAATTTTTATAATTTCTATCAACCACTTTGAGAATTTCAAAAGCTCCCTTATATTTGATTGCACTTTCAAGCATTAAATAGGTTGAGTTCCATCTTGTAGTCACATCTAGTCTCAAACCCATGCTCATATTTATGCCAGCATCACTAACACATTCTTTGAATTTGAGAGTTCTTCCATCTGATGATTTAACATACTTAATGCTCTCTCTAATACTATAAAGTGCTCTGTCAATCACCTTTAAACCATCTTGAACTATCAAATTAAGAGTATGAGCACAACATCGTACATGGAAAAACTCACCATCACATAATAAATTTCTATGAACACAAAGATGGCTTTTCAGAATGTCTTGCAAATTATTATTGGAAGAAGTATTGTCTAGGGTAATTGAGAAAATTTTCTTATCAATACCCCATTGCTTTAGGCAATCAAACACAACATTTTCTAATTCAACACCTGTATGTGGTGGTTTCATTCGACAGAAGTTAAGAATCTTACTTGTCAATTTTCATTTTTCATCAACAAAGTGTGCAATTAGACAAATATATCCCTTAGAAGTAACTGCAGTCCAAACATCAGAGGTTAAACAAATTCTATTAGGAATCCTAGACATGATTTGCTTAACTTTATCCTTTTGTTCAATGTATTCCTTTTCCACATCTGATACAGTAGCGTTCCTACATTTCATGTCAGTATTAGGATTGATGTATTTTATCCACTCTTTGATTCCTTCATATTCAACAAAATTATAAGGAAGACTATGTTTGATTATGGCTCTTGCAAGTAACTTCCGATGAATCTTTTGATTGATTTTTCTTGTCCCAAAATTTCCTTCTTGATTCAGATTGACATCTAAGTTTGCAATAGTTTTACACACATGGACATGTCGACTTAAATGTGAAGTTCCATAATTGTTTTTAGTAACTGGGTTTTTTCCAACTTTGTAGCTATTACCACAATATTTACATGCAGCCTTTTCAATGCCATCTTCATCTTTTTCTATTTTTGTGAAAAAATTCCAAACATTTGAGGTTTCCTTTTTATTGGTGGTAGCACTCTCAGATGGACCAGGAGTTTCATATGCAAGATCATCAATCAAAATCAAAGGGTTACTCTTATGGTGGTCCATATTTAAAAGCTATTGCACACAACTGCATAGATAAATGAATAATATTTTAAATAAAGTGATGCACTCCAGCATCAATTTTAACCTTTTGAGCTTAGACAACAACACTACTAGGCCTTTTAAATATAGAACAACTAAGTAAAAGGAATAATAGAAGATGAAACAACAAAAAACCATGCACACCATGCTTGAAGAGTAATATATACATACAACAAAGCATAAAGCTTTATCCTACTAGGCGAGGAAAAGGAACCGTACATACTTTTAAATATTGTTAAGAGATGGATCCCATTGAGTCACTCTGTAAGACTAGATTCAAATACACAAACAATAGTTGGACAAGGATATTATTTCATAATGAAATGGGTATAATATATAATACATAATATAATAAAAGAAAAGTAAGTACCAGTCTTTTCAAGCCATCTCCAGAATTAGGGATGTATCCACATATAAAATAAAATGGAAATTTATATTACTTTACTTCAGTACTTACAGTTTTCATATAAAAGTTTTTATTTGTATGCATACTTCTTTCTATTATAAGAGGGAATTGCAGTTATCATAATAATAATTTCTTTTATTAGTAGTATTGTTTTTGTCATGTCACTCATCAACATGAGAAATGTATTATCAGATATATGTGGTTGATCTACGAATGGCAGTGTATTATCAGAAATGTCAATGTCCTGACTGCAGAAGTTGTGAAATTCAACTTACTTAAACTGATCCAAATTTGTTCCGTTGGGTATTTTGCTTAGATTTCATTTTAGGTTGTAAAGAATGGAGCCTAATAGTTTTATGCAATCCAATTTGAGTTGGACAGATTTTATTCTGGTCACTTACAAATTATTTTATCACAATATAAATTCACCCCTTCAAAGGGCTGAGGTAAAAATCAAGCTATGTTGTTTTGTTGTGCATACATTTTGATCCTGATCAGTAAAAATCATTAAGAACTTCTTTTGATATTAAACGACATCAATTTACTTGTTTGCTACTAAATTATTAAGCAAAAAACTTCAATGTAACATTTTCAAATCGTGTTTGAAATTAGAAAAAATTGTGTGCTGCTTATTTCTCAGATAATGCCACTAATTTAAATCACTACTTTCATCCCAACAAGTTTCACAAATTTGAATCATTTAAAATGACTCCCAAGACTTCTACTAAACAGATTTAGGTTTTCTACAATTCTGCAAATTCACCAACTCCTAAACACACATATACAACCAAGAGAGTACGAACCAACATCATGAAGAAATCACACAAATGAACACACAAAGAAAGTTGCATAAAAATACAATCAGCACTCCTTCTCAGAGTAATACAGTGAGAAAACTGTATGATGTTAATCATCAAATATTATAAAATAAAAGAGAATCAAATTTCATTACAAAAACAAAAGCACAAAGAAAGAACCTTGCAAAGATTACAAACAAAACCAAAGAACCACACAATAAACATCAAGAATGAACCAACCTGGCAAAGATTATAGGTAGACCTGATCAGGCTTGTTCAAAGTCAAGAGTAAGCAGAAGCTTCTCAGATACAAATGGACCCCCAAGCTGCTAAAGAACATGCCATGAAACGAGAGCGTGAAAGGGCCGAAGTATATCATCATTGCTGAAGAAATAATAGCTCAAGATATATTTCTTAACAAATGTAGTCTACCAAGATATAGTGTATCTTAAATAATTAAAAAAGGAAAATTGTTTCTATCAATCCCTTTCTAACTTAAAATTTCAACTTGGTAGAGGAAGTTCTTAGCTCCCTTAAGCAACCATAGGACCCCCTGACGGTCCTAAGCTAATTTGATTTTGTCCCCACAACCCCACACGAGTCTGTTTGTGAATCTACCACTTACTTTTGAGGTAGAGTTAGCCAAACTCAAATTCAAGAACAAGGAAATAGAGATTATAGTGTTTACCGGAAGTGAAATTTGGAGGCAGTGATGTTATGGTGATGAGATTCCGCGAGGTCTCAGCGGAAGAGAGATGTTGCGGTGGTGATATTGTGGCGATGAGATTCGGCGAAGTCTCAGCGGAAGAGAGATGTTGCGGTGAGGAGATTCGTGAACTTTTGGGAGAAGAAGAATCTTCGATCGATGATGAAAACGCGTAAATGTTGATGTTTCAGTGAAAGATGAAAAAAAGAGTACTTTGATTGAAAAAGGGGCTCAACCCATCCTGAAGATGTCCCAACCCACTTTACTCGGGGCTTCTAGGGGCTGGGGCTTTCAGAAAGCCCCCTCTTAAGTGGGCCATTAAAATGGGGCCTAATTTTAAGTAGGGCTAGGGCTAATCCATGGATGGTGGATTAAAATGACAGGTCTACATATGACTTACATTTTACACCAAGTCATCAGGATTCGAAAAATAAACTGTTTTTAAAAACAAAAATTTCTTCATATATATACTATGAATTAATTAGAGCCAATTCTGATGGACCAATGTTGAAGAAACTTTAAAAATAATGCTGCAAAATCTAAAGATACAGACATGAACTTAAAGAATATCTATCATAAAAAAGGAAAATCTTCCATGAAAAAGCAGACACCATGATATATCTTCAGAAGCTGAGGCATTGGTATCCATAAATAAGCAAAGCAAGGCCATGATATTGACAACGATGATAGCATCATGAAGAATATTTATCTGGAATTTGACCACTCATTGGCTTTGTATTTTTCTGATAATTACTATCAGACATTTTATATTCACGTTGTGTAGTGTTTTGTTGCATGCAATGTAAAACTTTCCAAAAGAACTAGAAAAAAGACAAAGAAGATACAGTCAAAAAATGATAGGGTTATTATATATAAGAAAAAAGTTCTGGTTGCAATTGATTTGTTGCATGTGTACGTGGCACATGCAAGGAAGAAAAATCATGAAAAGGAACAAGAAGTGAATAGTGAATCTCTCGAACGTTACAAGTTTTGATTCCAGAGGTAGTGAACTTGCAGACAATGAATAAGACAATGTCACTTTGCTTTTCGTGGCTGCGATGCTTGCTACCATCGTTGGTACACATAGGGTGGAAAAATGGACTTCAAAGTAATTTTCTTAAATGATGATAAAAATATAAATGTTAAAAGTCCTACATCGACTAAAAATATAGATTTGTTTTTAGTACCATTCCAAAAAGGTCTCTTTTCAATAGAAGTAATATATATATATATATATATATATATATATATATATATATATATATATATATATATATATATATATATATATATATATAAATCCATATTCATCTCTTATTTTATTATATGTAGGATTTTGTTTGTATCCAATATTTATAATATTTAAGTGAAGTGCAATCTTTATTTTCTTAATCGATTTTGTGGAGTTGAGTTAGGTTTAAAATTTATTGTTAATAATAAATTCAATGTTAGAATTGTTCTTTCTCTTCTCTTTGTATGAGAAGTTCTAATTAATAATTTGAAAAAGTAGGTCTATGATAATAAGTGAAGTTATCTTTTTACTTTTGATATTGTTGAGGTGGTGTAACTCTTGTCTTCTTCCTACTTAGATATTGAGAATCTTATCTTATGTTATCTTCTGTTTTAGTTTTCAATTTAGTGGTTTAAATGTTTGTTTGTTGTAATGTTGTTATCCACATCCTAATCGGATAACGATAACATGTTTAGGTTTTTTTCTCGTTTATGTGAAGAAGGAAATGGTAGTTATTAGGCCAAATCGTGATGTTTTCTGCAATTAACTAGAACTTAACTTTCATACTTTTCTCGACTTTATTAATATAATATTTGAAATAATAATTTAGTATTTTCTTTTTCAATTTTTTTCATCTTGTCTCTATTATGATGCTAACTCATGTAGGTTTCGGTAGCATAATAAAACTAGTGTAAACAAATGTATTGTTCACTTTTTTTTATAATTATAAAAATAGATATAAATAATTTTTACAATTTAATTATATATAATTTTATTTAATTTGTAGGTAGTTTAATAATCAAATATTGATATGAGAGCCATCCAAATGGCTAATTTGTTTTTGATAATGTTAAATGATGTTTAAATGTTTATTTTATGATTAACATGCTGATAAACTCTATTCAAGTGAATGTTTTGTTAAAATATGTGCTAAATTTATGAGGTTATTAACTGATTACTAAAACTGTTAAAAATAAATTTTTTATCTGTTTTAATCAAATAATTATTTTATCCTTTATATATTTATATATACATATACATATGTATATGTATACATATACATATATATATAAATATATATATATATATATATATATATATATATATATATATATATTTAATTTTTTTTATCAAATTGACCATTTTATTAAACTTAATCATTTTTTAATTATAAAATTACTTATAAAATAAATAAAAACTATTTGTAAGAAAGTTATAACAATAATTTATGTTAAATTTTATAATTATAATAATAATAATAATAATAATTTTAATATATTTTATTATCATATAAAAAAATGTAAACACACGTGCGCAATATAATTTCACTGATATATTTATATCTATATATGTATATAAAAGAAATTTCAGTAAGGTGTCTATATTTGCTTTTCAAATTTATCCTTAAAATAAATTTTTTTAAATTAAAATAATTATTTTACTTTTTCTTTTAATTTAACCATTTTTTTAATTTTAAAATTATTTTTAAAGTAAATAAAAATTATTTACAATAAAGCTATCAAATTATTAACTATTAATCTCACAATTTTAATAATAAGAATAATGATATTTTTTTTATCATAAAAAAAGTAAATACGAGGTAATTTATATATTTTCACTATTTATAATAATAATTAGTATAATGAATATAATTTTATATAACTTACTATCAAATTTAAACGAAATAATATCATATTAAAAAGAAAATTTAAAATTTAAATACATTTATGATTTTATAATTTTAGATTGAATTAGATATATGTAAGATTTCAATTTCCTATTCAAACCCCGACCATAATTTTTTATTTTACTCAATGTAATTGATTATATCCAATTCAATCTAACCCAATATTGAAATTTCTTTAAGTTCGTTTCTTTTTTATTTGGATTCACTATTTTTTTAATTTGTTCATTCAACTGAAATAAAAATTGTCCTTTAAATACCAAAACTCATGTTAAATTAAAGTAAATAATTAATTGAGATTATATATATAACAAAATAGATAACTTTTATAAATCAAACGTAAAAATAAATAAACTAAAAGAAGAACACAAAATATAGGAGAAATTAAAACTCAATGGAATTGGATAAAATATTGAGTTTTTTTTAATCTAACAAAACAATTAGATAAAAGAAGAAATTCAAACTAGAACTTTGCTCTAGATAATAAATTTTACGAATTTGTTCAATAAAGAGTACAATATTTTCTGAATTTGAATCCTCAAAAGGAATAACAAAAATAAATCAAAGAAAAATGTGAATTAAGACAAAGATGAGGACACCACAATCTAGTATATTGATAAGTTGTGTGAGGATTCACCACAAATATATTAATCTTTGATTAGAATCAGAGTTCTAATCCAAGAACCAGGAGAATCATCTCTAAAAAAAATGCAAATACATATAATATTACTCAAAAGTGTCTTCATTTGTATTTAGTATCCCTAGATCTAGGCACAAATGTTTAAGGCACCTAAGAAACCCTCAAATAAAGTCGAAAGACCTTGGACCCAAAAATAACTTGAAAATTAAAAAAAAACAAAAATAAATTGTTTGCAATTAAAAGAAAATTACAAATATTTTTAATTGCCTAAACTATTGTATAATTATGCTCCAAGTCATGATTTTCATGTCCCTTGAATTTCAATCTTCTTAGAGCATCATGAGCCTCGAGGAGATTTATTCTTCCAACTGTGTGCTCCTTGACCTTATCATAGGTCATTTGAATTACAATGGTTCTTAGTTCTCCTTGAATAAGATCAAGGGATAGTACTCTATCACGCTAGGGTCTGGAAACTATTGGGGCTTTCTGACTTGAAAGCACCTAATGCTGAAAACTCTCTTCACACTTCTTTGTTGACTTTAAAGGATTATCCTTTTATGTGAACCATGACAAAGAAATGTCCATCCTTTAGAAACCTCCCACAAACTCTTGTAAAACCAAGGAGACATTTGAAGGCGAAGGCCCTTACTTCAATGACACCTTTAGGACTTCCTCCTTCCTTCATAGTGTTTCAACTCATCAAGACCACCTGCCCTAAGAGTTATAATTTCCCTAGCCAAAGCTTCATCTTGGATAGGTTGACAAACAACTACTTCTCCTTCAAGATTCCTAAATCCATAACTTCTCTTGGTGACATACAAACTTTAAACCATTGCTTCTCTAACAACTCCTTCTCATGTTTCTTCAACTCCATGAACTTAACAGGTGTCATCCTATAAAGAGCTAGTAACATTGGTCCTTCTTCCAACACCAAGTCAATAGTGAACTCCATGTCTCCTCTAGGTGGTAATCTTAGCACCAATGTCGAGAAATGGCTAGAAACTCTTTCATAATTGAGACCCCATGCATATGTTATTCACTTGCCTTTGTCAAACAAAAATAAACCATATAACACCTGCCTCCACTTTTGAACATGTTCCACACTTCATGCTCAATTACTGACTCGTCCTCTTAAATCAAGGAACATCATTTCTTTAGATATCATACACAATCTACATGAATAAAATTGGAAAACAACCAATTCACCCTTAACATTATGTCATAACCTTGCAAAGAAAAACAATTCAAATTGACTTTGAATTAGGATTCTTTGACCACTGTGAGACATGTCATACACCGAAGCAATCTTCACTTAGTCGAAACTTAGCAAAATCACTAACTCAAACTTTAACTCCCTCATATCCAACCTGACACCTTTACACATGCATATGACATAAAGTAGTGTGATGTTCCAAACCAACCCAAAACACTTAACACAACTATAATTTATGTAAAACATTTTGAATGAGACTATTTGTGCTAACTACTTCCACACTAAATATTGCAAACACCCTTTCCATCTACTCGAGAGCTTTCTATAACCTTTTCCTCTTGACTGTATGATGGCAGCACTAGTTCTCCTTTCCCTTTAAGAAAAAAAATCCTTAGCAGTGCGCTTTTCCTTCTAACACTCAAAACACTTAACCTTAGTCCAAGGACAATTCTTTCTCTTGTGTGAACCGCTACACTTGAACGTCTCTTTTGTTCTCATTATTGATATGATTGTTGCTACTAAGAAGATCCAACCACCTTTTTCTATTGTTGGTTTGGCACAAGGCTCCTATGATAACTTAACCTTACCATCAAACAATTTTATCTCTTGAGAAAGCACCATCATACTTAATTGTCCTCAAAACTCTCAATCATATTAATCATCTCCACCAAGAGATGAACCTTTACTAACTACATCGGGGCCACTGACCTCTTCATTTCTATCCTCAAGTATTTTACAAGTTTCCTACACCTCAAAGCTTTAAACATTGCTTTCAATTCGTCATTTTCTCAAACCTTGTTACTTACACACGAATTAACATACCACTTTATGCCAACTTCACGAAATCATCTTCTTTACCAAATCTTACTTTATCTTGAAAAAACACTTTCCCAGAAACCTCCTACTTAAGCTCATTTGATTCAAGTTCTCGCCTCTTGACTCTAACATCTTTTCTAGCCCACAAAACTAGAACTCAACTTCACTAATAGTCATTGCACAACAACTTCATATCTTGAAGAAAAAACGATTGCCTTAAAGGCCTTCTCTAACTAGGTAAGCAGGTCAAGATGACTATGAATCTGTGTCCCTCTACTACTATTGAACACTACACACAAACCATAGAGGCGTAAACATTTATAGTCTAGTATAAAAAATACAACTCAAACTACAACTTTATCTCTCCTTCTAACAACCACAAACTTTCTATACATACTCTCTCAAGATCTACTAAATGTCTATCACTCTTATTTCCCCAAACTTTCAAACTTAAGAAAGGAAAACTATACTTGATATAGTCATGAGTGTGCACTCTTATCACTTTATCAAGACTTTTTCTATTCTTAATACATCTAGCTTCATAAACACCTTTGCGGTCTCAACTTTAACACTTATATACGTAAGGCACGACAAAACCATAACCCTCAGGTATCCTAGGGACGAACTGCTTTAATACCGTTAATGTAACATCCCATTTTAGTGAAATTGGAAGCCATGGTGTCAAGGTGATTCAGGTAGCTACAAGAGAGGAAATAAACGGTTCAGTTTTGTAGAATTGGGAGAGAATGAACTGGAGAAGGAAGAAGAGCTTGAAGAGGAGGTAATGGTTTCCAGGTAGGAAGAGGGTAACTAAGAAAAATCTGATTTCTTCTTTGAATAAAATTTTAAGTTAGCTTTTAAATGATCCATCCTCTCATATGTTGCCATGTGTCCTCTCTAAGTGCTAACTTACTTACAAATCTTTACATATATACCATTGAAGTATATAGGAAATAAGCACTAATATGCAATAGTAATGATACAAAACTAATTTGGAAATTCATTTTTAGACATACTAGAGAATAAAAGAAAGAAGAATAATACTTTCACAATATTTTTGTATAAAATTTTAATAACATCTATGTGATTGATCTATATTGGTATTTATAATAATTATTATTAATTGTAAAATATCTTGATCAATTACACATAAATGTTATTAAAATATTATTTAGTGTTAAATATGTTTTTGGTCCCTTAACAGTAAAAATTGGAATTAGTCCATCTTCAAAATTTTGGTCTAATTTAGCCCTCCAAATTTACGTATGAATTTAGTTCTTTTAACTAAATTTTGTTAGGTTTATTTGATGTTTCCATGTTTCATGATAGCATTTGGGTTGTTTATATTGTTTAACACATTTTTGTTAATTGAGAAACGCGTTTGAAACATCAAATAAAGTTAACAAAATTTAGTTAAAAAGATTAAATTCATACATTTTTAAAGTCGAGGGACTAAATTAAGCTTTGAAGAGACACTAATTCTAATTTTCAGTAAAAATTAAGAGATAAAAATATATTTAACCCTATTCTTTAAATATCGTTATCCTAAAAGAAAAATCATGTTATTTTATGTTTTGGTTAAAAGAATATATATTATCAGAAATTAGTCTGCTTTTTCATCGAATGATGAAATTTAGTTTGATAAGAATATATTTACATTTTTTAGACAAAATTATTGCGTTTTCGAACTTTAAGGGAACAAAAGTTCGTAGTTGTTAGATTCAGATCTGGCAAATATCTTATCCGGACCCTCAAAATCACCACACAGGTTTGTCTTCAAAACATGGACCCAGCTCCAGAGAAAGACAATCTTTTAAATTGTTCAACCAAATTAGATTATGACATTTACATTATCTATGTGGTTGACATTTTTATTCATACAACAATTTTAGCACAATTACATTTTAATTTAATTGTTATTAAATCTTAAAGAGTGTATATGAAAAGTTAAATAATTGCAACTAAAAGAATATAATTTAAATTATTCATATTTAAGTAAAACGAATGAGATTTCAAATTAAAATTAAATTAAACTTACTAAAACAAATATTCATATTCATTAAATTAAAATATATGTAAATTATTATATAAAAGTATTCTTTTATGTTAATTTTTTTTAGTCCGTTAGTTTAAGGTTTACCAAGAAATAATAAAATCTTAGAAATAAGAACGAATTTTCAGTATATTTAAATGGTATAAATTTTATTTTATAAGTTAATTTTATAAAATTGAATTAAGTTTAAAATTTTTTCTTTTAATATGATATAATAGCCTTTTATCTATTTTAATAAAATTTATTATCTATTAAAATTTATTGTTTTTACTTGATATAATAGTACGCTCAAAATTTAAATTTTTTAACGTGAGAAACATGTTAGAGATCTTACAATATTTAATTATAATACTTTTTATCTTTAGTGATTTCTTTTTTTCAATGAGTTTTCATAACTTCCAATTACCTTATTTATTACATTCATAAACCTAAACTACGATTGGAACTACCCATATTTTATTAATACTAAATTTTCCTAAACCAAATACATCTAAATCCTAAACTGAAGAAACTACTGCAACATATTAAAATAAATAAATAGCATCTTAAACGTATTTTTTTTCCTAAGGCCATATTCAATGAAAATGAAAGTTCTTAAGTGTGTTGATTAATGTTAAGTACCATTGTTTCAAATAATGTAGGGTTGAACATATTAATCGGGTTGTTTATACAAAGTTTGAATGTCTATATAAACAATATTGTTTGAAGAGTAGTGAATAACAACATTTACATATACAAAATAAAAAATACATAGAAAATTATAAAAAAATGAAATATATTTTAGGTTGTTGAAGTTTGATGTAAAATTTAAAATGGTTATTGATTGAAACTTTTAAATTCTTTAGTTTCTATGCTTTCAAAACTTGTTTTTGGTCACTATCTTTTAACGATGTTAAATTTGATCATACAAGACATTTCAATTCACTTGTTAAGATTTTGACGTGTGTGCTACGCATGTGTGAGACGTGTTGTCTCTCCTTTTTTTAATTAAATGTTTTTTTAGAAAATCATAAGAGCTTAAAACACATCATTTAACTTATGTGTTTTTGAGGTTTTATTACAGTTTGAAAAATGTTGTGTTATTGGAGGTGCATATACGAACACCCAAAATCACCAACATCATTTTACAAGCACCTTTGACAAAGATCTTTATGGAATGTTTGATGAAATCCAAGGGTTAATGTTCAAAGGGGGTTTCTTTGTTGAATGAAAAGCTTGAGGTTTATGGTGAGACGCTTAAGCAAAGGTGAATTTTGGGCATTAAGGTTGTGTTGTTATACCCTTCAAAATATGAGGAGTTGTGGTACCAAGTGTATGATGTCCTCATTCTCATGCTTAAAAGTGATAGGTTCACAATTGGGACCAAAAATTATAGATGTAAGGAAGAATTAGTTTAACCACTACCCAAAACAACAATGGAACATTTGTTTGAAGATGTAGAAGCTAGGCAATAAGTAACAAAGGTATTTCAAGTATTTACATTTGGGGTAGTTGTTATTGTTGAAGTGGTTTTTTTTCCTTTTTCCATTGTACCTTCTTTTATTGGGTTGATGAGATAAAATCGTAAAGGAAAGGACAATCAAAGAAAGAAAAAGAATGAAGTATTTGTATTAATGAAAAAATGGTTCTCGAAGTGCTTTAGAAGAATGCTAAGTTAAAGAGGAAGTTGTTGGAAGAGAGAAAAATTTGAGATGTTATTAGTCCTTCTGTTATGATGAATAAATAAGATATATCTTCATAAATTTGACCTATATGTAGTACACCCTGTGATGTAATTCTCATTTAGTATATTGAGACATAAGATAGTGGTGGCCCAAACAAGTTGGCCATATTTATTCCATAAAGTTTAAACAAAATTTGATACAAAGTTGAGTACAAGAAAATAATACAGTTCTAAAAGATTATAGTCCAAATTAAAGATAGATTGTGTTTGACTATAACAAAATCTCGAAACTCCAAATATAAGTCACATGGGTTTCTCATGAGGGTTGTTAGAACTAGCTTGAGAGCCTAAAACAGTTGTGGCGCTGGTAAATTCTTAAATCTCTTTCCTCCCCTATTAATTGATGTGGTAGATCTCAACTTGGTCTTCTTTTTCACTCTAAATGTTTTAGTACTTTCACTTGCAACAATTCTTTTGTTTTTCTATCCTTTTTCCTTGTCATTAATATGCATTCATTATGTTCAATGCTTGTAATGAAAGTTAAAATACAATGTACCAAATATAGAATTTTACCTTATTTGTTTTGCAAAATTGCATCCTCTAATGTTGTAACCATATTGGTTTCATTTATCGCACTTCATCTTAAGTGGTCTTTTCCCTACTTTGGAGTGACCAATGTTTTCACCATCCTCTCTTCTTAACTTCCTTGGCCAACCTTGATGTGTCTTAATTACTGGAGGAAGGAGAGAGGTTGCATTTTTTTTAGGCCATAATTCTTTTCCATTAATAGGTGAGATTTGTGACCTATAACAAGCTTCATAGGCCTCTCTCTTATAAAATGGATGATGCATATAATCTTGAGATTGTTCTAATCTGTAATTAATTGCAACAATGACATGTCTACAAGGTATGCCAACTAAATAAAAAAAATTAACATGAACACTTGTGGTTTGTCATGTCAACAACAAATTTCTCCATTGTAAATCCTTGAGTCACTTCAAATATACCTTCTCTAGTCCAAACAACAATTCGATGCCATTTTTTTGCACTTCCCTATCTAGCCTTTTGGCTTAGGAATTATAATTCCAAAATATGCATTTAAATTTTCTCTTAAATGAGAAAATCTACTCATCAAATAACACCTAATCCATTCCAACACAATAATAATTGGTTTATCCTTAACTAACAACATAGTGTTATTAAATGATTCTAACAAGTTATTCATTAACACATCCCACCTAAGATATACACTAAACGTATGCTTACTCGATTATTCACGTGGAATAGCAACTAAGCACTCGTATGTCGCTAGGTTGACCTTAAATTCATCCATTTTGCTTTCCAAGCTTGGTAGTAGGTTGCTGTTGCAACTCCTAGCATCAGGTTTCAAATGAATATACCTCTTCCAAATTTCTTCTTATAGTTGTTGTATAAGTGTCTTGGGTAAAACTTATGCTCAATTCCTTGTAGGATTTCATCAAAGACTTGTATTATTCCCTACAAACAATGAGAAAACATTTACTTTGACATATAATTATTACACATCAAAATACTCTTTGCATACAATTTATGTGTACCTTTTGTTGTTCAGAAATAAAAACCCAACGATTGCGTTGGACACTCCCAATGTCATCCAACAACATATTATGAAACCACCTCCAACTCTCCTCACACTCATTTTCCACACTAGCAAAGGCAATAAGAAAATACTGATCATTTGGGTCCCTAGCAACCGCTACTAATAACTCCCCTCCATAATTACATTTTTTAGGTGGCATCCTTAACACGTAAGAAAGGTTTTCAACCATTTTTGAGAAATTTCTTGCAACCATCGAGACACATATAAGATGCACCAAAACATGACTGTAGAGTTGGTTGTGGTTGGTTGACTTTAATCTTGCATGTCATTCTAACACACACTCTTTACAATTCTGTTGCATAGTCATAAAGCAATGAATATAGCTTGTAACCATACCCTTCTAGAATGTCCATGGCCATTTGTTTTCTTTCAACGCCCTCCACATTGTGCCATCAACACTATATGACCTCTTTGTGTCATCAATTATCTCATTTGTAGTCACCCTCCCAACATTTCTGAATTTCTCCACAATCACTTTTGAGACTTAATCCTTGTTTACATTTTAATTCCAAATACTCTGCCACATGTATGTGCATTAACCATAATCTTCAACCTAAATGTATTACTTTCTCTAACTTTACCACATAAAGTAAAATAAAAAAACCCCTCTTCTTACAAATAGCCCTCACTATAATGTCATAATTCTTAACAAAAAAAATCTCTTTGCCATTTAGGAATGAATACTTCTTAAGAGTTTCTTTAAACTCTTTTAGTGAATAAAACTCCATCCCCGATTTGAATTTGAAATCTCTGCCCATATCTTCAAGTTTAAACATTGGATACTTGTGCACATCCTTTATTTCACACTCCACATCATTATCTAATTCATTAGTATTATATCTGCATCTATTTCATGATTGTCACCAAATGTGTGTGTCAAAAGCAATAACACCTGCATTGGCCGAAGACTTCCTTTTTCTCCTTGCTTTCTTCATATTTTTCCAATTTCAAGTACATCTTTTATGTCCCTATGTGATATATCACTATTTGCAAAACAACCATCATCATCTATATGTATTTCTTCTTCACTTTCACCTAACCCTTCCACCCTATATTCAACACCCTTATCATCACCACTATCCATACTCTCATTAACCACACCACCAACCCCCTTCTCAACATCCCCAACTTCAACCTCCACATCCTCATCATTCAAAAAAATAGCCTGCACTGTCTCATCATTCACATCAACAGCCTCCACATCCTCATCATTCACAACAACAACCTCAACCACCTCATCATTCACAACATCCCCTCCATATCCTCATCATTCACAACAACACCCTCCACCACCTAATCATTAGCAATAACAACTGCAACCTTCACAGCTTTTTTAGTCACACCCTTAGAACCACTCTGCGACCTTTCAACAAAATGAATTATATCAGGTGTAGTCATCACATGTTCAACATAAATCTCCACTTCCTCTTTCTTGTTACATCAAGAGGCCTCAAATCTCTATACATCACAGTTTCAAGAGGCCTCTCTTCGGCTTCCACCACAGTTTCAACACTCCATCATATTTGAACTCCTCCTTCAATATCGACAATGCGACGAAGTAAAACCACCTATTAGGATCCACTCCTAACTTAACATGTTGTTCCCCACCTTGGTAATGCAAAAAACCCCTCGTAAATGTTTCAAATTTTCCCATGTGAAAAAAATGCAACTGAGAAACTCATTTGCAACAAAAAAATAACACATCAACAACAAAGGTCACCAACACGTTCATCACTTACGTTTTTCACCCAACTAAAAACTATAAATGAAACGAATATCAACACAAATTTATTCCTCTTCACCACAAGATTCCTTTGTCATAAGCAAAATATCCTTTTTTATGGAAGCTATGATTCCTCGTAAATGTTTCAAATTTTCCCATGTGAAAAAAATGCAACTGAGAAACTCATCTGCAACAAAAAAATAACACATCAATAACAAAGGTCACCAATATGTTCATCACTTACATTGTTCACCCAACTAAAAACTATAGATGAAACGAATATCAACACAAATTTAATCGTCTTTAGCACAAGATTCCTTTGTCATAAGCAAAATATCCTTTTTTATGGAAGCTATGATTCCTCTATTGCCAAACCAAATTTGTCAAACACACAAAAAACCCTTTGTGAGTGGCGATTCCAACTTTATTCTCTCACAACCCACCTCCGTTTGTCAAGCACTAGTGTAAAAACAACATATAATGTCACACGTTTAATGTCTAACCACTGAATAGAGAACATTAAAAATGATCGGTGACAGTTTTGTAAATAAATGCAATAATTAGACGTCGTTTATATTTGTAATTCGATGTAAAAGGATATAAAATGTCGAATGCCCCATCGTTAGACATTAAAAGGTTAGTGAATTTAATACAAATTTGAGCGGGAGATTGAAAATTAATTCACTTTATCTTAGCGCGCAAGACCCTCTTCTCTTCTCAAACTTTTCTCGAACAAAGTTTGGTGACCATCACATGTAATCTTTCTTTCATTTGATACAAATGCATGTTAATTAACTACTTTATGTATGATTTTCGTTTGTTTTGACCGATTATTTTAGTGTTCTTGCCCTTCATAGGCGCATTCTGCTTTCTCTCTCATTGGTGACGACACTTTATTCCAACGAACCCACATTTTGAAGGTTAGTTTTCGTTTTCATTTTGAAGAACTTATTTGTTGAACTTGTTTTTTTTTGTTGAACTTGTTTTTTGTTGTTTTTTAGTTGAATTTGTTTGTTGTTGTTGTTTGATTGAGTTTGTTTCTTGTTGGTTAATGTTGTTTGTTGTTGATACTACACTACACGTTCATAGTTCATGCTTTATAAAATATCAAAAACTGAAATTTGTTGTTTCTCTACTTTTCAGGTCTTGTAGAATTGTAAAAAAGGATCACAATTAATTAAAAAATAAAAAGAAAATTGATTAACGTCATATATTGACAAAATTCGACGTTAATTTAACGTTGTATATTGAAAATATTTGACTTTAATTTAACTTCAAACTTTTTAAATTTGACGTTGATTTAATGTCTTCTGATATGACGTCAGCTTCCAATTCGACGTGAAAGGTCCAAAATATTCGATGTTGTACGTTGTTTTTGTCACTACTACAGAATTGCTCATAGATAGCGCTTAATAGATAGCGCTTTTTTAAATAAGTGCTATCTATAAGTGTGCGGAACAATACATAGCACATATTCAAAAAACGCTATCTATATACATGACAATATATAGCTTTTTTTTAAAAAAGCGCTATCTATAAATAATTTATATTATTTTTTTAATTTATAATTTGAAATAAATAAATGTATAGCGCTTTTTTTAAAAAAGCGGTATCTATTATGATATAATAGATAACATATTTTTAAACAAGTTACCTGATTGCATACCGCGACTCGAAGCTTAGTTATCATTTCCTTTTCGTTTTTCTGATTTTCATTCTTATGTTCCTTGTGTGGATGAAGCAATCACCTTTAAAGTTTCTCATTTATCTTCTGTTCTCGTTTTTCCTTCTTCTCGTGATTCCATTTGCATATCACTCCCACTGATTTTCACTCTCTCACTCTCTGCCACCATTAGTGGTTAAAGAACCTTAGGGTTTTAGGAAGAAGAGTGACGAGTGTGTGGAGGAAAAGAATGAGTTTGGTTGCAGGTTCGTACAAGAAATTCATCTGGGCCTCACCCTAAAGCCCCAATCTCAATCCCTAACCCATATTTTCTCCTACCCTTCCCATCTCTCCTCTATTAAAATTATCGTCGTCTCAAGCTCCGTCATCGCTTCCGGCAGTGACGATGACACCATCCACCTCTACGACCTCTCCGCCGCATCCTCCCTCGGTTCCCTCCACCAACACTCTGCCTCTGTCAATCTCCCTTTCCCCCGCAACCTCATCTCCGCCAACGCCGCTGACTCCCTCGCCATTTTTGATGCAGACAGCTTCATCCATCTTACCACGCTCTCCGTCCACTACAACACCGTTATCAACGACCTTGCCCTGCACCCGTCCGGTGAGCGCGCCCTCACCGTTGCCTTGACATTTGCCTTCACACAGAGCTATGCTTCACCTTTGAGAAATAATGATTTTTGTAATTACCTAGGTAGAGGTGGCAAAAGACGAAGCTTTTGAGCGTATCTTTCATGGAGGATACAAACCTTTGAATTTTATTACAAGAATCAGGTGCTATTCTATTATGCCTAAATGATGAGCGTATCATATCCATGTTTTCCATTCACAAACCATTATTTTCTTGAACAGGTAGAGGGGAAGCATTTTTTTATTCCAAGCCTGGTTATACTCAGATTGTGAAGATTATTTTTGTAGGGTCAATGGTGGTGAGGATTCCCTGTAACTCTCTTTCCTTTGGTGTCTTTTTCTTGCTGAATTAGTTTACTTGGTCATTTTGTTATGTGTAATTATGATATGAATCATGAGTTGAGAAAAATAAATCGGGTATACACTCCTGAGGATGTGGGTACAATAGGTGCAATTCGGGCTATTTCTCATCACCTAACTGCTAAAGACATTTTGGTGGAATATCCCTCCCTCCCTGACCTGTGAACTCTGTGATCTAAATAATATTGTTCTTCATGGCTGTGTTGACTTTCTGCAGGTTGTCAGTGGTGATCTTGTTACGGATGTGCCACTTGGTGTTGTTGCAGCTACTCATAGACGACATGATGCAGTTGTTACCGTTATGCTCTGCTCTACTCCTCTGAGTTGACCTTCAGAGTCAGTAGCTTCTGGTGGGAAAGACAAAACCAAGAAACTTGGCCGCTATGAGTTGATAGGGCTGGATCCCACAAAACAGTTTTAGTTCACATAGCAACTGGTTAATTATCTAGCTTTTGTTTATATATGGCATGGTATTGTTGTATGCGTATTCATGTGGAATCTTGCAACATTTTTCAGGAGCAGAAGTTGAGAAGGATCTTGTAATTTAGAAGAGCATACTCCCTGTAGTTGGCCAGGTACTTTTCTTTTTCTCGTGTCTGGACCTTCTTAGTTGGTTCCACTTGCCTATAATTTATCTAATATTACATGTTTATCATTCTTATGGTGTGAGATTTAACTGTCTATTCTGTAGCAAAACTTTCTACTTTCATTTTCTATTTACTGTTATTTATTGCATCTTTTGTTCAGCACATTGACCAACTTTATTATTGGAGTTGTTTTCTGTTTGTGATTTATGTGGAAATGGAAATTGGTTATCATGCTTCCAGAGTTAGAAAACTGTTCAATCTAACAATCTTATAGAAGGAGCATCTTCTGTGAAAATATGAATTGGTCCTCTGGTTAATTGAAAATTAAAAGCAAGACTTTTGTTATTTCTTATTTCTCTTTATTGTTATTTGTCATTCATGTAGATAGAAATAAGAGCTGATATGATGGATGCCCACTTGTATGCATTCAAAAGGTATATTCATTTTCTTTTTTTAATTCCTTCCTTGTCTTTTGTCTTGAATCACTCATTTTTGCATCCTGAAACAAACTTGTATGTGTGGAGGGAATAGCTACAACAGAGAAGAACAACCTTCAGGGATATGATCGAAGAAAACACATTGGAAAGCTCAGAAGAACGACGCAGTGATGAAGCTAAAGCACATGGTTGGTGGTTGTTGCCAAAGAAAACATACGATTCAATTTTTCCAATTAATATTTTATTTTATAATTATGTTTCGGATAAATATTTCTCAGATTATGTCTACGGGTTAGAGATGAATCCTCCTCCTTATTTCTTATTTTTCTAATCATGCAGGAAATTGTCTAGTTGACAATGGGTTTTCTAAACCGCGGTTCTACAATCCAATGATCATTTTGTTATTTCTATTGAAGAGATACACTAATAAGTCCTGTAATGATTATTTCTTGTTTGATTTATAAATGTAACATTTGGTCAATCTTTACTTTTATTCAAGTTTCTTTTTTGTTTTCCAGTTTTTAGCTAACATTGTTCCACTACATAGGCATTATCCTCATTTTCTACATGGGCACTTGTATTTTCTGAAAATGTAAGAGAAGTTCCATCAATTTTTATGTCACTTAATTGTCCTTTTTTAAAATATTATACAAGTTGTTGTTGGTTTATGAAGGATTTAAAACATTAAAATTTTCAATAGATTCATGGTACTCTATGAATTTTAAATTAACATTAATTATATATATTTTTCATTATTTTAGTTCATTAGATTTTTCCTAGTAATTGTGGTTGATTCTAGTTGTCATCCTAATAATAAAAATGTTTTTCTTAATATTTTTATATTTTTTTTTATAATTGAACCAATAGATAATAAAACTAATATTTTATATTTTCATTTTTTTAAATATTTTATTGAAAATTTATTATTATTTTTTTAAAAAATTTAGATCAATAGATAGCGCTTTTTTAAAAAAGCGCTATCTATTGTCAGACACCAATAAATAACGCTTTTTTTAGAAGCGCTATCTATTAATAGATAGCGTTGTCATAGATAGCGCTTAAAAAACGCTATCTATGATAAAAAAAAGCGCTATCTATGCACTTTTTTGTAGTAGTGTGTACTAGTGAAGAAATCTGGTTCCTTAAGCCATTTCATAGTCTTCTTCTCATTCATAGTGCTCACAATTTTATTTTTTCACTCTTCCCTTGTAACACACCTTGTGTTTTTGGCATTGTAAGAACACTCCAAATTCACATAACTTAAACAATATGTTTTAAGTGGTTAAGGAACAATGTTTTAAAGAAACAATGTTTTTTTTTAATAAATATTAAAATTAATTTAAACACTAACTTCTTTAGTAAAAAACCTTGATAACTAATGTTATATATCAATTTAGTGGCTAATTCATGAATTAATTATAATTTTTATTCCTTATAAAGACTATTTTAAATCCTAATAATTATTAATTTATAATTTAATATATAAATTCTGTGATTAATTATTTTTTATTATTAAAATTGGTTGTTATTTAAAATTTATTTTTGTAATAGTTGTTATTATTTAAAGGATGTTTTTGTAATGTTAGATTATGTGAAGTACGAAATGAAAAATTAGTTTTACCGCTTGTATATGGAGAATAAAAATTAGCATTACTAATATATTAGATAAAAGAAAATAAGTTTATAGATTAACTTACGTATTTATAAAGAAACTATTATCTTTAAAATTTTCCTCACATAAAAATTGTTTATAAAGAATTTCAAATATTTTATTAGCATTTACATTTATTGATCCAAAAATGGGGCGAAGTACAATACATCATTTAAGAAGCATACAATCTTAAATTATTGTGAAGTACACAGCAACAACAACATCGTCTACTTACCCAGTATTTAAGAGCTATTAAACAAAAACAATTAAGTACTCAATTACTTGGTTGAAACAAACTATCATCAACAACAATTGAAAGAGAAGTTTAACCTATAACCTTATGCTTAATTTCTAAGCAAAAAGTAAACCATATCCAAATTAGGTTTCATTGTGGATTTTAACCTTAACTCAACCCCACAAAACCGACTTGTAAGGTGAGGTTTGCACCCCACTTATATATTATAATTTGGTCTTACCTCTAGTTGATGTGGGTCTTCTAACACACCCCCTTCACGCTCACTTGTATATTATAAATTTGGTCTTATCTCTAGTTGATGTGGGTCTTCTAACACACCCCTTCACGCCGAGGTATAGATCTCGTGCGTGATAGTAGAAATTGGGTAGTTTAATAGCGATCCGACAACGGATGGAATAAAAACAGAAAGCCTACTTAGAATTCGTTAGGATAGACTTTAACCATGACTCTGATACCATATTAGAAATGGGTTTTAAGTCTAACTCAATCCCACAAAACCGACTTGTAAGATAAGGTTTGCACAGGTAAAATTTGTACCTCACTTATATATTATAATTTGATCTTATTATTCTAACTGTAACAATTAGACAACACAAATGTGAAAGAATGAGCAACGAAAATTTTAAATTAGGTCCCAGTGAATAGTAACATAATCTCATTGTTAGGACATAAAATAAAATAAAAAAAATACCAAAAATATCCAAGGAATTGAATTTTTCACTCACACCAACGTACATTCTGGATATGAGATTCCTTTTGGTTATCTTCCTTTACATGTGTCAAAATGTGTCTGTAAAGTTCACCTTTTCAAATTAGTTTCAAACTTGACATTATGATAAAGATAAATAAAAAATATATTATCTTTATCAGATAAAATCTTCTTAATTAAGCCCGTGACACTTGTCTTCTTCAAGAAAATAATTCCAGTAGCAAAAAGACCATTTCACTCTTATGCAAAGCAAATTGATTTTCCATTGAAAAACAAAATCAATCTTTCAAATTCAAAACAAAAAGTTTGTCCACTAACTTTTGTACAACAAAGCCTCTTATTGGTGATGGCATTAAAGATAACATAGATAGATTGAGGTTCGAGACCCTTCATAACTTTGTATATATGTTTCGCGGATTGCTATGGTCAAAGTTATTGAATAACTATAAACAAAGAATGAGAAAAAATAAAGCTTCTTATAATCCCTAAGGTTTAGATTAATATGGATATTTGGTAGATTGTGTTGTAAAAAGCTGACACAATCACTAACAAAATTTCTTGAGACGTATAGAGTTACTGTCCTTAAAGACTTATATGCAAGTCTCCAAGAATATAATAAGAACTCCTGAAAGAAAATTGTTTTTTTTTTGTGTGTCTTGGAACGAGGAAAATGCTCTCTATCTATAGAGTTAGAGAAAAATCAAAAAATTAAAATAATAAAGATTTTTAACGTTGAAATTATTTCCATTAAATATTTGAACGTTGGCATGTTTAATAGTAAAATTACAAAGAATTCTAATGATTATGATCGAAGTTAGTGGAGATTTTCTAGCTTAATAAAAAATAGAGTAGGCTTTTGTACAAAGTGGATTAACTATTTGAAAGATTGTTTAGAATAGTCCATAATTTCTTGTCAATGGTAATCCAACTCTAACGATTAAATTCTTAAAATGCTTAAAATAGGAAAACCCAATAGCACCATTCAATTTTTTTAGTTGTTGAAGATAAATAAATAAATAAATAAATAAACTAACTGCAATTCTAATTAAGTTGTAGTATTATGAGAGAAAATCTTAATAGCACAAAGATTGCAAACTTGACCCTCGAATAACAACATACTTATAAAACCTTATGTGTCAATAGGGAGTTTAAGAGCTTCTTTTGGAAGTTCATCTATATAAAAAAAAAAAATTGTCAAATAAATTTTATAAGTATTTTGGTGGGTGATTCGAGATATTAAGTATTCACACTCATTTTTACTTTGTGTATAAATATTGAATAGTTTATATATAGATTGAAGTAACCCAAAATACTTCATTTATAATTATCTTCAAAATAAAGATTATAATAACATTTTTAAATTATTATAAATTAATACAACTTACGTTATATAAAAAAGTACATTTTATATTAATTATTTAAAAGATATTACAATAGTTTACAAACTAATGTAATACTCAGACACATTATTGTGAAAGCCAATGTAAAATATCTATAATCAATGTAATATGTTTCATTAATTTGTAATATTTAAAACAATATATTGCATACAATTGGCAAAGAAGTGGGATGAAACTTATAACTACTAGCATCACTAGTGTAAAATATGTTTTTAACGTCGTGGATTAACAACATTTACAAAATCATTATTATAAGAAATACACAATGATAAATTTGTAAATAACAAGACGTTTTTAATGACGATTATTTCGAAACCGTTGTGAAAATAGGAATTATTTCAAAACGTATTTAAAGGATAAGATTTGGTGAATAATTATTAAGAAGATATTAAATAGATTTCCTATGAGATAGAATGATTATAAGAGATTTATAAACTGATTTAGATCCTATGAACATAGGAATTATTTCAAGTTATTTTCTTTGAATTTAATAGAATATAAAACTGGATTTTGGATTGAGAGTTTTGCTATAAACAAGAGAGTTAGGATAATGGTGAGACATTTTAAATGATAGCAAAATAATAGTCTAATACTATGTTCGAAGTTAAAATAGAAATGTTTGAGATTTTTGAAAAAAAAAAACAAGGAGAAACATGTAAAAGAAACATGGAGTTTAAAGTGGAGAAGTTGATTGCAATGTTGAGTATTTGGGTGAGGGAAACTAACTTTCTTGTGTTGTGTGTAAGTTGTGTTGAATTATGATTGTGAGGGAAGCTACCACGTCTTTTGCTTTGGTATTCATATGTTAAAGTTTGGGTCTTTACTTGATGCATGTATGGTAGGGATGAACTGCATTTTCTTTAAAAATTTGGATTTTAAGGGAAGCTAAATAGATTACTATTTCTTTTGATTTGTGTTGTATTTTGTTTTTTCATGATAAAAATTACGTTCTTTGTCAAGAAGGTGTTGGAAGTTTTGATTTTAAAATTATATATTATTCTAACGTTTGGAATTTTACTTGTTGATTTCATGATGGGATTGAGTAATTATCAAAGAAAGGATTTTTTTTTTTAATTTTATAAAGAGGTTTGGGTAAAAATACTTCTTATTTGCTTTACATAGAATTATGTTATGAAATAATGTAGATGTTAACTAGTGTGAGTTTTAGGAGCTTTTATTAATGGCATCAAGTTGTTAATATTTGTTTTTTAATTCCATGAGTATTTTTGGGTGTAGAGGTTAAAAAATGGGTTTTGTGAAAATATGTGTTCTCTATAAATATGTGATTGTGGTAACTTATTCCATCATAACTTGAAAGGTTGTAGGCTTATGTGGGAGTTTGGATTTGTTCTACCATGGTCAAGGAGATTGTAGGACACTATGTGAGTAAGAGTTTGTCCCAACATAACTGAGGATGTTGTAGAACTTTGTGTGAGTTTAAGATTGTTCTATTGTTTAAGGAAATTGTATGATTCTATGTAATAATAAGATTGTTCAAATGGTTGGAGAGACTCTAGAACTCTATGTGAGTCTAAGTTTGTTTCATTTTTTGTGAGAAGGCTATAGCTCTATGAGAGTGAATTTAAATCAAATATTTGATTTATTTACTTGTTTTACTTTTCATCATCTAAATATTTGGATATTTGTTAAAGAAACATTGACTTAGAAATTGATTTCATTTTCTAAGTTAGAACAATAAATGTGAAGGTGGAAAGAACAGGAAAACAAGTTGATTTCATTTTCTAAGTTATCTACTATGACTCACCTTTCTTTCCTAGGATTATACTTGATATACTTTCATATTTTGTTCTCTTAACAAACGAAAGAAATAATTATTGGAAATAGTTATTATTTTTCATATGTTTTAGGATTTTAAATACTTTTTTAGTTTAGTTTCAAAATTAAAGTGTTTGTTTATTTTGTTATGTTAGCTTACCTTCATGTTTTATAGTTGTGGTTTCTACTTACAACTATCATTATTTATCTTGAGAGCAAATAATTTTATACGTGTTGAAAAATATACATAATACTAGATTATATGATTAATATTGGAAAATGTTTGAAATAGTAATCTTACTTTTCTTTCAATAAAGTTTATGATTGTTATACAATGATTTTTCTTACGAATAAAATTGTATTTTAATAATGTAATTCATGTTAGCTATAGAAATGAGAAACAAAATATTGCACGTTCCATAAAAAATAAAAATAAAAAGAAACGATAAAGTGGATAGACGAGTGTCTAAAAAAAAGCAAGATATCCTAATGTATTATCCTTCGTCCATTTTTTTTTAATTTATATAAAATATTATCCTAATGAACTAGTGTTGTTTCATAATATTTATTACATCGATTATGTAATATCTCTATTCTAAATTTAAAATATGTCATAAATATTTTAACCGGTTTAAAATCTCGTTATTATTTCTGTATTGTATATCGATTGAAATAAATAAGTAAAAACATATGCCTATAATAATAGTTTCTTTAAATAATCAAACTCAGAATACGTTTAAAAGATTGAACCTTAATTTTGAGTACATTTTTTTTCTAATGTTTTAGTTAATATCGAATTAAAATTTGATGTGTTTTCTATGAAACCAAAATTTTCATTATATATATATATATATATATATATATATATATATATATATATATATATATATATATATATATATATATATATATATATATATATATATATAAAGAAATCAAAGTTGATATGAGATGCATTGAGAAAATACATACTAAATACGTACATCTAGCTCGTAGTTTCATACCTCCAAACCATTATTACATCACAGATTAAGGTTTCTCAATCAATAATAGTTCCTTCATGAAAGAGAGAAAAAATAATGACATTCGTATTTTTTTTTTCAGTACTTACTACCATTTTTCTCGAAATTTGATATCTATTTATTTTAAAATCTTTTAAAATACTATGTTTATGAATCCTTCTTACTCACATATTACATATATGATATTTATATTTAAATAAAAAAATATAATTTGTAAACAATATTAGTATAAATCTAAAATTTTTAGAAAACATTTCTACATAGAAAAATTAGTAAAAAAAAAAAATCCATCTTGACTTCTTTTTTACGATGGGACCTATCTTTAGCTTTGATATTAAATGAAAGGAAAGCGACTAAGCTTGGGAGACAACATTGTCATGTCAACTGTAAGATGGGAAATTGTGGTCAATGTAAGAAATGTTGATAATTTATGACAGATCAGCATGTACTTTTTGTATTTTTTTCATTTTTATTAATATTTTCTCCAATTTAACTCATTTCAATTTTAAGTATAGAAGCACATTCAATTTTTTTATTTCAAGCATACACTTTTATTCTTTTTTTTTTCCTTTCGAAGTTACGAATTTTGAGTATCACCACCAAGTATAAAGTCGCATTTGGTATATACATCATGAAACAGTTCTATCTACATAAAATATTGAATTCTCACTCATTTTCTATGGAAAAGTTTTAGTGAAAAACTTGACTAAAGAATAATTCCTAAAAATGCCACAAATATGTATTCTAAGCTTAGAATTTATACATTTTAAAGAAATTTGAATAAGCTTAGAATGTATATACCAAACATGTTTATGAACATAATTCCAAAATGAAAAATTAGTAAAAACTAGATTTTCTGAGCTACAAAGAGATCGTATATCAACCACTATATACTGATTCATTGGATACCTTTTGTATTTATTGAATACAACTTGTTGAAAAAAGAATTTCATAATATATGAATGAATATAAATATTACTTTACTATATAATATTATATAATTGAGTTAAGTTTAAAATTTATTTTTTTAACTTAGTATTAAATTTTTATATTAATTTATTTTAGCAAAATTTGTTATTTGATAAATTTATTATATTATTCTTTGTTAGACTATCTATTATTATTTAGTTTTACATTCCATATTTTGCGTCAGAAAATTAGATGAAAAGCTTCTTTATCAATTGAAAATAAATTCATTTATTTTTTTAATAACATTTTTATGTAATAACTTATGACTCGTTTTAAATATATGAACTAATAAAATAGTGACATGTAATTCTTTGTAAAAAAGTTGTTAAACGGTCTTTTGAATAAATAAATACTAGAGCTGTCAAAAAGGGTAATCTGGCTCAATCCGGTCCGGTCCATCACGGATTTATTACTTAGTGAGCCAACCCAACCCAATTCATTTATTAGTGAGCCACAAAAATTTGAACCCGGCCCGACCCACCACGAGTTGGTGGGTAAACGGGTTGACTCACTGATCCACTTAATTACAATTTTTTTAAATAAAAAAATTATAAACTTTTTATAATTCAAATCTAAAAAAATTTCACTCTCAATTTTTACTCAATGTTTAATTAATTTTGAAAATAGAAAACTTAAATATTTTTTTCAAGAAAAAAATAATAATAAATATTTTTTATAAAATTAAAATTAAAATTAAATTTTAATAAAATAAAATTAGGTAGGTGAATTGGTAAAATAACTTGTTCCGCCACCACGAATTCAATCCACGTTAAAATAAATTTAAATAAGTCAGATTAAAATCTAACCCACATAAAAATTATAATTTTTTGAAAGTGAATATGACCCAAACCATAGTGAGGCAGATTCACCTTTTGGGATGTAACCCATTTTGAAAGCTATAATAAATACCTTTGCTCTTTTAATAGTTGAAAAGGTGTAATCAAGTGGTATGGGTATTACTTAAATAATGCAGATATAAGTGAAAAGTACGTGCGTACTGATAAGCTAAGAAAGTGTGTAATAATCTGCAATTTTTTGAATTATATGATTATCAGAGAAACAAGATGCGTATGGATAGGTGTTATCTAGAAGTGAGAGAAATACAGCAGTCAATTTTGGCACTATGGAGAACATTAACACAGCTCACATCCCTTTCACCCCTGTGAAACACTGTTAGGATCAGAACACCATTGATGAGCTAGTGACACCTATGTCTTTCTCTCTCTTCATTTTCTGCACATAGTTACAAAAAGCTCACGAGAGCACTTGCAAGTGAATTTTCAAAAAATTTACAGAAAAAAGGTCATCCACAAACTAGAATAATGCAATACAATGAACGCAGAGAAAACCCTGCAAGTAGCACACGCACACTTGCAAACGAAAAGCATAAAAACAAAACTCCGCCAAAACAAACTTGTGGTTGTGATCAAATCTCCCTATTCTCCTTCACACCACTTCCAAAAAGGGAACATCACATAAAACCATTCCATACACCATTATATGTAGCACAATTCCTTCACCTCACTCTCCTTCAGATTCAGTTCATACCAGAATTCCCGTTACCCTTTTACCTTTTTTCCTACCCTTTTCTCAATTACATTTTCCATTCCATGCACGTGAGTTAATGTTATACGTATATATGTAGCCAGCTACCACTGATTGTAAAAAGGGTACGTTCATATATCTATATCTATATCTATATATAAATATAGTTTTTGCTAGCATATCGTTGGAGTTTCCAATCTCGCGTATAACATAGAGTGTTGATTTGGAATTGATGCTTGCCGTGGCACCTTTGAGGAGCATCAAAGATGAAAAGAACCAAAGAGAGATGGAGGGTTTCTCGATGGCAGCAAAAACAGCATCAGATGGTGATGACTTTGGTGAGCTTTCTGAAGGGAACTTATTGGAGAGCATCAACTTCGACGATCTCTTCGTCGGCATCGACGTTGGCGGAGATGTCTTGCCGGACTTGGAGATGTTTGGTGAGTTTTCCGTCAGCGCCGGGGAAGAGTCATCGGAGATGAACTCATCAGGAGAGAACAGCAAGGAGGAGAATGATCGAAACTGTGTTCTGACTGTTTCAAAGAAGGAAGTAGAGGAAGATAAAAGTTCTTGTGCTGCTTCAGGTCAAGACTCGGGGTCAAACCGAGGAGAGGAGATAGTGAGCAAGAATGGTGAATCGGTGGTGGTGAATCCTGCGCCAAAAGAAGGTGGAAAAGGAAGAAAATCTTCATCGGCTCAGTTGAAGAATAATAGTAATAGTAATAATCCTCAAGGGAAGAGAAAAGTGAAGGTAGCTAGATATAGTTTGTTTGTACTTTGAACTTATCTTCTAATTTATTTTTCTTTCTCTTCTACTTAGGGGATTGCTTTCAGTGAATGTAGGTAATGTCATGAGACACCAGTCATGTGCAACTGAGCTAGCAATTAAGGTTCTGTCACTGTCTCAATTATGACTCATGACAAAGTCCCTTAGTGTAAAAAACTCACGGGTACCCTAAGGATGTAAAGAGAGAGAAAAGAAAAACTTAGATTCAATTCAACAAGAGCTTTTAGTAATTTTCTTATACCAGAATTAGGGGTTTACTTGGATATGTACTATGTTGACTTTATATGCATTAATTATTCTTTATCAAACAGATTACAACAACAAAAATCAAATTCAAAGTAAGAATATATGAAGAGAAAACAGCAGCTAAGTTCTTTTATGAACTGCAAAATTGATAGTTAGAAGTTTTTGAGGGCTTTATAACTTTGAAGTAGTCATATGGGACAGTACTATTGGTATGTGTGTGTATTTATGTTTTCCTTTTTCTGGGTTATGTGTAGGTGGATTGGACCCCAGAATTGCACAGGCGATTTGTTCAAGCTGTGGAACAGCTAGGAGTGGACAAGGCAGTGCCTTCAAGGATTTTGGAGATTATGGGAATTGATTGTTTAACTCGTCATAACATTGCAAGCCACCTTCAAGTACATCCTCCAACTTATTCTCCCCTTGTGTACTCATAATTTTTAATCTTTCTGTAAATCAACTTTCATGCTGCAGTTAATTAAGCTTAGGGTTGATTCTAAACTTGTGTGGTCAAGTTGATTCACTTATATATATATATATATAAGCATGTGGTATAAACCTCCATACAAGAATATGGAGAATTCATTCACAGAATAAGAATAGAAACAGTAACATTCTCTCATGATGATGATGTTGCTTCTCCAATTCTTGATAATTTTGTGACAAGAGAAAGAAACTCTTTTCTGGTTCTTTCCTTTTCTCTTTCCGTATGATATGTATGTTGGAAGTCTCATCCACTAGAGATAAGAAAAAAATTATAAGATATAAATGATGTATAAATCTCACTTTTATAAACAGATTTTGTGGTATTAAGTTAGGTCTAAAAATCACTTCTTAATATGATATCAGAGTCATAATTAAAATCTATCCTAAGATTTCTTATTTCTTACAAGTTGATATTTAGAGTTGAGTTAAGTATAAAACCTACTTTTTCAAACAATTAATACACCGTTTCATTAAAAACATAAAATCTCCTATCAGAAGTTGTCTCTTAATGAATATTTTATGAACTGATATATATGACATGACACACCAGTTTGTTTGCATGCAGTGGCCAAAGTTTGGACTTTTTGTTTGTCTTATGGTTCCACACATTAGATGCTTGGTTTTGAATCAATGATAATAATTGAAAAGCAGGATTCGAGAAAAGGGTGTCTGAAACATATGGGTTTATTTTGTGTTTGAATGCAGAAATATAGATCTCATAGGAAACACCTTCTGGCTCGTGAGGCTGAAGCAGCAAGTTGGAGTCAAAGGAGGCACATATATGGTGTTGGGAAGAGAGAGGTGAGTCCATGGCTAGCACCCACCATGGGATACCCTCCTCCAATGACCACAATGCACCATTTTAGACCTCTACACGTGTGGGGGCACCCTTCCTTCATGCACGTGTGGCCCAAACATCTTCCACCTTCACCACCACTCTCATGGCCATCACCTGCACCACCACAAGACCCTTCATTTTGGCACCAAACGGTTCACTCTCTCAACTTTTTCTTCCTTGTTTATTCTTTCTTTCTCTTTCGTAATTATTCAAAATTTGAACTTCATTTCAATAATTATTCTGGCACATGTGCAACAGTATAAAGTTTACTTTATCAATTAATTATATCTGAATCGAATCGTACTGAATGATATCAATTATAAAAGTTTATGAATGTATATATATATATATACAGTGGTTTATAGTCGGATATTGTTTTATATTGTTAGTGCGTAAACATATTTTTATATGTAGAAAAATCTGTTCTCCTTTTCTTTTTTTTCATTATCTTTTCAAGCATGCCGTCACATAGAAACCACTTCTCTTTTGTCTCTTTGCCAACCCTTCCATTGAAAACAGTTTTATTAACAGTAGTATTTAAGTTTGATTTGAAGATATTAAAAAGGAAAATATTTATCTCCCCTGGAAACTATATATACAATTTATTCTAGTCTCATTCAAGTTCAAATTATCTGTTTTGTTTTTCTCATTTCCCATCTGTGTATAATTATAAGCAACAACTTAGGAAAACTATTCTTTATTAGTTTAGAAAGTTCTATTAAAATTACTTTTATTATCTAACTAGACAGAAAAGAAAACAAATATCGATAAAAAAAAACAGAACTAATTTGAGTTTATATCGATAAAGAAAAATTAAATATATTCATAGTTCCTCTTTCTTTATTTGTCTAAGATTTCATATATATGCCTTGAAACAGGCTCCAAATGCTCTAATACCAGGAACAGCTTGTTTCCCACAACCTCTGACACCAACGGTAACTACTCATTACAGCCTTACAATTTTGGAGCCATGCAAATTGTCTTCACCTTTAACTTTATACTCTTGAATCATTTACGAACATTTCTACAGTATAATGTTATTGTCATATTTACTTGCAACCAGAAACACACTATAAAATCATTGTCTCATTTTCTGGCAGCCAAAACACATAATATATAATAATATATTGCAGTATAATTTTGGCTCACTCACCCAGAGAAAATACAAATATCATGCAGGGTTTTGGAACTCACCATGTCCCTGGCATCCCACCCCATGCCATTTACAAAGCAGATCACAGCATTGGCATCCATGGTCCTCGTCCTCTATTAGATTTTCACCCGGTAAATTTTCTATCTTTTTTCTCTTTTCTAGTTCAATGGTTATTACAAACAGTTAAAAAACAATTTTACACTGTTCATCAGATCACATAGATTTTAATCATGATTCTGATACCATGTTAGAAATGAATTTTAAGTCTAACTTAAACCCACAATACTGACTTGTAAGGTGAGATTTGCACCCACTTATATATATACTGAATTGACCATATTTCTATTCGACGTGAAAGTATCAAAATATATATATATATATATATATATATATATATATATATATATATATATATATAAGATGATATTAATACATGACCTAATTTTTTTTCTTATATTTTCTTTCCCACATAAACATAAACATGTGTTTGAATGAGGAAAAGTCTATTGACTTTTTTTTATCGGTAATATTAATTGATAGTATTTGTTACCAGAAGAAATTGAACTCAACTTTCTTTTTCATTTTTTTTTTCAAATCTTCTAAATTAACTTTATATCTCTAAATTGTTAGTAGAAGAGTTGAATCTCCAATATTTTCCATCCTTCATTCTAACTAAAGTTAATTGCATTGTGTATTAGGTTTTCCTTTTAACGACTCTTATGATGAATTACATACAGCAGTTTCTTTGCTTTTTCCTTTCATTGTACTTCATCACTTGTTTTCCACAAGCATAGACATCATTGGTCTAACTATGTAACATTTGTAGGTTGGCATGGATGTGTCTGTGTGTGATTGTTCAAAATAAGAAGAGTAAACTACATATGACTAATTACTTTTTTGTGTTCTTTTTTGTTTATCTTAATTTACAGTCAAAGGAGTGCATAGATGCAGCTATTGGAGATGTTTTATCAAAGCCATGGCTGCCCTTACCTCTTGGACTGAAGGCTCCAGCAATTGACAGTGTGATGAGTGAATTACAGAGACAAGGGATTCCAAACATTCCACCTTCCAGTGCTTGAAATTGAGCAACCTTTGAGGGAATGTTCTTCCCTTTGGTGTCCTTTGAAGGACGCTTAACCCTAATTTGACGACTTCTCATCCATTAGATGTTGCATTTCATATATGTCACATCTAAGCTACTGTGAGTTAATTCATATGCTTCTTCTTTTCCTTTCAACACCAAAAAAGAAAAGAAGAAAAAACTTCAAGAACTTTTCTAATTTTCCTGAGCTATAATGCACGAGTTATAGTGCTTTCATCATGATGTTGTGATTGTAGCCATTTTGTATACGTACGTTTGTAAAGGCAGCTATTTTTGTAATAGCTTCAGCAGCTGAGAAAGTATCAATAAATTTGGTGCTTTAATCAAATGTTTTTTTTTTCAGTTAAAAATATAATTATTTAAGTGTTCACTTCAGGAGGATTTCACTATGTTTACCTCTCTTACTTTTTATTATGAAATATGAGATTTCAAGAATAGAAATATATGTGAAAAAAAGTTATCTTTGTATGAAAAAGAAAAAAAAAATGTGTGAAAATATAAGCTTTTTTTGAGTTTTAAGTTGAGTATATAGATTTGTAATTGTAAACACACACCCACACGCACACAACATTTAAATATTTCTGTGAATTTTCAAGAATTTATGTTTTAAGAAATTTAAAGACACAATAAAATGTTCTTTTCTTAAAACTAATTAAAAGTAAATAAATAATGATGATGCTAGTAATATAATCATACAATTGAAAATAATTTAAGCGATTAATATTTATACTAGTAATGTCATAAATATGATATAAATATATTTTCTTAAAATTCCTAATGTTTAAGAAATTTAGAAATTGTTATAAACCTTTCAGTTTCAGCTTTTTGTCGGAGTGTAAACCTAATATCGCTATAAGAAGGAGTTTTCAATTCTTATGGCCAGTAATATTAAGGACCTGCATTTTTGTTTTTATATTTGATATTGAAATTTGTGAGAAATTCAAGAATTTCCTTTATAGCTTTTATAATTTAAGTTTTTTCACTTGGTATTTCAGTGGATTGAGGGTTTGTGATTTTGGATTTTAGGGGTGAATATTATATTTTCAAGGATCAAGAAAAAAAAATACAAGTCATAGAAGGAAAGAAATAATAAGAGGGTTTTGATGACTTATGGGTTAACTTGTTTACTTCTTTTTTTACCTTTTTTAATTTGTACTTTTAAAATTTGTTATATATATATATATATATATATATATATATATATATATATATATATATATATATATATATATATATATATATATAAAATCATAATGTCAATGTTCTAGTTAAGTTTTAATAGATTAATTAATACATTTAAGAATAATCTAAAATAATTATTATCTTTTAAATTATTCTATTATAATTAATAATTAAAATTTAATTTCGAAGGTTAATAATTTAAGTTATAATATTATTATATATTTATATTATTCAAATAATACTATACACAAAATTAATTTTATTTTAAAAAATAAATTAACTGACAGAACCGTCTCATTGTTTTTGGTTCGTTAAATTGACAAGTCAAACAGAATGAGATAAAGCAGACAGATAAATAGATTGAAAACTCCTACCTAACTAACGAAATTTTAGTATGTTAATAATTGGTTCAAACTTGTTTTATCATTTACACATAGGGTCATTTTCATTTAAATAATTGGATACTTTAATCATTTTGTATTTATACATGTAATTATCTATATATATACCTTATTCAAATTTTAAAAGCTGAGTTCATTTTTTTTTTTAGAAAATATCAGTAATATGTGCAATTAATTATATTTTCTTATTTTGCATTACTTTCAGAATAGTCAAAACCATATAATAATATAAGTATTTATAGACATATTATATACTTGCTTTTTCTTCCTATCTTTGTCTTCTTATCACATCATATCAATTACTTTTATTCTTTTCCTAAGTATTGATGACCCTTTTTTGCACATGAATAATTTTTCTTTATATGTGCACTATATCTCTTCAATTTACACCACTATCATGTATTGAAAGTAAAACTTTAAAAGCCAAAATAAAAAACACGAGTAACAAAACCAATGTGGGAGGTTGATTGTTTAACTTACGAACTTTATATTTAAATGTGTTTTTAGATAATTGCTTATCCTATTTACGTCATTAGAAATGTTTCTCCACATTTGGTATTAGAGTCGCGATAATCCTCTCTACCTTGGTTTTGTTCTCATTTTTTTATGGGTATTGAATTTTCGATTCCATAATTCCTTTTAAAATTGGAGAGGAATATGACAATGCCTTTTCTAAGGCTTTTGTAGTTAAAATGGTTTATTTTGGATTTAAAACATGAAAAAAAATGATTAAATATGTTTTTAGTCTCTTTTTCAAATTAAGTTATATTTTTGTTTTTGTCCTTAAGGAAACCATACTTTTCGTCCTTCAAAACCAACGGCGTTAAAAATAAGCTGAGGCGGCTAACGGTGGTATGCCACGTCATTTTTTTTTCTGACACTAGTCAATCTTTCATAGCTCCTCTCCCTTCAACTCTATCACAGCCACCTCTGACGCCACCTCAAACACCTCCACCGTGATCGCAAGTCGCCCTTCCTTCCCAAGGTCGTCCCTGGAGCCGGATCTTGAAGTCCTTCATCTCCGCCATCGTGAAACTTAGGCCCCTGCCCATTTAAAGTTGTTGATGAGATCAATCAAGGTTGGTTATTGTTTGAAGAAAATTCTTTCCAGATTTACACCATATCTCTAAAGATGGTCTTTGACTGTGTTTTTCTCAGGGATGGACCCAATAAATGAAAGGAAGATGTTCTAGCAATTAGTGGAGCAACAAGCATGCCAAATCCATCACCCATAGTTACACGTGCAAGAAAAACGTAGATACAAGAAAACACAACATTGATTTGAGAAAAATACAACACAAAGTACACAATTCCTAGGGTACAGCAAAAGGTTGTGATTTGGGAGGGAACAACATCAATGTGAAAACTTTTGTATAACATTGAATGAAGATTCAATTGAGAAACATAGTTTCTAGACTTTGCGTTGCTCATACTTGATTGCACCCTAAGTTGTTTCATGTAGCTATATTACTGAAACTCATCATGCCAATAACCATAAAGTATCAGTTATACACAAAAACGTTAATCCATCTGGGTTGGATTCGACTAATTTCCATGTTGCCTGCCAAATGTTTGAAGAAATGTCTGACCTAACTATTGCTTCAACAACGATCATAATTCAAGGTTTCGTTAAGCGGCACTGCTATCAAGATGCTATCCATCTTTCTGTATGATGTTGGCCTCGAAAATCAGACCCAGTGAGTTCACGTTTGGAACTGTGCTTAACTCCTCCACTTCACTTGAAAATGTTGTTGTTGGGAGGCAGCTTCATGCTTGTGCAATGAAGGTTCGCCTTAGTTGTCATGCATTTGTTGGTACTCCTCTTCTTGAATTGTATTTCAAGCTCAGTTCTACAGAAGATGCCCAAAAGGCTTTCAAAGACACCCGAATGTGGTGTCTTATACAACTCTAATTTGTGGGTATTTGAAGAGGCTCTACAGGTTTTCCATGAGATGCTTGAGAGGAATGTTGTCTCGTGGAATGCGATGGTTGGTGGGTGCATTCAAATGGGTCATAATGAAGAAGTTATGAATTTTTTTGGCATGCTTAGAGAAAGATTTATACCAAGTGAATCTACTTCTTCAAACAGAAACCAACCTTGGTTGGTATCATCAACAACTCTAAATAGGCAGGGAGCTGAGTTTAACGGTGGCGGAGGTGAAGGACTTCAAGATCCGGTTCCAAGGGACGGTTGTGGGAAGGAAAGGGCGACTCACGATCACAGTGGAGGTGTTCGAGGTGGCGTCGGAGGTGGCTGTGGTAGAGTCGGAGGGAGAGGGAGGGAGATGAGCTAGGAAAGATTTCAGAAAAAAAAAATGACGTGGCACACCATCGTTAGCCACCTCAGCTTATTTTTTACGTCGTCGGTTTTAGAGGATGAAAAATTATGGTTTCCTTAAGGACAAGGACCAAAATGTAGCTTAGTTTGAAAGATGGGCTAAAAACAAATTCGCTTGATAGTTTAGGGACTAAAAACATATTTAACCAAAAAATAATTGGGTTTGGGTTCGTAAGTTATAGACGGACCAAACTAACTCATCTTAAAGAGAAGATTAAATAAATGTGATGTTCCTTCATTTTGTTATTTATTTCTGATTACACATTTTTCAGTTTTTTTTTAGTTTTAAAGACTTTTTATGAATCATATTTTAGTGTACGACTTAAGAAAAATAATTATCTAAATAGATGGTGGATATGAATATTATGAACTAAAATAGTAAAATATAAGTATTACTGAAGTGAAGTATAACATAGAAAGGTTATAGCTCATTGTTCTGGGTTGATGGTCATGTATTCGATTCAAGTGGGCTAAATAAAGTAGCTTAGGAAAAAAATTAAAATTAAAATATATTGTATTATGTGAGTTTGTTAATTATTTACGTTAATGGATACTCTGTGGTATTAGGCGATTATTGTGCTTGTGCATGGTGACGCTAATGTGGTTCTATTGTTTCATGTTAGGCAAATCATGGTGTTCATGTTGCGATGTCTAAGGATTAGATATTAAACCCTGACATGGATGTGCTAGTACATGCTATTTTTTTTTCATGGTTGTCGTACAATATTTTTAACTCATAATCTATATTTTTCATTGGTCGTGGAGTAGTGTCTTTCGTTCATAAGCCATACTTTCTATTGGTACACTTTTCTAAATTAATATGACATCTTTCTGTTTTCATGAGTGAACAAAAACAAAATTCCTTGCAACTTCTTTTAATAGAACTAAGTTTTAATTTTCCACTATCGCGTGACAGTATCAGAAGACGTCTTTTTTAAATTAATTAATTACATGTGGCATCCTAAAAGAAGTGTTTCATTTTGGTCTTAAAGCTTGGTTTTCGAAAAAAAATTGGGTCTTGGGAGTGAGCTCGTCTAGTTTTTATTGTGTATCTATGTATCTTGTTGTGATTATGTTGTGAATTATATTAGAGTCTTTTTTGGAAGAGTCTCAAGTTATGATAGTTGTATTTTTTTTCTTTTTTTGTGATTCTTTATGCTTAAATTGTTTTAAATTGTTATATATGCAAGATCATGGCATGTAGACTAAATACCCGATCCCAACCTCTTTTACTGATGAGATCGCTCAAGCCATCAAACAAATGGCAACATGATGCAACAACAGCATGCAACTCAGGTGCGTTAGAATCATGTTAGTTTGAGTGATATTTGAGGCACAATCCATCCAAGTTCAACGAGAAGGCTACCCCTAATGAGGCGGATTCTTGGGTTATAGAGAATGAGAATATTTTCAGAGTGGTTGAATTTCAAGTGGAATAAAACTTGTCAATGGATTTTTTCTGCTGGTGGGTGAAGCTAAGTATTGGTGAGGTGGTCTACAACAACTGATGGAGACTTATGGTATAAGGTTATCACTTGGGTCAGCTTTAGGATGAGGTTTCTAAAGAAGTGCTTTCTGGACAGTGCTAAGTTCAAGCAGGAATTTAAGTTCTTGACACTACAAAAAGGATAGATGACTGTGCAGGCTTGTGTGGTCCAGTTCGAGTATTTGGATTGGTTATACTCAAGCAACATGAGCGAAGAATGGAAGTACCAGAAGTTCGAGAGAGTTATGAGGCACAAGCCGATGAAAGTTATTGTGCCGATGAGGATCAGGGAGTTTTTGACTTTGGTAGAGTAGACCAAGACGGTCGAGTAGTTAGAGGTGGACCTAAGTCAGGTTATGAGGACTTAGAAGGTAGTTTTTCAAGTGGAGAGCAGCAAAGGAAGTCTTACAATAGGCCTCAACAGTTTAGCCATGGAACCATGAAGTGTTTTGAGTGTAGGGGAGCATACTTTATATGGACTTCCCTATACTCTCTGATAGGAGAACTGAGGATGATGAGTAGGTGGCAACAATTGAAATCTTTTATAAGAAAGCTCCTAATAACTGAGAGAGTGCTCGCAATGTCTGGTGCTATAGCGACTCAGTCAAGTACTTTTGTCCTAGACACACTATATGGAAGATGTGTGCATGTCTTGTTTGATTTTAAAACTACCAATTTTTTTCATATTTCTTCCATTTTTGGAGGAGCTTTGTTTACCAGTGTGTGACCTAAGGTGCAAATTAGTGGTTTTTACACCGACATCGAGACAAGTCTCAACCAATTAGTCTGTTTTGGGTGTTCGGTTGAAGTGACGAGGCGTATGTTTAAGGAGAATATGATATATTTACCCCTTGAAGGGCTAGATGAACTAGTTTATCGTAAATCATCTTCTCATTGATTGCGAGCAACAAAAGGTTTTGTTTCCAAACTCGGATGATTTAGAGCTAATCTCGTCTTGGGAGACTTTGAAGGATATTGTGACAGAGCTGCTTGTTATATGGTTTCGGCTCAGGAGAAAAAGACGAGTACTGAGAAGCAGGTCATGGGACTACCAGTGGTAAAAAAGTATGCTCATGTTTTTTAGGAGGAAGTATCCAACTTGTCGTCAAGCATAAATCAAAACCCTAATCTGAAATCCCTAAAATTTGCAAGATCTGAAACACAAGAAAAGGAAACCCTAAAACACTACAATCACCAAGATCATCCTCTTCACGGCTCAACCCATGTGAATTGCGAGCCAGATCGCAAGAAGACACAGTATAACGGAGACCCTCGTCGCTCTAGAGGCGTCGGAGAACGAAGCCTTCGTGTCACCGTAGAGACGTTGTTGTTGACGCCCACGGTACCACAAAGATGGAAGTCACGTATTTCTCTACAGAACAATGTGCTTGGATTGAGAAAACTGTACTCAATTGCCACCTCAATTTGATATGTTGCTACATAACTGGGTAGGTCATTTATTATTGGCTAAGGAGGACATTATGCCTTTAGGTTTTTAATGTCGTAAGCATAAAGGACCAACATGAACCGTTTTTATAAAATTTGGGACAATTGTGAACATTTGAAAAATGAGGCAGGATTTATGTTTTACCAAATCTAGGGACCAAAATAGGTATTAAACCTATTTTTAAAAGATAAAGATTTTTTTTTTGCATCTCACATTATTATTACTTCTAAAGAGAGTTAATATTTGTACTTCATTATCCATGTTATTTTGTTTATCTGATTCTATTGTTGATTTCTTGAGTAGTTTGATTTTCTTGTGATACAATTTCACATGTTACAAGAAATATTGTAGGATTCTAGATTTTATGTTGTGGTGTATTTCTTATTTTTCTTTTAGGATGGCTGTAGGAACTTAAAATTAGTAAATTGACTTAAAAATTATTGAATGCCTAAATATAACTCTCTTGTGAGAGTTAACTAATATATTTCTTGGTGTTATTTTCTTTTCCTTATCTCTTCCTCCCAGTAGATATCAGAAACGGACTGAAGATGCACCCAAACACCATAGCCTGTCTCGCAACTGATGCTGCAATGTTCCTCACGCATGTCAGAAACAGCTCCACCATGAATATCAAAAACACGTTAAAATCAGTGCATGCACAGAAAAACGATGTCACTTCAAATCCTACCTTAACACCTTCACTACCTATCACCACACACATTATGCAACATATCCCACTTCCTACTGAGAACACAAGAATCGTTAACTTTCTCCTGCAGTTTCTCAAGAAATACATTAACACGCAAGACAATATTTCCATCAACGCATTCAACACAACTGTAATGTATATGTTGTAGTTCAAGTTTCCCACTGCTAGTGGCATCCAAAAGTACACCATTCCAATGCCAAGACCTAACCCCGTAACTCCCACCATCCGTTTTGGAGCCCAACTTGTTCTTAACAACACTGCTATCGATGAGTAGAGTTCACAAAATGAAACCCTTTTTTCTTCTGCTGGTGGATTAAAATTTGCAGCGTTTTCATGAACTCCTTTCAGCATTTTCATTGCTTCTTTGACTCGGCCTTGCATGAGAAGCTATCTTGGAGACTCGGTGATGAAAAAGTAAGCAATGAAAGAGTAAATGATAGCAGGAACAGAAATCCATAGGTAAAGATATTTCCATGGAGAATTTCCGTTGGCATAAGCAATACTCGACAAGAACATGTACCCCGATGCGAAGAAAACAAACTCTATAATTCCCATCGTGAACCTCCACTCGGTGCTCACTTTCTCTGTCAGTAATACCAAACAACAAGTTGAGATAGACGATCGACAGAACCCAATCAGAAATTTCAACACCGAGTATATCCAAACATTGGTGGAGAAGATGATGATGATGGAAATTACAGACATTGATAAACAAGACAGAACGATCATGTTCTTTCTTCCGAGAGATGTGTCGGCCATGGTGGCAAGAAGAAAGGAACCGAGAAGGCAACCGAAAAAGAAGGAGGATTGGGGTAAACCTGTGATGAAGTTGCTGGCACATTCAAGGCCAAACTGTGAGATGATTGTCTTGGAAGAGGGACCATCCCATTCCCATGAAGACTTTTGAAGCTTGAAGATGTTGGAATTTGAGGTGCATGTTGTCGTGTGGTTGGTGCAGTGCCATGTTGGGTAATGGTCAGTGAAGACTCCTATGAACAGATGTTGTGAATCGAAGAACATTGCGACTGAGATGAGGATCCATTGAAGGAACTGTCTCCATCCAAAGTTCCCCAAACCCTTCTCCATCATTTCATCCCATGACACAATCATCTCGGTTGCATCTTCAACTTCAACAGAATCCTCCATTTTCTCTGATGACACAGTAATCTCGGTTGCATCTTCAACTTCAACATAATCCTTCATTTTTTCTGTTTAGTGCTGCAAATTCTATGTCTTTTTGAGTTATTTGCACTTCGTCGATTCAAATTTCCTCCTGTGCAAATGAAAAGAATCGCGTGTCATACAATTATTTTAAATTTAGTTTATTTTTTAATCTTTAATTTAATTGGTATAGGATAGTTCTAGTTTAAACGCTCCTTAATCTACCATCGGCTAACATTAAAGTTGGTGGTTAAAAAATTTTACTTTTCATCAACTTTCATTTAAAGTGTTCCCATTATATAAACATATATCACAAACACACGACAGAAATCACATTTTTTTTCACTGTACTATCCTTCTTTTGTTTTTTCTTTTATTAACAAAAACAATTTTTTTATAAATGTTAAATCAATTACATTTAAATATATTTTAAATATAATATTAGATAAATAAATCTAACAAAATAAATAAATTAATTATATAAAAATATTTAAATACATAAAGATATTCTATAAATAAAGTTAAAAAAATTAAACTAATAAAGAAAAAAAATAAAATTAAACACTGAATCACACTTTCCCTTCTTTCCTCTTCCTCCTACAGAAGCAAGGCTGCACCTCCCTCCAACGTTTCGTTGGCCATTTCCGATTGAACGTTGAGGGTGTTCATTTGCTTGGTCAAGGTTTTTGCTTTAGACTAATTGAAGCAGCGGTTCAAGAAGTAAAATGTTAAGTTTTTTTTATGGAATGTGGGGGTGGGGTAGGTGGTGATTCTGTGTGGCAATGGTTGTTAATGTTTAAGTGATTTCACAGCAGGCAACATACATCACCACAACACACAACATACCAAAATCAAAGCACATACAAAACCTAAATAACAAATCAACCTGGATATGAAGAGAGGAAACCAAGCACGAACTCAATTTACGAAAAACTTATGCTCGAATTGAATTCATATTGCATGGTTATGAAAGATTAAAGAACTTTGAAAATAACTTTTCTTAAAGATAAAATTGGTTTTCTTTAAGGTATTTATTTATTCAAAGTTAATTCTTCATTTAGTTTGAAAAAGTTTAAAAAAAGTTACACTCATCCCCCTTCCCTTGTTGGTCTAGAACTCAATCCATCTTTTTTTAAAAAATTGGTATCAATAGCTAGTTCTTGAAAGTTACTCAACATTGTTAATTTTTATTTTACAATGGATGAGGGAAATGTGCACTTTAGTGAAGTTCTTCAATCAATAGGTCACCTATGTCTATTAACGTGAATTATTAATTTTGAAAATTTCTAATAGTTTTTATTAAATCAATTGATAGAGGTATTTGGGATGCTATAATAAATGGTTCTTATATTCAAAAACAACTTGTGAGTGACACTAAAAAAGAAAAACCAGGAATGATTTAAACCAAATCGAACAAATGAAAACACAATATGATTGTAAAGATATAAAAATATCATAACTTTTGCATTGAATCTTGATAATTTTTTTTATCTCTGCAACAACACAATGGAAATGTGGGACATTTTGGAGCTCACACTTGTATTACAATAGATGTGAAAATGACAAAAAAAACATATATTTGCTTAAGAGTATGAAATGTTTAAGATACAACATGTGTCCTTTTTAGATGTTAAGAAAAGATTCACATATATTATAAATCATCTCATTGGTTTGGAAAAAGTGTTTGAAAAGAAAGTATTGAATGTGAAAGTCCTTAAGTGTCTTGATAGACTTGACAGATAAAAGTTATAACTATCTCTTAATTAAAGGATTTGTCTATCGTGATTCTTGTATCATTATTTGGTAAACATAGAGAACATGAATTGGAATTGAGTAGGCTCGTTGAACAAAAAGGGAGTAACAAGAAACAAATAGGTTTGGCTTCAAAATCAAATGTTCACAGGGAAAAATCAAGTGAAGAGGAGTATATGGACAGAAGTGTTGGTGAGGAATTACCCTTGTTAATAAAGAAGCTTGAAGAATTTTGAATATGAGAAACTAAGAAAAGAAGCATTTTCATGTGAGATATAATAATACAAAATTTGTTTTTTTATTTCTCTAAACTTTTTATTGTTTTTATTATAGAAAGCAAAGACATAAAATGATTGACAATCAAATTGTAACTTTGTATTGCCACGTTACTTGTAAGTAAAAAGAATTTTACCTTAACTATCAATTATAATTTTTTGTCTAATAAGTATTCGATTAAATAATTTAGGTTTAAAAAACTTTCATAGAAAAAAAAGAGATAAAATTTTAAAAGTAATGAAAAGTGATTTATATAATTTAAATTGTTGATTTGTGAGTAATAAATATAATAATTTAAATATTTATAAATGTACTAATTATTTATGTAAACAATTATTCAAAAACTGAATAATATATAAAAAGTATTTTATTTATAAACAACACTATTCCCTATTTTTTTATTCATATTATCAAAATTATTCTAATGAGTATATGATAAAAAATAAGTTCCAAAATTGTATTTATAACAATTTAAAATTGACTTAGAATATGTTTTAACAAAGTATTTATTTTTATACTTTTATATATAAAATTCCTTTATCTGTATTTTGGGTAAAAAAAATATTAAAAATGTGATATTTTGGAAAAGAATTCTGTATTCGAAAATGAAAAGGAAAAAAAATCAATTTTATCTGTGTAAATATTTGGCAATATGTTATTGAGAGAAAATTTTGCTTCAACTATACTATTTTGGTCTAAATTTCATAAATTATTACTATATAATTGTTGTTATTTCCTTTCTTTTTCATGTATATTGTTTTCTATTTTTACAAAATTATAGAGAAATTTTAAAAATATATAAATGACGTCTCCATTTAAAAATATTTTATAAATTTTTAAAATAAAATTATAAAATAATATAAATATAATTGTAGGTATAACAATCTTTTTTGATAGAGCCATGACATGTGAAAGTTTCTTTGCTTTTGCCTTTGTTTAATCACTTGTTTTCCCAGACACATATATCATTGCTCTAAAGTGTGTCTGACTCTATCTAAGAATAGAAGTTGGTTTTTCCCATGGCTTCATGTTTCATTTTCAGTAGTAAATGTGTTGAACTTAGACGTTTCTACAAAGTGGCAGCAAATGGACAAACATGCACTCATACAATCTCATATTTTTCACGCTTCAATCATTACATTATTAAAAAATATTCATTTTTTATTTTCTTAGTCTTGTATTCATTTTCATTATAATATTATTATTTATTATGAATTAGTAAAAATTTTAAATTTGAGAATAATTTATAATCAGTAAGTACTTAAAATTTTGATGGTTAATGTTAGGTATTATTTTAAACTCTAATTTGTAAATTAATTATGATTTTTTATTAATAATAAAGATTAATTTAGATATTAATAATTTTTAATTTATAGAATAGTGTTTGTAAATTTAATAATTAACTTTTTCTTCTAAATTTGGTTGTTATTTGATGATTTTCATGATTAAAAAAATTCACAGAATTAAAAATTTTGCTTAAAAAAAAGTTAATGGGAATAAAATAATAAAACAAGATGTAAGGTTCAATTTTTAAAAGTAAAACTTATATATTTAAAATTGAAAATAAAAAGATTATTTAAAATTATATTTATATATATATATATATATATATATATATATATATATATATATATATATATATATATATATATATATATATATATAACACTTACTCAATTCAAATCCACGTATAGTTTCAATAAAGTTGATTTGGATTTATTAAGTTAAATTAAGTTAAGTATATCTCAGTCTGACTAACATGAATAAGATCTAAGTCAGATCAATAGGTCTAAGCTAAGTTATTTCGAAGGTTGAGCACATGTTAAAACAAGTTACGTTAGACTTAGTTCAAGTTGCGAGTGTATTTCAATCAAGTTAGGTTAGGTTGAGATGACTCATGTTGGACAAGTTGTATTGGACCCATGTTAGCTAAGTCAAGTCATACTTAGGCCAAGCTAAGTCGGACAGAGGCCAAATATGTCAAAGTCAATCTCAGTTCAAAAGGTAGGGTCGAGTCCAAGTCAAGTAGGTTGATCAAGTTGGGCCTTAGTCAAGTTGGCCCCAAGTCAAGTTAAGGTTTATAGGGTGCATGTTAGATAAAATCGAGTTAGATGCACCTTGAACTGAGTTAATTTGAACGCATGTCAAATTGAGTTAATTAAGACCCACGTTGAGACCACATTGGGCCACATCTTATCAGGCCCATACTAGAGTCAAGTTGACCCGACCTCAGGTTGACTCATTTTGTGCCCACTTCAAGCCCAATCAACTCGGGCCCATATTAAACAAGTCGAGTCAGATCCAAATTAAATTAAGTCTAGCTAGACCCACACCAACCCCCGAATCTTGAGTCAAGCGACTCACCTCATGCCAAGTCAAGTTAGGTCTTGGTTTGGTTAAGTTGAGTTAGATCCTCATTGGGTTGACTCGAGTCAAACTCACACTAGTTTGAATCAAGTCATTGCTAGGTTGGGTTGAGTCCTGTGGGTTCGACATCAAGTCAAGTAGAGTTAGAGCCTTGGCAAGCTAAATCAAGTTGAACTACATCAGACGAGGTTAAGTTGAGCAATGTTGAGTTAGATCAAGTTGAGCCCATATCAGGCCAAACTTAGATCATGTTAATTATGATTGGGACAAGGTCAACCAAGGTCAAACCCATGTCAAACATTACCAGGATAGAAAAAATAGGATAAGTTAGATTAGGCCCTAACCTTGTAAATAAATTATAAATATCAAACTTAGTTAAAGACCTATAATTAGTGTAAAATGTTTAAGGAACAATTTACAATTTAAAATATTTTAAGGACTCGTATATTTCTAAACAAATTTAAAATTTAATTGAAATCTTGTACTAAGCCAAACCTACTTTGCAGTAATTAATGAGTACATTTTCAATTACATTTTGAACATTTAATTTTAGTTTTCTTGAATTATAATTAAATTTAAATTCACATTTTTAAGTGGATTTTGTCAGATTGAGATTAGTTGAGCTTTAACTAAAGTCACTTTATCAAATCAATTTTTAAAGCCTTGATAAACACTACACAATCCAGATAAACAATCTTCATTAGATCGTTTAGATAAATAAGTTTAATTAAAAGTCTAGTCTGTTAAACTTTACTAGATGATTTGAAGAACCATCCATAAGATGAGTTTTGATGATATAATGTACTCAATAGACACCTCCTTAACATTCTAACTTTAGTTTTTAGCAATTGAAGTATAACCAAGTTAATACATTGTTTATAGTTGATACAATGATAGATGGTATAATAGACATATGGATTATGACATCATTTTGATTTAGGGATTTTCTAATGACGGTGAGAAGTTAAAATTATTTTCCTAATAAAGAAATAAAATATTTTGAACATTGAAAAGTTAAGTTAATTCATGGCAAGCTCATTATAGTATATGTTTCATTTTCAACAACTAGATGTCTAATTTTTGAACTACTAAAATGTCTACTCTATAAAACTAATAGATGTCCAATGTGTTGACCATAGTCTCGTGTAAGATATGCTCCATTGACTTGTCTGAACATTGATTCGTCTCATTTGTGTACATCAGACTCGTCTAAGATTTGAATCATAGACTCATTTCATGTATGGACCATAGATTCATTTGATTTTTATAGATCACTGGGTCATTTGGTTAATGGATAATTGAATCATCTTATGCTTTGAAGGTCCATTAAGTTGTTCCTTGTGTAGGATATTCTATAACAAAAACTATTACTTTGGAATATCTTTTGTGTTAGACCTTTTGCAACAAAATAAGTTACTTTGGATCGTTTGCCACACTAAAATATTTGCAATAGAAGTGGTTATCTCGAATAGGCGAAATCAATAAAGCCTAAAATTTTTTTTCTCTAAGAACAAACTTAGTTCACCAAAGATTCCTATGAATAGACATCCATTAATGTTGACCCAATAATAACTCACCACTCAATTACTCATCACACCATGTTTTAATTTCTTATTAGTAATGCTTTTGATTGTCTTTTGCATGAAAAGTTAAATCTTTATAGGTTGATTGAATTGTTATTCCATAATTAAAACAGACATTGTATACAATTAAAATATTGCTCTTAATTTTTTTTGTAAGTAAAGTCTTCTTCATTTAATCATTTTGAATTTTGATTTCTACTTTTAGGATTTTCTTATAAGATTTCTTTATAATTCAATTTTGTTCTCCAATTAAGAATTTTTGTCAATTTTTTTAATTCTAATAACTTTTGTTTGCATAATTTTGAAAAAGTAAACCTCATGGTTGAGGAATTTAATGAATTGATTTACACATGGTTAATTAATTTATATTCAATTGAAAACTAAATGAGTGATATAGTCATATGTTAATTGATGAAAGATACAACAACGAATTTAGAGTACCAATCTATTTATATAATTGTGTTTCATCATCCATTTTTTTATCTTTAATTTCATGCTTTTTAGTAACGTTTATAAGTGTTTATTCATTAAAATTTTGATTTAATTCATTAGTAGGGATTGACTAACTGTAAAGGCTTGGAATTAGTCAGCATTAAAGGGGATAGGTGGCAACAGATAAGAGCGTGGTTGTTTTAAAACTAAAAACATAAGTTCTATGTTAAACATCTGATTTCTTGGATCATTTTTCCTCTTGTTTGAAAGCCATTTTCCTCTCCAAGCTCTCCTCCTTCTCCTTTGCATTTTCTCCCAATTCCTCACCATATAAACCGTTTGAATTCCTTGTTAGAGTCACCTAGATCATCTGGACGCTGAAAACTCCAATTGGCACCGACTGCATTCTGATTTCTAAAAAGGGGTAAGTTATTTTTTCCCTCTTTTCTTCACTGTTTTAACTATAGAACATGCAATTTGCTGATTGCATGTGTTTTTTATTTTCCCTCTTCAAATTCATTTCCAATTCCATCTTTAAAAGCTGTTTTGATCACTAATTTTGTTATCTATAGGGTTGGGGGCAAATTCTAGAAGTGTAAGGAAATCTAGAGGCACATTTTGAATATGTACTGTGAAAATCTAAGGTAAGGGAAGCTAGATTTCATTCCTGTTTTGTGTTTTATTGTTATCATGAATGAGATTGTTATTTGTGATAGTGGTAGCTGAAATGCATGTGTGAAATTCGTATGAAATTGTATGGTTCTTGCTTGAAACAATGAAAATGTGAAGTAAAAATAATAGTATTAGCCTGTGTTTGATGTGAGCTGATAGTAGATCATTTCTGAATTGCATGATTAGGTTCATGTTGCAAGTTTCATGGTTTTAGGATGAGAATCCAGATTCTGCAGAATTTTTCAGTGTATGGCTAAGTTAATTTTTCAGCTTTTAAGTCAAATTTAGGGAACTTGAGTAGTGAATCTGAGAATTATAGCTTTGGTGTTGGAATAGGTTATTGGAATCATTTAGATAAGTCATTTTTGACTTATTAGGAACCTTAAACCAATCAAAAACAGCAAACTAGTGGTAGATTTGAATTTGACCCCATAAGTAAAGGAAATCGAGTTATTTGATCCAAATTCTCTACATAATTGTTAGAGATTAGTGTTTGGATTAGAATTGGACTCTTAGACAAGTTAGATTCAATCTATACTTCGAATTAGGATCATTAGTATTTCATCCAAGTGCCTAGAACGAGTTTGGAGTGGTGGAGTTCTGCAAAATCTGCAGAAAAATCAGGTTTCTGTCAAATACTGATAAGAATAATCGATTATGTCACTTGATAATCGATTATTCTAGTCAGAACATCTTATTTTCTTCAAAGTTCTCATAGATAATCGATTATCACATGTAATAATCGATTATCATGCGTAAATAATCGATTATCATCTGTAATAATCGATTATTGTGTCAGGAAATCATCTAAGATAGTTTTGAGTGGTTCTAGGGGTTCCGGGTATCATTTCTGGACATTCTTTAGGTCGTTCTGGGGGTTTTTGACCCTTCCGGAGCCATTGGTGAGGGTCTCCAAGCTATTTGAATTACTTAAGTATGGGTAAGTAAAGATTATACAAATAGTTGTGTTACTAAGTGATGTTTTGTGAAAATATATAATGTTTGAGTATGTATAAGTTGTTTTTGTGACATAACTAAAGAATGATTGTGTTCCATGTGGTGTAATATGATTCAATGATTTGAGTTGTATCTCGCGGTGAGATTATATTAAGTTTGAGAATGAATATAGGTAGCTTAGTCTTGGGTGTCTCCATTTTATATGGGCCAAGAATGAGTGATATTAAGTTAAGTTTCTGGAATGAATATAGGTAGCTCAGTCTTGGGGGTTGCCCTTAATGCTCTAATGACTATTCAATCTCACTTAGAGAAGATTAGTTCATGTGGTGAGAGTGGTAGGGGGTCCTAGTCTTGGTTGTCTCCATTTTATATGGGCCAAGGTGAGTGATAACGGACTAACCTTGTGGTGGTAGGGTGGAACCCATAGCAATTGGCTTTGCAAAGCAGTAGAGGCCACCACAAGTGCATAACCCGCCATAGCTCGATATTCATTCCGGGTCCGGACGAGTCTAAGTGTAATTAACCTAATAAAACTGTCTTTTATGTTTATTGTTTGCTTGCTCTTGTATTTTGTTTGTCTTTATTTAACTTGCATGCCTTTTTAGAAATCTAGCTTACCCTTGCACTGTCTGTTGTCTGTGATTGCTTTTCCCCTTGCGATGATCATCCAATCCTTTGGATGTGAGCAGTAGTTGATGATGGATCCTTGGAGCGAACATTGAAGAACGAAGAAGACGCAGCTCCAATTCTTAGGATCTCCACCAGTTTTCATGATTTGTATTGTGGAAACGATGTTTAGGCCTCCTTGAACCTTTAGTTGGTTAGGTATTTTGAAATACTCTTAAGCTTGTAAAGTTTAAATTTATGGTCTATTTTGGATGAATGTAAAGCTTATAATCTTAGGTATATCCTTCAACTGTTCCATCTTATTATAATGTTATGTCCTGATATATTATACTCAGCTTATAATTTTTGGGATGTTACACTAACCTTATATTTATATTTTTAATAGAGTAAACAATTTTCTAACCGCACATTATAAAGTTTGATGAAACACACTAAATAAAACTTTTAAAGACTTGAGTTGACCTTTTCATTTAATTATTTAAAAAAGTTTAGTCTATTATGCTTAATGTGATTGAGAAAAGAAAAAAAAATGAAATAAACATATGTATTACTGATATTATCCCATTACAATTATAGTTTTACCTTAATAACATGTGTGACTAAATTATAATATAATGATAATCAATACGCAGAAAGACCTAAACCGAAGATAAATATGAAAAATTAAAATCATTTTTAAAAACGTTATTTTAAATACACCTTCATTCTTTCCATCACCGACACCACCCACCCTTCTAACCACTTCACTCTCATACCTTCCACTCGATGTTATGTTTGGTAGGGAAGAAAAAAAATTAGACAGTGAATAGAATTGAGAAAAAAATTATCATTAGTAATTGTTTTATCTATTATTTTTTTTTCTTTTGTCTTATAATGGATTATGAATTTCTTTAGATGAGTTTACTCAAACACTTTTTATTATAGTTGAGGAGATTAAGAGCATAGATAAATTCAAGGAAAACTTATTTAGTATGTAGAATCTATTTTGATTGATGAAGACATTATTTTAGGAATTGTGAAAATTGTGGTTAATGATTAAAAGGAGATGAGAATTACCAAAAGTTAGATAAGACATTTAATTTGTACTAAAACTATTTTATGTTGTATCACCATTTGGCATTAAATAAGCATCGTCGAGTGCCACTTCAAAAATTTGCAAACAGGAGTGTTTTAGGGGTCTCACCACTGGCAACACGGTGAGCCTTTAACTTTGTGACATTGGGCGACGGTTACCTAGTGTCATGTGGTAACTTTGTGAGACTTTTTTTTACTAAAGGTGGTTTATATTTTACTAAATTGTTTTCTTTGTATGTCACAAATTATATTCATGATTGTATTGAGTTATGTTTGATAATATAGGAATATTTTGGAAAAATTAGTGTGTTATAATGTCAAATTACTTATTTCTAAGGCGAAATGTTAATCTAAAGTGAGTCCAAGTGTATTGAAAGAGATTTGTTATGTGAGACTATCTTAACTCTTATAATGTCTAACTTACATAGAAGAAGATAACTAGGTAGTGAGATTCGAAGGAGACTTCACAAAGAAGATGATATGATATGAAAAAGGATAATACTTTGGGAGCCAGTGAAGTTAATCCTGTCAAGACTTGATGAGGAACATGAGTTCATGGACTTGATTATAATATGAAGAAATTGGCGGTAAGTATGATAGGCGTAGAGTCTCATGAGTTTATTCAATGCACTAGTCTTTTAGAAGTCTAGATTTTGTGTGTTGTTTAAGCCACTTTGAGTTGTATGTTATTGGAGCCTTGCTGGTTGATACCTAGTAATTGATTTGTAGAATGTGAATTTTTTATGTTATTGGGTTGGTTTATAAAATAAACAATTTTTTGTTTAAGTCAATTGGATTAAAATTTGAATGAGGTGGTAGGATAAAGTGTAGGAATTAATGTTGGTGATAGATCAAGATGATGGGAAACATTTGATCATCATATTTTTTTTATACGGGAGTAAGTAAAGGTGCAAGTAGTAATACCAAACAACAAGTTTTAAGAGGGCATGAATTGGTGATTTCTAGAGTTAAAGGATTTTCTATATAGCTGTATTATACTATATATTTTAGGTTAAAACCTTTCAATGTTTCTCATATTCGTACTGAATCTCAACTTGATCCTCAAGTTTTAAGTAATCTCAATTTGATCCTCTTCTTTTAAAATGTGATGTAATATTGCCAATTCCATTAATACAATGCTGACGAAAATAGTTTAGTGCCACGTGTTAGTCTGTGACTTTTTTATTTTTTAAATATTTTTTATTTTTTTTCAAAAAAAAAATTGCCACATATCAAATGAGGATCTTGTCATACGGATGAATTAAAAAAGTTTTTAAAACCACTTAAAAAAGGTTGATCGATGCTTCATTATTAGAGTAGGTGGTCCAATGGTTTAATGTAATAAAATAAAATTTAAGAAAAAAAAAAGCTTCTCCCTTCACCTCCAATCATGTTTTCCTATGCCTCTAAATTTCCAAACTACCATCCCTAAATTAAAAAAAAAGTAAATAAGGTTGGTAAAAATTCATTTACTCCTTCACCAAATTTTCATTCTTCCGAACTCTTTCATTACTCTTGCCCTCTTATTCTCTATTATATGTGGACCTCTCTTCGTTCACCATCACTCTCCTCTCCATCTTGTCCCCTTGCTCCCTTGCTATATGGTCCATTATCTTATCCATTTCATTGCTTTCACTGCTTTCTTATGTGTGGTCCATTGGTAGTGATTTATTTATGTGGTCCATTGTTGTGCTTCGTAGGTCTCTTCGTCATTCTTTTTTAGGGCATTTGTGGTCTCTTGGTCGTTCTTTTCCCGAATAGTTTGTGGTCCTTGGCGTACTGCTTCTTCCATCTTCAACATTCCTCGCAAAAACAAGTGCACCAAAGCTATAATCGAACTCGCAGCCTTCAACGGATTTCAAAATTTGTTGAAGGCTTAGACAAATTTCAAAATTTGTTAACACCTCCAACGGATTTTAAAATCCATTGAGGCCTTTCGTGATATTATGTAAACGAATTTAGAAATTTTTTCATACCTTAAACTTATTTCGAAATTCGTTTACATAGATCATTTTTTTAAAATTTATCATTAAATTGTTACATGAGTTTTATTATTTTATATTTATAATTAGTTTGTTAGATGGTTAATTTTAATTTGAAGTTTTTATTTTTTTAAATTTATTTATAATTTTTTAGATGGCTTTTGATAATTATTTGGAAATATTATTAGTATTATTATGAATTATGTTAGATAGTAAGGGGTGAAAGTTATATTCTAGGTGATTATACCATAAAATGGTATGGATTCTCCAGTAAATGCTAGTCTCATATCAGATTTTTCTTTATTCATAAATAAAGTGACGGAGGGAGATCTGACAAAACTCTTTACAATGAATAAAATAATTCTAGTTTCATATCAGATTTTTCAGGGTGCTTATTGAGTTCACTTCTACCTTCATTTCCTTCTTACAGTTCTTACTTCAGTTTGAGTGTAGGGTACTCCAGTTTGATGTTTCCTTCGCTTTCGCATTCAGTACTGGAAGGAGCACCACATTCATCTTGCTTTCTAGAGTGCCTTTTATTCCCTGCAAAATTCAAGTTAACTTTTTCTTTGTGTATCAGAAATTTAGAAAACCTTTTTACATTAGATTTGTCTCTTCATTCTCTGAACTTTCTACAGATTTCGTAAAAGTTTCAGCGGCAGAGTTCAAGGTGTTTGTGTATCCATTCTGGTAATCGATTATGACTAATGATAATTCATTATTCCAAAGAGTTTTTCACCTACTCAAAATGCACTGTGATAATCGATGATCAATCTTGATATTCGATTATGACTAACGATAATTGATTATTCCATCATGTTCAACACATTAAACATTCTAGAATCACAAAGTATGAAAGGATAATCGATTATCATCCTAGATAATTGATTATTCCAATGAATAATCTCGTTCTGGATAGAAATAAAAGGTCCAAAACCTATATGCATCACTCCCAAACTACGTGAAAACATGCTTAACACATCATTCATGCATACAAGCATTATAGATACATGGAAACATATCCAAATACACATACAAAACCAATGAAATCATCCAAAACTCATCATTATGCATATTACAATCCAAACAAACCCAACATACTACATATAATCATTGCACCACTCTTTACAACATATATTTGCATGGTAAAACCCCAAACAACATACATTTTCCCTCTCTTGGCATCAGTTTATCATGGGAAAACCCAACAAAGTCATACATGCTTTCACAAAGGAAACCCAAAACAGACATTATATTAACTCGATCACCTTGCAGAACATATTCTCGTACATACACATACCCTTACCCAACAATATCAATAGATAATCATAACCTATAATCACATTCACATGTATCAAAACAAGGATTACCATGCAAGGTATTCAAAACATACACATTTAACATACATCAAAAACAAGGTAAACTTCCCCATACCTTAGCCAATACTAGGGTTTTATCTACACCCCAAAACACAGCAAACCTCCACTTGCACTAAGGTTTTCTGCAGCTAATTCCTCCCTCTCCATGTGCAGCCTCTTTTCTCCCAAGAGAACGTATCTCTCCCTCTCTCTTCTCACATTATTTTAGGGTTTTTTTTTTATATATAAAACTCTCTTTCTCCTTTCTATTTTTTTTTATTTTCCAGCTTATCTTTATTTCTTCGTAATAATAATATCTATTTTAATCTCTAAACCAACCTAGAATTTATATCTTCTCCCAAGTAATTTTTAAAATAACAACCACTCAATCTTCTAAAAGACTCATGTAATCTCCCTTTAAAAATTCAATTTATAATCTAATGTTGCATGCTTCTCCTTTCTACACCCCCCTGTTTTAATTTCTACACCTAATTAATAAAGTGGAAAATACCCTTTTGCCCCTAGACAAAAATATAAATAAAAATATAAGTTTCACTTAAACTTTTCTCCCTAGGAATTGAACCCATATTCATTCAATCCTAGTCAACATCCCTACCAACAACCCAACACATAACATTTGTAATAACACACACCTATCAATATCCAACAAACATACTAAAACATGTGTTTCACTTTATTAAAATAAAATCAAAGAAATAACATAGCAATTATGTTCTAACAAAAATGTACACACAAAATACCAATTTCCAACAAAATTAATTCAATCTCAAAGCAATCCTTTATTTGTAATTATTATATTTTTCGCAGATCTTAGAACGTGAGTGTGGAGCTCCATCATACTACAGGAAAACTGTCAATTACCGAAGGATTTATACCGACGGCCATCAAGCCTTCGGTAAAGCTAAATTACCGAAGGATTTTCTGACGGCCTTTTAACGTGTAGATTACCGAAGGGTTATGACCGTCTGTATTGGCACAGTGAATTTAGCGAAGGAAGTTGGCCGTCGGTATATTACTCAGACTTAATGAAATAAAAATTTGGGATTTCAGTTTCCTATTCTGCCAAAATCTTTTTCGCGTGAGAAGTTCTTCCCCCTCCTATTCCTCTGTCATTCAGAACCCCTAAACCGAACCACTATCAATTTTTTGTGAAAATTTGACATTAATGGCTCTGTGTTAGGTCCCGTTTTTTCTTGAAATTTGACTTCCTCATTTCGATTTTTCCATTCCTTCTTCCTCTAGTGTCTTGGGGGTTCCCAACCATAGCTGCAACATTCCTTCTTCGAAGCCAAGCGAAGCCAACGTTGAGGTGGTTTTCGCATTCCTGGTCTTCAGGTGGTTGAGAGCAACCCATTGACGGTCTTGGTCGTAGGGTGGTGGTTCGAGTTGCGTTGAGGGATTTATGGGCTAGTTGGTGTTGTCGTTGAGGTGGTTCGTGGACGCCAAATTCTTTTGTGTTTCCCGCTGTCATCGTGTAGGGAGGCTGTTGGGGCTGTCGTGGTGCATTTAGGGATTTCTGCAAGGTTAATGTTCTATTGTGTTCGTGTCAATGGGTTTTTGTTGAGTCTATAGATACGTAACTTTTACAATGAAGTTGTTGTGCTCAAACTCAATTTAGCTAATTTTGTTCACTCTTTTTTATATTGATCATCTATTTGAGCATGCATCTAAGCCTTTGATGTTTCAAGGATCATAGACAATCTGATTGAGGATAATTGTATTCTGGAGAGCATAGTCAATAAATAGAAGTCACCCTCATGAGTTATATTAGGTGACTTATGATAGAGATCATTGGGGTTTCTTGAGTTCTTAGCCAACTTTATAATCAAATTTGAAACTTAGAACCGAAATGGGAGAGGGATGAAAGTATCTGAGGTGTTTATTTGATATTTGTGTTGAAGTCAAATTAAGGAGTGGAGTCAATAAGACTTTGTTGAGAATTTTATATGTAGTGTTTTGGAGCTTTTAAGTTAGCACAACATCTACTGAAAAGAACAAGGGGTGTTCCTTAATTTTCATGCTCGTTGGTTCTGACCAGAGGTATGAATGGAATATGGTCTGATTGGAATTGTGGTGTGTTGGTAACACTAAAATTAGTAAACAGAAAATGTATTGGTTGCTTTATTTGAGTGTGAAATCGTTCTTATTTGTTAATGTTTAGTTGAATGCTGAAAAGGTATTATCTGTATTTGATAACTTGGGTGTATGGCTACCTGTTTAAGAGTGGTGTAATGTGATCAGTGAAACTGTTATTCTACATGTAGTATTAAATATTACGTGAATAGGATGGCTTTTAATTGATTGATGTCATTCACATTAGAAGTTTCCTAAACTTCCATTAAACTTTGCTTGCATTGAAATTAGAGGAATTTTCAAAAAGAAAGAGTGAATACTCTATTTTAGTGCTGCCCGATTAAAAAGAAAGAGTGAATGCTTTCGAATTTCATGTACTACAAGGGTTATAGTAGTAGTAGCTTAGGTTAGTTTCTCATATACCTTTTTCTCTGGTTTTGTACATTCCTAGTACTATTGTCAAGGGTTGTTTCAGGTTCCATCAAAGAAAATCTGTCTTTTGTTTGATTCTACTTTCGTGTGATGCATTATGTTTCATCTTATGATATATGACGGTTCACCAGTCTGATAGCACCATATATATTTAGTCATATATCACACATCATATATCTTTCATTCAGATTTGGTAGATTGGATGTATGTTGTTCCAATATTCCATTTTATTTGGGTGTATGAACCTAATTTTAAGATGTTCAAATCTGGTTGGTATTCGCTTTAACTTTTTAAAAGTGGTGTGCATTGGTAACCCATTGGAGAAGGGTTGAATATTGCATTGTATTGTTGGTTTCGTGTATAATTCAATATGGTTGTACTTTCATAAACGATTCAATTCTGTTTGGACATATAAAGGAATTTTAAAGGAGTTTTTAAATACACTTCCATTTGATGTGTTAGGGTGAGGTTTTAAAGGAATTTGAATTATAGCCAGAAAGGGAGGAAGAGAGTCTACGGAGGAGACTTGAGCAGTTTAGGAAAGCAAAGCCAAAGGTATGGGGACCTAAACTAAAATTGCATGATTGTATGTGTTATGTCCTATTATTTTCATTCTTGTTTCATGAATTTATGTTGTTGTAAAATGTTGTGAATGTTGAGTTTGAACAAATAAAGCATGTACAATGTTGAGACATCTTATAATGTTTGTAAGATCATAGAATGTGTAGGTTTATATTACCCTTTTCAGTTTAGTAATGTCTTGTAGAGTTGCGCAACTTGACTACCATCAAAGAAATTTGCCTCCAACAAGTGAGATGAATTATGTTCCACTTCCCAAGTTTCTTTTAGATCAAAGAAACTTGACTAGCATAGTTTCACTGCTTGTACATTGCAAGGAGTGTTTCCAAACACTTGAATTCTAAAATTCAGGTTTCTTTCCACTTCCTAAGAAGCTACCTTGGTAGGGGAAGGGTTATGCAACTTAAGTGCTCCAATTGGAATTCACAGCACCATTTAGGACTTGTGCACGAAAATTGACACCCACTACAACTTTTTCTTCTTCACCAGAATATTCTCATTTTGTTCCAACTTTTTCCCTCATTTTTCAATGATTCACAAACTGTAACCATCAACTCAGTCACACATGCCTATTTTTCAATGATACCCCCACGCTTGAACTCAACAATGTCCCATAACACACATCCTACTTTACCTCACAACTCTAGGACATGGTATAATCTGGTTTTACATATCCAAGGCGAACAATGGACTTGAAAATCTGAATAGAAGCAAAAAACAGTATGCTAAACTAGTTTTAAAATAAGGACTGCACTAAACTGCTATATAGAACTGTTAAGAGACTTTCTAAACAAATTCTAAATGATAAAAGAATGTCAAAACTAATATAACCATTACAAAGAACCAGAATTGCGAAATTCACCCAAATAAACCCAAAAATTGCAATATGGAGGAAGTAAAAACTGGAATGTAAGTATGTAGACAAGTTCAAAATGCTAAAATACTAATAAAAACTTAACTAACTACTAGAAATCACTAAGAAAACAAAATTTGCCTATGGACCTAAAAATTAGAGCACTAAAACTAGTAAGAGTAAACCATAAAAAATTGCACTAAGTTTAAAATTGAGTTAAATTTCACTTTGGACATGTTTCAATTCATCAAACAAAGTTTTAGAAGTGGTTAGTTATGATAATTAAACTTGTTTGAGTAAATCACTACTTAAACCTCAAAATGACTACTAAAAATGCATTAGAATGGTTAAAATTTGCAAACTGCACTAAACTAGCCTGAGAAACTTCTAAGAAACTGTCCTGACAAGTTTAGAATGGTAAAACCTAGCTAATTAAAAACTCACACTACAAAAATAACCTAGAAATCAAAATATGACACCCTACAACCAAAAACTAGTTACTAGAATAGGCTAAAATTGGTCATAATGCATGATGTATTAAAGTATTAACCAAAACAGTATAAAAACTATCTACACAAGTTTTAAAACATAAAAGAAAGATTAAAATAAGGGCACAATTCGAAAATACAAAGAAATACAACATTTGACTATTAAGGACCTAAAATTACACTACTTAAAACCTAAAAAGTGTACTAAATAGGTGACAATTTCGAAATTGACCTGAAGAAACCTAACGATGTGTAATGTTCTTATCCTAACAAGTTTAAAGAACTTAAATAAAGCTAATAAAGATGTCAAATTGGATCAAGTAGGCAAATCTCAAAATTTGGCTACTTAAACCTAAAAAGTGTACTAAATAGGTAAGAAAATGAGAATTGACTTAAAGTAACCTAAGAGTGTGTATTCTACAAATCCTAACAAGTTTAAAGTTGTTAAAGGAAGCTAAGAAACATGTCAAAATAGATGAAGTAGCTAAATCTCAAAGTTTGCCTACTTGAAACCTAAAAAAGTAGATGAAGTAGCTAAAAATGTGATGGTTTAAGAAGCAATTCTGCATATAGGCTCATATATGACCAAATAAATAGTGATATCAATTTTTAAACATCATTTTGAACTTGTTCAACCTTTTAAGCAGCACAAAAAGTGCACAAACCAAAATCACACCTTGCTATGGCCAATCTTGCAATAAAACACTAATTCACACTACCAAATTGAAGTTTAAAAGAGTCAAGGGTTGTTTCAACAATAAAACTGACTGAATGAAGTACAAATGAGTGATTTTAGATGTATCTAAACTCTAAAATGAGTCAAAAACATATTATAGTACATATTCACTATTTCACTTCCAATTTTGACTAAGAATGTGATGGTTTAAGAAGCAATTCTGCATATAGGCTCATATATGACCAAATGAACAGTGCTAGCAAGTTTTAAACATCATTTCAAACTTGTTCAACCTTTCAAGCAGCACAACAACAACACAAAACGAAATCACACTGTAATTATTACCCCCACTCCTCCCCCTGTGATTATTACCCTCATTCCTCCCCTTGTGATTATTACCCCCACTCCTCCCCCTGTGGTTATTACCCCCACTCCTCCCCCTGACCCTACTTCTATACCTTCCTCATCTTCTAGACCGCCTTCTGAGACTGCCACACCATTTACTGATCCAGATTCAGCTGGTGATGGTGATGATGTTGACACGCCCCTCCATGATCGACCATGGATTGAGCCATATGGAAAAGGGTAAGACTTTAATCCCTTTTTTTAACTATGATTAATGTTTTAAACATTGTCTTATTTGAAATGACTTTTATTTCTTTATATGAAGGTTTATTCCATCCAGGGTTGCTTCCAAGGCCATCACACGATCAATTAAGCAACAGTATTTGATTTCATGGCCTACTTGGGGAGCCATACCTATAGACGACAGAAAGCCATTCTGGAGCGTTTTAAGGTGAACAACACTTTAAACTAATTATCATTCATATCTTACCATGTCTTAATCAATGTTTGTTTTGTTCATCATTACAAAAGAAGGTGCAGTGGAAAGCTGAACATGAAAGTCAAATACATAGAAGTTTTCACATGAAAGCATCTCATCGGCTCTCAGAGATGTTTAGGGATGCCCGAATTACAGGGGAGCGCCCTTACTAGAAGGGCGAAATTATTTGAAACTCTTTGCTTGCACATTGGAATACAGTAGAGTTTTGCAAGAAGTGTGCTATAGCCCAGAGGAACAGAGCGTCTGAAAAGGGTGGTGCCTTGCATACTGGTGGGTCGATCACAATTCACGAGCATGTCATTCGTATGGTAAACTTTCTTTACTTTTATGTTTCTTTCATATATAACTTATGTATTTTCTATTTCATATACACTAATAAGTCTAAATTATGTTACAGGCACAAGCTCTTGGACAGGCGGTCCATGTTGACGAGGTCTTTGCACAGACCCATGTTCGGAAGGGCACTAATGAATTCATTGATGAAAGATCTCGCAAGACTCATGTAAGAAAATAGCACTCCTGGTATTAGTAATCCACATGATTATGTTATTGTATCATTCCCTGACATTGCTTTTAATGTTTCAACAGGAATAATTTTCTACGAGACTTTCACAGGTTAGATCCGAACATGGGTCAACTCCTACACCGGATGATGCGAGTAATGCAGATGACGACATCCGTAGGACACAGTGCTGGGTCGATGTCGTTGGTGGGAAGAAAAAGGGACAAGTCTACGGTGCAGGACAACTTGCTGCAAACTATACAGCATCGAGAGGAGGTACACTGAAGCATCAACCTTCTTCTTCTTCCACCCCTTCTGCTGACGAGGCCATCCAGCGCTTGACACGGCTACTAGAGCAACGTGACCAGGAAAACCGTGTATTGAGAGAAGAATACAGTGACTTGAGAGACGAGTTTTCAAGCCTCAAGTCCCTGGTCATGAGAGTGATGCCTCAAACTTCAGACACTCCTTCCACTGTCCCTCCAACCCAGCCACGACCCTCCTCGTCACCCACCGTCCCTCATCAGCCCAGATCAGTCCAGCCCAGACCAGTCCAGCCCACACCAGTCCAACCATCTACAGATGAGCAGGACGATGAAGATCTTTCTGAAGACTATGTAGAATTTTAGTTTCATTTTGTTATTGATCATAGTGATATTAGTACATTTAGATGTTAGTACATTATGATATTGGTACATTTATTTTTGCTTAGAATTGGATGATATTTCTATTATGATATCGTTAGAACATAATGGATGTCAGTACATTATGATGATAATGTTAGTACTTTATGATTTTTCATCAATGAACGGAAGATTTTGGGATGGACAATATATATGCAGGTCTTTTTGTGGATTGAAACTATTATGCAGGTTTGTGTCTGTTGTGAACATGATATGCAGGTATGTGTGGTAGACAAGAAAAACAAATACAACACATTTTTTCCTGCATCAAACCGAAGGCTTTACCGAGGGTCAGAAGCCTTCGGTAATTACCGAAAGGCAATAGCCCTCGGTAATAGTTAGCGACAAAGTATTTACCGAGGGCTTTTTGACCGTCGTCAGGCCCTCGGTAATGGGTCTTTAGCGACGGCTTTTTGACCTTCATTACTATGGTTTTACTCTCAAAAGACATCTCAAAGGATAGAAGAAAAAATAAATATATAAATTGCCTTGAGCCTCAACTTCTAAGTGACGTGTGACTATTAGGTATGATAGAAGAAATAACAACTATTTTTTTTTATTATCATAAAAAAAATAACACATTTTCACTAGTATAATATAATGTTTATTTTACATAAATATTGGTGTTGCTATAGACCTATTATAATGTTTAGAAGAGAAAAATTAAGAAACGTGTAAATATTAATTTCATTGCAAACTAAAATTATTTTGTGTAATTTAATTTACAGGAGTTTCTATACATAATTTTCTACTTTTTTTAATTTATATATAAATAGAAGAGAAATAAATATATTTTATATTTTTAAAAGAATTTATAGAAACATGTATTGTGAAGGCAGAATTGATACTCATAATCATTTATTCCTAACAGGAATTCACTGTGATCTTTCAACTTTAAGTTGTGTTTTCTCTAATTTAGACATACATTTAGAAATAATTTTAGGGGAAAGGTTCTACCTTGACCCATAAACATGTTCGACAAAAGGTTATTTAAGCATATAGAAATTGGGAAATGTTAAAGCATTATGTTAAATTGGACTAACAACAGGAAAATAAAATATATATATATATATATATATATATATATATATATATATATATATATATATATATATATATATATATATATATATATATATATATATATATATACTAATGAGATTGATATTCCCAATAGATTTGAAACATTAATATTTTCCTAATTTAAAATTTTTTCATTCACAAATAATATTAACACGTATTTCATATTAATTATCTTGTCACGTCTTATATTTTCATTATTTGAACCGCATAATAATTAAAATCTTCTGTTTATTTAGTCTATTCATTTTGGCAGCACAAGGACACATTGTTCTGTAGAAAAGTTGAGATTTTGACAATTTTTGCTCTCTTGTTTGAAACATGATCAAACAAAATGGACCTTATCAGATTTTGTTAGTATTCTATCTTTTTTTTTTCTTATTTACAATCAAACAAATTAAAAAGTTACTTTGTTACTCCTTTATTTTCTCTTCTTCATTCAAATATACTTTAGTTTATATGTGTGAGAACTAAATTATATTTTACTCTCTAAAATGAAAGGCAAATATGAAAGATGGGTGTAACTTTTAAGGATTTTTCATATTTATGTGTTAACATTGGAAGATTAATTACAAAAGTTATAAGCTTTCAAAAATTAAAACATTGTTCAAAGATACATTTAAAAAACTATGAGAAATAAGATCAAATATTTTAAATCAAACACTCATTATAGCAAATGCTATACACCTAGTTTTGTTTTAAGTTAGATAAATTTTTTTAACAAAAATTACATATTAAGTTTCATTATAAGAACTGTGATATTGCAATTAAGTTATCGGTTATTATTATGAGAAGAGAAGTGTTACATTGGAGAAACTGGCCTTGTGCTTACTTTTTCATGCTATAAAAGGAGTTTAATATTTTTTTAGAAAAATATCTTAAAGTTTCTTCTTCTTTTTCCTACCAATATAGTGTTTCAAAGAAAATTTAAGACAAAAAATTAGTTTCTTCTTTAAGATTTTCCTTGTAGTTATTTTTCCTATTTTCAAGAAAGGATGCTATTGTTTTCTTTATAGAACTAGAGAGAATGGTTTATAATTTTCTTCATTTTAATAAAATTACACGTTTGCCTATGGTTTGTAATATTCCTTTTACTTAAGTCTTTTATTTTAATGGTGTGTACTTGTGTTGTTACTTTGATACCCAACAGTGGTATGAGAGCATGATAATCTTGTTTCTTGATTATATTTTATTACTATTTTCATTAGAATAATATTGTGAAAAAATTAATCTTATTACTGAATATAGTGTGGTAGTACAAAACTACATCTCTAAAAAAGTTCTTACTAGGAAAGACTTATATTTAAGTGTGTCCATCAGTGTCTCACCTCTCTTTCTTGAAAATTATCCAGTGCATTGGTTCACACTTTATCTCCAATGTTCCAATAGATAGTACTAGTCATAGTGACAAGTGCATAAGTCAATTTTGAAGTTATGACAACAAAATATGAGATAAAGAAGTTTAATGTGAATAATTTCTCATTATGGAACTGAAGATGAAGGCAATTTCGAGAAATGACAATTTTCTAGCAGTGATTGAAGAAACACCTTTAGACATCATGGATCAAAGGAAAAAATAAATAAATGATAATGCTATTGTAGATTTACATCTAACAAAGGCAAATAAAGTTTCATCCAACATCATAAGAAGACTACATGAAGGAGATTTGGCTCATCAAGTCATACGAAGTTAAGTCACTTTACATAAGAATATTCTTGAAGAGAAAACATTGCCTTTTGAATCACTACTATAGATAAGGTTTTTAAAAGCAATTAAAAAGGGTTTTAACAATGGTTCACAACTTGTCATTAATAAGGTTGTTGTTGTAAGTTGGAAGTAATTAACAATAGCTACAACCATCGACATTTGAAATACTTATAATAACAGTTTGAATATAAACTATTGTTATAAGTAGAAAACAAAAAATAAAAAAATAAATAAAAAGACAATGAAAACACAATTAGTAAGAGGATGGAGGTAGTAATTCATAGGTGGAGGTTATAATTATAGGGCATAGGGAGGGGACGTCAATGATCGATAAGGGTGGAGACGAGTGGATAGGAAACTAAAACATAAGGAGGCAAGAGTTTGGGAATTCTTTGTCAATGTCTTCAATGGAATCATCGTCAACGTGTAACAATGGCGAAGACGGTGAGAGAATGTCAACGAAATAAGGAAGAATGTGAGATAGAATTAGCATTTCTATGAAAGGATATGAGTGGAACACAGTATAAAAAGAGAAAGTGAATATTGAAACATATAACAATACAAACGATGACGATTCTATGACTACCTTCGTAGTTTCTCACTTTAAGAATTTTTGACAACGGTTTCCCATCCAACTGTCATTGTTTCCTTTTTAATTTTTGACTTTTAACTATGGTTTCATGCCCAACCGTCATTCAATTTCAATTTAAGAACTTTTAACAACAATTTGGCAGGGAAATATTTTTCCTTATTTTATACTTTATAATGGTAGTTCCATAGAATCGGCCTTAACAAATTCATTTTATTTACAAATTTATTATTGTATCTCTTTTCACGATGGTGGCTTCTAACTCGTCATTAATTTGCATTGTTAATGGATCTTTTTGCACTAGTCAATGACTAAATCTAAATTAGTAACAAACCACATCAACGGTTTGAATACATTATTTGTCCAACTTTCAATGGTAAATTTCAGCATAGTTGAAAATGAATATATGGAACTTCTACTTTATAGTTTACCTAATTCATATGATCAACTTGTCATCAATATAACATATACTGAAAACATAAGAAAACACTAGAGAGCGGTGAATAGTGTTTTCGAAATTCTTTCCCAAAGCAACGTCTAATGATTTGTAAAGGAGATATCTAATTTATAAGATGTTTAGGCGCTACTTTTTATAATATAGGTAAATGGAAAACGTTTTAAATAGCAAAATATTAAACCACAAGTTTTATATTGGTGCTCAACCCAAGCTACGTTCGGTTCTTCCTTAAGAACTCTTAACGAATACTACTAATCTGTTACAAAGATTACACGAGTTTTACCTCTACATGTTTACAGCAAATATTCTTACCACTCCTGGTTTACCTAGTCAACATGACTAGTCCGAATTTAACCACTAGTAGTTTACAAGTATTTTAACCACTTCTAATTTTAAGTATTTTAACCACTTATGGTTTCAAACCTAGACAACACGTCTAGACAAATATTTTAATTTTCTTCAAAATTTATAAAAATAACAGTGTTAAGAACAAAGGTACAAATGATAACTCTCAAAAAGAGAATATAAACAATACTAAGAGTTTTTTTTATTTGCTAAGAAATTTTTCTCTGAAAAGATATTAAATCTTTAGACGATATATGAGCGCAACAAATTTGAGTTCACTATTTTATTCTCTTGTATTATTTTTCTCATGCTATCATTCTTGTCTTCTCTTCAAGTTTTTTTCTATATATATATTTTTTTAATATATATATATATATATATATATATATATTATTTAAAATTTCCATAAGATAAATGTGTTTCATAACTAATTACAGTTTGCGAAGTAAAATTTATCTTAAATAATATAAAGATGAAGTTAAAATAGTAGAGAATAGAGAAAAGGGAAAAGAAGTAAAAAGAGATAGAACGTACATACATGCAAGACTTTCTTATGTTTTAAAGAAAAAGTGAAAAACAAAATTGAAATGGAATGGATTAAAGAAGAGGGTTTCTTAATAATATAATAGTATAGGGTAAAATAATCGGTGTATACGAGGTTTAACTTAAATTTGAATGAGAATCTTTAAAATTTAAAATATTTTTATTTTTAATTGTTTTTTATTTAAATTTTTTGTAATCTAAAAATATTTTATTTAAATAAATCAATTCAAACTTTTTTGAATTTCAAATTTCAACTTTTAGACGAAATACCTTTTACTATGTCTAATTAATATATATAATTTAAATTTTAAAAATGAGATATTACATCGATTTATTTATATATAGGAATGGAATGTGTCTTATATAGATTTATCATAGCGTGCTTATTTTACTCAACTTAAATCCTTTTAATTTATATTAACTTTGAACTGCATAAATCAAATATGAAACAGAAAATAATTTCAAATTATATAAAATTCGGAGTATATAATGTTTATAATTTGTACTATATGTATTTGAATCATTTCAATCTATACATTTTTGGATCATCTCAGTTTATGTTAACTTAATACATTTCAATCTATAGTTGCATGGTACATTTCAATCTATGTTGGTATGATACATCTTGGCCTATGTTGGTCTATCTCGGTCTATGTTGACATGGTAAATCCCAACCTATATTGACTTGATACATCTCGGTCTATGTTTACATGGTAGACTTTGCAAGAAGGAGTTTGAAGGGTCTTCACATGGTGATTTCGGTCTTATAAGAGAGTACACCTCTAGGACGAGATAGCCAAATAATGTAAAATTTTCTTTGCATTATTATGCATCACATCAGCCTATTGTGGCCTAAATCATCTTAGTACTATATACATTTGAGGGGCTAATGTACTATATATATTTGAAACCATCTCGGTCTACACATCTTGGATCATCTTAGTCTATGTTGGTCGGATACATCTCAACCTATAGTGGCCTACTTCATCTTGACATATGTTGACCTAATACATCCAAACCTATGTTGGCCTGGTACATCTCGGTCTATGTTAGCTTGGTACATCTCAGCCTATGTTGGCTTGATATATCTCGGCCTATGTTAGCTTGGTACTTCTCAATCTATGTTGGCCTAGTACATCTCGATCTATGTTGGTCCGATACATCTCAACCTATAGTGGCCTAGTACATCTCGGCCTATGTTGGCCTGATATATCTCGACCTATGTTGGCTTAGTACATATTGGTCTATGTTGGCCTGGTATATCTCAATATGTATTGGCTTGATACATCTGAGCCTATGGTGGCCTGGCATATCTTAGCCTATAGTGGTCTGGTTCACCTAAGTCTATGATAGTCTAAATCATTTCAGTCTATAATGGTTTGGAACATCATGGGTTAAGATGACTTAGAATATCTCGACTTATGATTGTCAGGTACATTTCAGCCTATGACAACCTTAAACATCTCAGTCTATGATGGCCTAAATGTTCTCAACTTAAGATGGTTCAGATCATTTTGGTTAACTGGAAATATAACTTAGGGTTAAGGAGAATTACACGGGTCGCTAATCAATGTTAGTAAAGATAATTATTCACTTGTCCAAGCCCAACTTAGTAAAGATCCATAAGTCTAGTATAAATAGCATCGTTCACGAAATTAGTATGGTACTCATTATTACAATATTTACTATTATTTAATATACTTGATTTACTTGAACATTAGAATGTTTTATCTAAACACACCACCTTTTGACTCCAAAGAGACAAATAGTACAAATATATCATCTTAAAAGTGTGAAATAGTAGTTTGAAATGTACAAGAGTATATTTTGCAAAATGTATTCAATACTGTAAGAAGATAATTTAAAAGTGGATTTTAAAAAATTATGATTCAATTAAATATATTAATCATAATTAAATCATGGTGAGTCAATTTTTCTTGATTGAGATTGAATCAACAATACTCTTACATTTAGGTAAAAGTAAATAAAATTTATAATTTTAAGTAATCAAATAATTTTTGAAATTTGTATTTTTTTTAAAACAATTTAACAAAACAGAATTGTTTATCGTAAAACATTTAACTTTTTTATATGAACGAATATCCTGTAAAAATACTTCACACTAACACACTATTAAGTTTAAACAGTACAATTTTATTAGAAAAAGAGTTATGTGGCCAATGCTTGTGGGTGTTTTCTTTATTCTTTAATTAATTCCATTTTCATTAATAGGTGTTTACAAATTATTATTAACTTGTCACGCCTCTATTTTATTTTAACTTTTAAAGATTTTCCAAACAAGAGTATTAAAAAATATAATTTTTCATTTACGAAATCTCATCTCATCTGAAAGACGTTTGGATGTGACCAAATGTATAATAGATTTCTACAAGTATAATATGGTAAATTTTATATATTGATATAAATTATTTATCGATTATAGTGATAATATGTGTGAGAAAAATTGACTGGTCATGTGAAATTTTTTTCAATCACAATATTTAAATTAATATAGTTTAATTTTTATTTACGTACTTACAAATTTTATGGTAGATAAGATGGTCAAATTTTGATCTTTTGTCAAAAATATTTTTTATATAAACAAATAATTTTTAACTTTTGATAGGAGAATATTCAAAAAAGTTTATAAATATAGTGTTTTTCTGAATTTGTCTAGTGAGGCGTGAAGACGAAAGCTTAAATTATTAATCTATATTCTTGCACCACAACCATGGATACTAAAACAAATTGGGCCCCCTTTTAAACTTTGGGCCTGACGGTTTCAATGGCCTATTGTCTTTGGGTTTGAGACTGATTCTTCCTGCACCCCTGTAGAATTCAATCCCAAATTACCACCAAGTAAACCTGTAATGAAAAAGTAAAAGTTATTTTTCTATCTCAACTTTTAATGCAAACTCTAGAATCGTATTTTCAAATTCATAAATATAACTCAAAATATATACATTTTAGAATGTATTCAAAAATTATATTTCAAAATATGCATTTTATAATGTATTTCTGAATATGAAAAATAACTTTCAGTTTTTACAAATTATTATAATTCGAAATGTATATTTTGGAAGATATTTTTAAATTTGGAAATATATTTTGAAATATGCATTGTGTAATATATTAAAAAAATATATTCTGAAATTTATATATCAAAAATTATTTTTGAATTTGAAATAGTTTTCAAAATATAAATTTCACAACGTATTAAAAAAAATACATTCTGTACTGGATACTTTGTTTTGAATTGTTTTCTTCTCCAACATTTCTTCTTTCTCTTTCACCTTATACCATTTGAAAGTTATTTTCTACTTTTGACTGTACAATATGAAAGTTCTTTTCATCTTTGGGATTATATACTTTATATATAAAGACCAATTTTTTTTTTTATTTAATGATACAGTAAGAAATATTTTTCAATGTTAAGTTAATTAAATAATCTCATTTCATATTTATTGAATTAAAACCTAATCATATATCTATTATTGTCATTGTCAATAATGTCACAAAGTGTTTTAATTTGATATATGAAAAGATATATTTCAAAATCTATATTGAAAAAAAAAAGTGATATAGAAAAGATTAATCATACATTTGGTCATTGTCAAATAGTTAATAGCAAAAAAACATTATTTTAGCTAAATTAATAAAATAAAAACTTATCAAATAAAGAAGTTGTCTTAACCCAATTGGCTTCGATTGAAGATAAACTAATAAGGAAGTTGTGTTACTTGCACTCAATTGAATCTAATGCAGCAGTTTACGTACAAAGTGGACTAAAGATGCATGAACTTTAATTAGGTAATGTGGATGATGCATGAACTACTGGAAATCTAGATGTTATGGCTTAATGCATGGAAATCAAGAAAATATGAGACTGCTTTAAAGGATAAGCCTAATATATAGTGTTAAGTCCGTGATCTTAATTTTTTATAAGTTGTTTACAACTAATTTTAATTAAATTTTATGTATTATGAGATAAGTTCTTTTACTTTTGTTTGAAAACTTTTTACTCTTATATTTAAATTACATCTTTTGATAAATCATTTGTGCTCATAAAATTTGTTCATCTTTTGATCTTCTTTCATATTTTCTTTTTTTCTAATTTTTTTATGGAATATCATCATTCTTTTTAATTATTAATTATGCATTCAACAATTGTTCATTAGAAAAATGGTATACCTATATAGTCTAGTACATGGAGCCCAATAAATATTAAGACAATTCCAATGTTTATTATTTTGACGTTAATAAATATAAACTTTGAAGTATTAATGTTTATGATAACAAATTAACATCTATTAAAATTGCTAGAGTTAAGAGTAAATTTGAACATTCATGTAAGTTATATGAATGTCTTTTTAACTCATACATGTCAAATTGTTTAACCTATAAGTGGTGATAAATATATGAGTCAAGTTCAAGATGCATCTATAAAAGGTTAGGAGCTCTACATCTATCATAAGTTATGTATGGTGGAAGTAGGTTGACCAACCAAATTTAAAGGCCAATTTTGATATAAATAAAACGTTGCATGTTAATAAATGGCTTTATACCACATTCACTCACAAAAAAGCATGTTGTCTCAAGAGGAGATGCTCACTCTTATGCATACATGAAAAGCTTAGAGACAAAAACAATAAATACTATACCATACACTTCAGAGGAGCTGTCATTTGTTTGTCATTCACTTAATGAAATTTATCTTTTTTCATGAATGATCGTATTTTTAAACTCTTTTTTATAATATAATTGTTTTTTCAATAGTTTTTATACAATGACTAAACGATGAACATAATTTTTCTTTGCATAACAAGAATCTTACATAAATCACGTTGAGTTTGGAGATCTAGTACCGAGATCATCTTAGTCAACGCAATATAATACCATATTGGTAAGAGCATCTTGATCAAGAATAATAAAGATCAAGCATGATTAGTAGGGAGGTTAGGATACAAGATGGATTAGCAAAATCATAAACAAAGCTAAACACTTAATCAACCTAGGCCCAACTACATAAAAATCCATGAATATACTATAAATAGCATTGTTCACGAATAAATATTACGTATTCAATACAAATACTTAACTTGAACATTAGAGTGTTTTTTGCAAACACATCTCTTATCTCGAACTACCTATAAGCAAAAGAAGAATATCTCAGATTGGAGGTTGAAGAGTGTGAGGAAGAGATTCTTATAGAGTCTTTGAAGAGTGTATTCTAGCTCTCTAAGGATATTTTTAATTAGTAAGTCAAGAGTAGTACAAGAAAATACTTATGAAAGTTAATAATTACATGAAAGAATATTGAATTTCTTAATCTTAGAAGTAGGTTGAAAAAGTTAACCAAAAATAACTTAGTACGCTTTTATAAACCAAAATTAATATTAAAAATACTTGTTCTAATAATTTAATTATAATCAAACTCTTATTCAATGAGAACTTATAATTGAAGATAATAAATAATTAACATATTAAAAATGGTATAATAACAATTAAGTAATAAACTTATCCAATACATAAATTACTATCCTTATGAAAGTATAATAAAATGTCATAATACAATTAAACACATATTAAATTTATTTTCTTGAAAAATATTCATTGTTAATGAATGATCCATACTTTAAAATTGATATCATAACTCACTTAAACGATAAGCCAGCACCAAAATTATTTTAACTATTATACTTATTTGTATCTCAAAATTGTTACAAAGTATTTTCTTTAGTATTTTGAAGAAAATAAAAATAAAAAAGCATAACAAATGACACTATATTTTAATTATGTTTTGTATTTAGTAAGAGGTATTATGTTAATTTTATTTAGTAAAACTTTTCATTCTTACATTTTAATTACAAATTTAAACTTTAAATTAGAATAAGAATTTTATAATTTTTTTTAGTGAGCTCTTTGTATTTATTTCTATACTAGTTAGAGATTTTTTATGTACATTATTTTGTATTAGTTTATTATAAGACTTATGGGATGAATCTACTTAATGGATTAGCTTAGTACGAAGCTTATAATATAAACTTATGTTTATATTTTGTGAATTGAGTAAAACTTATTTTTAATTAAAGCTTATATCTTGTGATGAGAGGTATTTTGTCAATATTATTTAGTAAAACTTTCCACGTATTTGAATTACCAATTTAAGGTGGAAAATCAAGCCAAAGAAAAACAAAGAAAGAAATATATATATATATATATATATATATATATATATATATATATATATATATATATATTTTAGATTGAAACTATAAAATAATTCTTGAGAGCTTGAAAGATCTTTTTCACTCTCATTCTATATATAAGAAAATTGTAATGCAAAATATATGATAAATAAAATAATCCTAAACACAATATAACCATGAAAAATAAAGCAACTCTACACACAATATAATCATGATAAATAAGGTAACCCTAGATACAATATAATCATGATAAATAGGGTAACCCTAGATACAATATAATGATGATAAATAGGATAAATATTCTAACATTCCTCCTCAAGCTGGAGCATATAAATTGTATGAACCAAGCTTGGAATAAACAAACTCAATTTGAAATATATAATTTGTCTTCAAGAGTGTGCGGCAAGCAAATGCTCAATCACAGGTCAACGAACTACAGCAGTTTATGGACAGTGGTGGACAACTGCGAAACTTCAACTAGCACCATCAAACTTCAAGTAGGATGACTTTGACAAAGGAGGACAATGACAAACTCCAAGGACTAGATTGCCATCAAGTAAGGATGGGGTTGCAGTGGCTGAAAGCGACAAAACTGCAAGGACTGCCATCACTGACTGATGGGATGATGAGGCATGTAGTGGCTGAAAGCGACACAACTGCATGGACTGTCATCTTTGACTAGTGGAGTATGTAGTGGCTGAAAGCGACAAAACTGCAGGGACTGCCATCTTTGACTAGTGGAGTATGTAGTGGCTGAAAGCGACAAAACTGCAGGGACTATCATCACTGACTGATAAGGTGATGAGGCTTGTAGTGGCTGAAAGCGGAAAAACTGCAGGGAATGCCATCACTGACTGATGGGGTGATGAGGCTTGTTGTGGCTGAAAAACCTAGCTGCAAACATTCTCCCCCTCACGGCGAATGGTGGAAATGACCGTGCGCCGATGACAAACCGTGAAAGTGGAAGATCATAATAAGCTCTTATTCATCAAAGCATCCAAAAACAAATCTGACAGATTTGACAAAGGATTGGTGAAATTGTTTCAACCCATAATTTTGGTGTTGAAATTCCTTGGTGTTAACCACCGACTGTCCTTGGAGACCTTTCATAATAGAGAAGAAGATAGCGGAAGCAATAGAGATAGGACTAGGTGTTGATGCACTGGTGGCACAAGTGATGGAGACGACGGTCGGAGACAGTGGCCAGAGACGGTGGCCGGAGACGGTGGACGGAGACAGTGGCCGGAGACGGTGGTCGGCGACAGTGGTCGGCAACGGCGGTCGGCCAGGGACGGTGGACGGAGGACGGCAGCGGACGATGGTGGATAGCGGCACTGGTGAGAGAGACATCGGCGATCACCTATTGAAGTATAAAGACACATGTTAAAAAAGAGACTTTTAGGGGGCCGTCGGTGGCGATGACCACGGGCCACCGGCAGCAACAAAGACAAGGTAGATAAGGATCATAAAACCTGCTCTGATACCATCTTGAGATTGAAACTGTAAAATAATTCTTGAGGGTTTGAAAGATCCCTCTCACTCTCATTCTATATATAAGAAAATTGTAATGCAAAATACATGATAAATAAAGTAATCCTAAACACAATATAACCATGATAAATAGAGTAACTCTAGACACAATATAATCATGATAAATAAGGTAACCCTACACACAATATAATCATGATAAATAGGGTAACCCTAGACACAATATAATGATGATAAATAGGATAAATATTCTAACAATATATATATATATATATATATATATATATATATATGTATGTATGTATGTATGTATTGTTGCTCGTAATTTTTTTTAAATCTTCATTCTTTAGTTTTCCACGCCTTTTTGGGCAGGTTCAATACATATTACATATTTAACGATTTATCTCATCACTAATCCATCTAAATAAAAAAATTTCATTTTTGTGGTGACACATGTTATCCTATATCTTCCTCTCCTCACCAATTTTCTTTATCCAAAACAGAAAAGCAAGTGAGTAATGATTATACTCATTGTGCCATGAAACCAATCACTTATCTTTGTTTCCTATCTCCTTTACTAAACAATGGCAGGAACCCATCATTTGTTTGAGTGATCCTCCCTGCACCTCTGGTATCTCGTCGTGCACCTCCCTCTTTTTTAACTTTTACAACAGTGCCCCTGTCATAAGAGTATAACCTTTGGCAGAAGCTTTAACTGCTTTATTTTTGTTTTAGTAATTTAAAAAAAATCTCATTTTCTCTTCTGCATTTCATAGCAAACCTTGCACCCATTTTTCCTCCTCCTCCTCTCTCCCTCCTCTCCTCTTCCCTTCATTCTCACAGAACTTTCGTCCTTATAGTGTTGTGTGTTGTGATTAAGATGCATTTATGAGATTGTATTGTGGATGGAGGATGGTAGGAACGAAGATATGTGACAAGGACGAAGTTGGAGACCAATGCAGTTATGGTCTTGCCGTAATTAGAAGTGCGGTTTAGTGTGTGCCGCACTTGGAAGTGTGGTTCTGCGGTGTTCGTAGTTGGAAATGCGGTTCTACAATTGCTGCAGTTGAAAATGCATGTCTCGCCTAATGTGTTCTGCTTCCAGAAACAAGCATAAATTCATTGTCTCTATTGGATGCAAGTACAATGGTGAGTAATATTTGAAGAGTAAAGGCGAATAACATGCCTCGGTGGAGACGACGATCAAAGCACTGTCGTTTTGCTAGGAAAAGGGTATGCTTTTAGGGTGTTGGTTTCAGATACTTTCACACATTGGTTTCAACTTAGTGAGGGGAAAATTAGGAAGAAGGCAGGGGGATTCTTTGGATTAGGTTATGGCAACATAGAAAGAGAGATTAAATTTCATAATAAGCTTTCTTCCGTGATCTACCTAATCAAATTACTTTGTCATCACTGAAAAAATCAAATACGGACTTTTAAAAAAGAACATATATATATATATATATATATATATATATATATATATATATATATATATATATATATATATATATATATATATATATATATATATATAAACAACTTTAAATGTAACCAATATAATTTTTATGAAAAATAATTTAAGAATACTAACGTTAAATAGGATAAAATTAGTCCTTTTGCTTATACTTTATTTTATTTTATTGATTAATTAAAATTAATTATGTACATTTTAATTTAAGTCAATAACATATTTAAAATCAAATATTTTAAGTGATGGTTTGTTGTGAATCCTCTAATCTCAGGAATAATAATCTGAGGAATAATTTTATATATATATATATATATATATATATATATATATATATATATATATATATATATAAACAACTTTAAATGTAACCAATATAATTTTTATGAAAAATAATTTAAGAATACTAACGTTAAATAGAATAAAATTAGTCCTTTTGCTTATACTTTATTTTATTTTATTGATTAATTAAAATTAATTATGTACATTTTAATTTAAGTCAATAACATATTTAAAATCAAATATTTTAAGTGATGGTTTGTTGTGAATCCTCTAATCTCAGGAATAATAATCTGAGGAATAATTTTAAGTGATGGTTTGAAGAAGTAATGAATTATGTAACAATTATAAATGCATAGAATGCTTAATTTAACATATTTATTTCATTAACAAAAAGCATAAAAGCAAAAGAAAAGCACTATAGGTGCAGATAAATATAAACAAAAGCATATATGCGCAAAGAAAAGCACTATAGGTGCAGATAAATATAAACAAAAGCATATATGCGCGTAGCGTTCCAACACCGGTGTGGTCACACTTCCAAATGCGGCACTACGTAACCGAACGTTGGACCGAGGTTCCAACGATGTATCACTACTTTTACAGATATAAGCTCTCAGATAAAACTCAATGAAACAAGGAAGGAAGAGATGGAACAATGGAGAATACACAAGCTTATAATACATGGTTATGAGAGGAGAACTAAGATGGGGTGCATGGAGATTATAGTACATTAATATAGGATTAAGGATTGTTGTGGTTGAAAAATCATTAAATCATCATTACTTTTTTTCTGATTTTATTAAATGAAGGACGTATCTGTCAATTGGGAGGTGCAGGATGAAACAGGAGAGGTGCAAGGAGGAACACTCCATTTGTTTTTACACCATTTTCCTACTGCATCAAAGGGACACGGTTCAAACTTTACAAAATTAATTTTTTTCTCCCAACTCACAACAGGGACCAATTCATTTCATTAGAGAGCTCATTCATACATTAACCCACACACAGAACAATATTTGGTATAAGATAATACAACAAAATTCAATACAAAGAAAAGAAGGAAAAAAAAAGAGAAGGGAAGGAAGCGTCGGAAAGCAGAGTGGAAAACTTAAGTTTCTTTGTTCTCATCTTGACCTTCATTCCTTACATAAATATGATTGAATTGTTGTCTACATTTAGTTCATACTATTTTTTGCTTATGTCTAGTTCCACTTGTGTAACCATGACGAACACATGAGATTGAGCATCATGTCCTTCCTAAATCGGGGGAGGAATGGTTGCGTGTTTGGAAAAAAATCAAGATGACGGGGTGAATTGATTTATTGTGCTTTAAAAATTATTTTTTCTTTTTCTTTATAAAAAAATTACTTAACAAATAACATCAACAATAATAAAGAGTGTAGGGAAAGAAAGATTTACATAAGTAATTTTATACTGGTTCAAATCACAAGGATCCTATGTTTAATTATTAATCCCAAACAGAGATTAACTATCGACTATCACAAAACCAATAAAATATTATAATCACACAAAAATACAAGTTTAAGGGTTTAGGAACACCTTTCTTATTAGCCCAAGAGATGATACTCACTTCCCCTAAAAACCACAAAGGATGAACATCTTCTCTGAATGTTTCACGAAGGATGAACACTTTCTTTGAATCTTCACAAAGGATTACAGGTTTCACTCAGCAACAGCAAAACCATTCAATCACAATCTTAATGAAAGTTCTCGCTCTATGCCAATACCAAGTTCTCAAAGCCACAATACAAGGGTTACACAAACCGTATATCACACTTCACTCAGTTTAACAAGTGTAGTTATGTGTTAGAATGAGAATCTAAAACATCTTTATAAAGACTTCACTCGAGGACACCTCCAAAAATTCGTTATCAGCTTTTTATCGTGTGATAATCAATTATTTAGTTAAGGTAATCGATTATGCATTTAATGAATGCACAGCGGTCAAAAACATCCTCAAAAACTCCAACGGTTAGTGGTGATAATTGATTATGGTAAGTCATAGTCGATTATGGATAATCGATTATCATTATCTGGTAATTGATTATTCCAGAGCCAAAATTGAGTTTCTAGCAACCTTTAAAAACCTCTTTCTGGTAATCGTTTATCTTAAGTAGCTAATCAATTATTGTAGAGTTTTTTTACTCCAAAATGAATATTAAAGCACAAATTGCAAGGAATCAAACAAAACATTACGTCCTATACGAAAACTACTTATTACAAAAGCTTTAACAAATAAAACTAGTCTTCATAAAGATCTTCTTGCAATGTGAGTTCTTGGAACTTGATTTTGAACATTATCAAAACTTCATTGTTTCATCTTTTTACTAACAACTCCACCCTTTCCTCCATTATTCTTCATCCAAACCTTCAATATCAACCCAATCGAGTCTCCATTTTATGCATTTTTCCTCCCCCAACATTTACTCGGCTCACCCTCATCACCATAATCTTCCATCACGCCTTTAATAAACGTTTCAGCCCTGCCAGCACCCTTCCATGGCTTTAAGAAAAAGCTAGTTCACCATTAGTTCCTTAGTTAAAAAGGTAGCACCTAAAATGGGTTAGAAATGAGTTAAAAATGGATTTTGGAAGGAGTTAGTTGCAAGGAGTATTTGCATTAAATGCTTTTACTAAGTTAGTTACAAAGCATGAGACTCCTCATATTTAATGTTTAGGTTCCTCATTAAATGATGGAGAGGCTCCTAAATACTCCATGTACTCTAGCCTTCTCCTTCACCTATAAAAGGAGAGAAACCTTTTTGTAATCTTTAGAACTTTTGATTGTAAAGTCTTTTTGTCAAAATTGCAAGACTTCTCTTCTTGAGTTCTCACCTTATGAAATTTTCTTCTTCTAGACTTCTTCATACCTTCTCCTTCATGGTTGCCTAACTTCGTAGAAGGACATCTATCAAGACCATTAACAACATCTTTATCTCTTCATCTCTTTTTACTTCCGCTACTATCATTGTACATATGGAGTCCACCCTTTAAAGAAGCTTTATCAACTCACTTGGAAGATCATCTTATGTTGAAGGAGCATCCTCAAAGCAATCTCCATTAGTCGGGCTCCCTTTCAAAAAATCATTCAATTTGAAATAGTTTTTCAAGAAGAACTACGTAATCCTGATTTCTCAGTTTAAATAAGAATACGTAAAAGCAAGGTCTATCATTGTATGACCCAAAAATTAAAAAAAAAAACTATTTTTGTTTCTTTGTAGTGTTATTTGTGGGAAAAGTTAAACATTTTAAAAAACAACATCAACTATATACATTTAATTAAAGGTATTGCCTACATCTAGTTTTAGTAGATCATGTCTTATTTTATGGTTTTCCATATTTTTCCATAATAAATTATGGTGACAATTCCAAAACCTTTTTTTAAACTCGTCATTTTATGATTCGTCATCCCATCGCACTTTCGGTTGTGGCATTACTAAATGTAAGTTATGAAATATTAATGTTTAGAATACAAAATTAACATGTAAAATTGAACAAATGTCTTTTAAAGCGTTTACTTATAAGTAATGACAAACATAGATGAATCATTAAGTACAAGATGTATTCATAAAATCTATAAGATCTACATGTATGATAAATTGTCTATAATGGATATAAGTGAAACAATATGATTTCAAGGCCAATTTTGATAGAAAGAAGTTGAATAAGACTTTATGCAACCTACTCACAAAAACATATAATTTTTTGCCTTAAGACTTATTAGCTCTATAAAGTAATCGAATTTTTTAATAAAAAAACAAAACTTGAAAAAGCTATGACATACTTAACAAATGTACATAAAACTTAAGCTTTAAAAGAAAAAAAAAAACACAAAGTCGAACAATCATGACATTATTCTTATGTAATAAACTCAATTTAAAAAGAAAATCATGACCACTTCACACAACAAAGATTACATGCGAAATTCATAAAGATTAAAAAAATAAACATTAGATCATATATTTATAAAATGATTCCTTTGACAAAGTTTGTTTCTCTTGATAAGTGATTATATTTATAAATCAAGTTGATATAGTTTTCTCGCACAATAAAGGGTTAAATATGTTTTTAGTCCATAAATTATTAAGCGATTTTGTTTTTAGTCACTCTTCCAAAGTAAGCTACATTTTTATCCTTATCCTTAAGAAACCATAATTTTTCGTCCTCCAAACCTAACGGCGTAAAAAAAACGCTGAGCTGGCTAACGGTGGAGAGCCAGGTCATTTTTTTTCTGGTACCCAGCTTTTCTCCCTCCCTCTTCCTCACTTTCCCTCCCATCTTCGACTCCCTCCATCATCTTCACCAAAACCTCCAATTAAAGAAACCCATCACCGATGTTTGTATGGACACTAAAGAAACTCGTTTTGATTTCTGACAGAGAAAACAAAAACCCTGTAATGGTTCCACACACAGAGGGAGTAATTGTGTTGTGGTGCTCCTTTTCTAGGGGATTACAATTTTGTTGCTTTTAAGGGTCCCCTCCCTCACCCCACATTCCCCCATCTGCAACTGCTTCAAGTCATGCGCAACCCATCATCAATAACATGCTTCAATTCATTAATTCTTTCTACTTTTGTTTTCTTTTATGTTAATCAGGTGGGATACTCGATACTCAGTAGTGCTTCCAGATAGAAACATTTTCTACATTATAGCCTTGCTCCGATTTATTCCACCGCCACCAAAGGGACGACTTACTGAACTCTTGGTCCAACAAAACCATGAGATTATTCAGCTCTGCTGCAACAGAGGCTTTGATTTCAAGCTCTATCACCCTCACTACCACTCACAGGAGAACTGGATGCGACATTATGGGTTCCCTCAGCCACCAGGAAGTTTGTCGCCTTCGCTTGTGATACTTAGGCTCTACCGCCTTGGGCTCCCCCGCCCTGCCACACTCACGAAGTTAGTCTATTTCGTGCCCTGGAGCATAATGGAAGCCTCCAAGACTAAGACCTCCTTCTACTCCTCACCACATGGTTCAACCCTCTCTACGTGAGAAGAAAGACCATTGGAGCGTCAGGAAGACCCCCAATACTGAGCTCCTACTTTCATTCTAAAACACTAAGAATCTCACCGAGAGATTTTACAATTAAACCACCACCAATAACCTTGAAACCATGTTTATTTCTTTCCCAATTCATATACCTTTGAATTATAATCAAACCACATGTTTAAGCTTTAAAGATCAAGTCATATGTAACAGAACATGCTCCACAACCACTTCCAATCATCTCAAATAGATAATATTGTCATGTTATCACCAAACAGTAATATATACCAAACAATAATTGATAAAATCATGGATTATATGTGAAAATAATGATAGCATAATCATTGAAAGCTAAAACAAATTTATCACCGCAAATTTAATATAATGAAGGGCATAAGAAAAAAGACGTTGTGCCTGCACCTTATGCTTTTGATAGGTTAATAAATAAATATAATATATATATATATATATATATATAATATTATAATAATATAAGAAAACGTAATACGTGTATATATATATATATATATAACTTAACGTATAATATATATATATATATATATATATTTATTTATTTATTTATTTTGCTACATATTTAATATTTCATACTATACTAAGTGTTATTACAGTGGAGATTTTACCTTTCCCCAATCCTCCTCACATTCCAAAACGGTTCCTATTTGGTAAACTACTTGTCTAATTATCACCACAGTAGAGATCATACTTTCCCCCAATTGGTCACCGGAGAGGACCCAGATGTCTGAACGCATCAGACTCACCTTCGATGCCAGCACACATGACTAGTCACAACTGACTGAACCAGGCCAGGGCTGCTCTATGATCAGGGATGTGCCAACTCAAGTTTTTAAGGTTCCTCTATCCTACCAACAAAGAAAAGCTCTCAACAAGTTCTAATTAATTTATTTAAGTTACCTAAATTAGTTTGTTGTACTTCAGACCTCAAATGCCCAATTTTTATATTTTACTTCCTCTCACAGTAGCCTAAAACATGTGTACCTACTTACTACCCATTACAGAATCCTTACTCCAACCTTTTTCAACAAGATCAATTTCAGCCAACAAACTCATCCCAGTCAAATAATAATCAACACACACCATTTCCAGAGATTAAAATCATTCAAAACAGATTAAATTCATCGCATCACAACATGCATAATTTCACAGTTTTTATAACACCCAATACAATAAAAGTCATAAAACAGTTTCAGCAGAGCACTCCAGTTCAACATTCATATGCATATATTTTTATAAAATAAATTCATACAAAAATAATTAGCTCCCCTTACCTTTTGGGTTACACAGAACAGCTCAAAAGACCTTAAGAAGTACCCCAACGCAGAGACAAGATCAACCAAACCTCAAAATGGTGATGGAATCAGCTCTTAGAGCAAGCGTATAATAGAAATTAGAAAAGGAAGGGTTCTAACTGCATGAAATCAGTAAAACCCCAAACCCTAGGTTCTAGAACAGTGAAAGAGAAGGGGAAAAGGGGACTTACCGGTCGGAGCAGGAAATTGTTCGGTTCAAAATGAAGCTCTTGCCACCGCGATCGTTTAGGCACCTTCAAACTAAAAATTAAACGGTTCAGTGTTTGGATATCTTAGAGAGAAGGCAGAGCACCTTCTTAGGAAGAAAAAAGCTTTGTCTAAAGAGAGAAAGGAAAATTTGCAAATGGAAAAAATCTGATTTTTAGATAACCCCTTCCTAAGGTCATGAATCCTTAGCTTATGGGCTAACTGCCTCAACATAAGGCCCAATAGCCTTATTATTTTTTAGGCTCTTACAATTTGTTTTTCTAAATTTTAAAAATTACCATATTTAAAAACTAGAAACAATTTTAGTAGGTGCACATATTCAAACTTCACTGAGAGCATTAATTCATCTCAAAGCCCCAAACGAAAGAAGAAGTTGCTTTATATAGAAGACTTTCATAGTGATAAAAAAGAAATTGTAATGAATATATTCTTGAAGTGCCTATGTAAAGACATGTTTGAAAAAGAAGAAGATGCAAATTGAAAAACTAAAAATGAAATAAGAGATGGTTTAAAACATGCGACCTTAGAGAGAATTGGAAGCATAAGTGTAATGGAGATGCATCACATGAAAAAGCTCTTCAAGATAAGAATCAACAAAGAGAAGTCTACTTGTATTCAATATTCAAGTGTGCCTTTCCTAGAGAAAAGTGTCATGTGGTTTGGCCAAATGGGTTAAAAATTATGTGAACATATTTTTAATTATGGTCTAAGTGTGAACGCAAAAACTAATAAATACATTGCGTAAACTTAAGTCTAATAATTCGTAAATACACTAATATATTAATCTTATGATTACACAAATTTAATCAACTAATCTTGTGTTAACCATGCTTTAGATATCACATTAATTGTAATAACATGTGAAGTTGTTACAACATTTACATTCACTTTCAATATGGGAGAAGTTATATTTGTCACATGAACTTGAAAGTGACTAGTGGAGGAAATTATAACTTTCCATTGACTTTCTAACATTGGGTCATCATCTCTTAGATTTCTAGAATATTTTCAAACATTTTTTAGGCTTAATCCCTTCATTGGTCCTCATATTTGTGTGCAAATCTCAGTTTGGTCCTCAAGTTTTGAATTGTCTCAATTAGGTCATAATTTTTGTAAAAATGCACACATTTTACCCTAACCGTTAAGTTGTCTCAAACGGCGTTAATTGATGCTGAGATGAATTTTTTATTTTAGGCTTAATCCCTGCTTTGGTCCTTATGTTTGTGTGAAAATCTCAGTTCAATCCTTAAGTTTTGAACTGTCTCAATTGGGTCATAATTTTGAATTATCGACAACGGCAGCATTTTTTAGTTTGAGAGGAAGAAAATGTGTGAGTCGGGGGGTTTGAGGGTGGAGGAATGAGTGAAATGTGATCAGTGATTGGAAGGAAAAAGAAAGACCATAGCCACGTGGATTTAATGATTTTAAAACATAAAAAAAAAATTACAGCTCAGTTCAAAGTTAACGTTGTCTCAATACACTTAAACGGTTGGAGTAAAATGTTATAAAATGTTTACATTTCATAAGGACTTAAGGAAAAACTTGAGGACCGAACTGAGATTTTCACACAAACATAAGTACCAAGGGAGGGATTAAGCCTAAAATAAAAAATTCATCTCAGCATTAATTAACGCCGTTTGAAACAACTTAACAGTTAGAGTAAAATGTGTGCATTTTTACAAAAATTATGACCCAATTAAGACAGTTCAAAACTTGAGGACCAAACTAAGATTTGCACACAAATATAAAGAACAATGGAGGGATTAAGCCCATTTTTTAATCTTCTCTAAAAGATTCTAGAAGCTCCTAGATTTACAAGATCCTTTAATGCTTCTACCTCTTTTCAACTCCTATTCTCTAAATATTGTGTTTCATATATATATATATATATATATATATATATATATATATATATATATATATATATATATTTAGTACGCAATCTTACATCACATAAGGGTATATTTTCAATAGTCAAGTTCACCCATTTGAACATTCGATTATTTATTCCTCATTCTCTATATCTTATTAGGATCTAGTCTTTTGTTCTATCAAATATTATCATTTTAAACTCGTAGTGCAAGCAAATTAATAATACAACTTAAAAAAGTTCATTCTTTAACTACTGGAGGTCATCAATTTTGGATTTTGCAAATTTTAAAACAAACCATTTAAGTAAATATATGTTTGCCTGTAATTTACATAACATGGGACAAAACAAACCCTATATGCCACATATGAAACACCATAAAACATTCTAGCAAGTTTAATTGTGTTTTGGATAAGATTACATCAGAAAAAGAATAAATGAGATTGCATGTCGAAAAGTCACAATGTAAACAAAAATGGCAGCAAAACAAATACAACAAATCTCATGCATTAGAGTACAAGATTGCTGACACCAAAACTGCACCCTCGGGAAGCTTAATGAGGGCATCTCTATTGAAAATTCTCACTCAAGTGAAGCGCTATGGAAAACCCTGCAATATATAAAAGCTAGCACATCAAGATCGAAAGACATGCAATACCACAAGCTACAAAACACAAATGATAGCGCATCAAAACCAAGCACAACACATATTGAAGTGACGGCCACCTATTACGAAATATCAAAATTAAAAAATTATAAGTTAAAACTTCTGTATTCCAAGCTTAGATACGATAGGAAGTGTAAGACAAAGTTGACATTTAGCCTGCAATTGACTGGAGATCTTTCTCTGCTGCTGTCGAATTACAAGTTCAGAATTCACAGCTGATTGGGAAAACACAATATGCAAGATATTATCATATCACCTTCAACCCAAAAACCTTATATTGTTTAACTTTCTATATTTCTACATAATTGAAAGTCAAACTTCCTTGGATTTCTAACATAATTATGTGTTGTGGGGAACACACATGATTATTCTTATTTATAATGAAGAGATATAACAATAAGAAATAAAAATAATATCTAATAATGGAAAATAATACATAAGATATTTCTCTATCAAACTACACCATAATTCCTTATTTAATGCAACCAAACCATATATTTAACATAATAAATCATATCTCTAACAATATACACACACACATATATTATAATAAAAAAATTACCTAAACTTAAAAGACATTAATAATTGAAAGTCGTAACTCAGGGTCAGCTGAAGGTTTGCAACATATACACGAGAACAGGGTATCATTTAGCGTGCCCAAAAGAGTTGTATATCAAAACAAAAAAGGAAGAAACTATGAAATAATCCCCAAAATTTTGGATGAATAAATATCACTTAGGGACAGAAAAGGGCTTTATAGTCCCCCCATGGAACCAATTTTTACTGCTATTGCTTCTAGCAGAAAACACTCAGCGGAGAATACCTGAAGGCTCAGGGTGGCTCTACATTGCTACAGAACTATAGCTTGCTTTGTTAACTACGCTACCAATTTGAATTGGGATTTAGATTTATTCAACAATCACCCAACAGTCCATCGCTGTCAACTTTACAAGGTAAGTAATCCATAAATAAATGAAAGTGTAACAGGAAATGCATGAAAAATATTGCTAACAAAAAGATAAAATCTAATGGCAAGATCAGAACCATACCACAATAAATTAATCCTCCTCCATTGGTACTTCTGGAATGTCAAATCTATCCTCTTCAATAGTCTTGTTTATCACAAATACTGGACTGGGTATTGGTTGTCAAGGAAAGAGAATGCAACCGCAATATTTATCAAAATCATAATTGAGCTAGTTCCAAGTTAGAATTAGACATGCTACAAGATGAATGCCAGTTGCTGTAACCAATCAACAATTTCTTGCTCGTAAATTACTGTAGTTCAGAAATTTAACAAAAAAAAAAGACACAATCTTCTGTCAGTTAGGTATTTCGGCTGTCATGTCATGTCAATTACTATAGTATCAGCATATTTCTTCCTGAATTTCTGCTGAATTAAATGCGTTGAATGTTTACAGGGCTGAATAGTTGACACCAAAATTTAAGATATTAACAATCAGCAGGGGGGCCTGAATTTATTATAGCAAAATTGCATTTAAAGCTTCTTCGTATTAATTAGTAATATTATCTGAATTTCTTGTTTCTAGCCACGTCAATACACTGAAGCTAACATGCAACTCAGACTTCATCATGAAGCCCTCCTAGATCATACGTGAGTTACTATAGATACCATGTCATGCATCAACCTTAAGAAAGACAAGTATGGGTAAGAAGGTGGAAAATGTAAAGGATATAAATTGACATAAGGTCTTCCTCCTTTTCACCGCGGTTGCGGCTGTGTTCTAGCTCTCTATGGATTTCTGGTGTAACCTGCAGGAGGAGGAAACAAAATCAATCGCAGCCAGCAATTTGAAACAGAAGAGAAGCAACCCATTAGATTTGATGCGCTCACCAATTTATGCTTCTGCTTTTCCAGTACATCCCTTAATCCATCCTTATCTTCCTTTTGCAACTCATTCTTATACCTGAAATATCATACAAAATCAACTTAAAATTAAAAAGGGGTCAGGAAAATTAACCATTACTGTATTTCATGTTACGCTAATTATAAGTACTATTGGTTGATGATATAGGAATTATACCAGAATTCACTTTCTTGGATGATTTAGCGAGGATAACGGATATTTCTTGTGTTTGTAAGAAATTAAGTATTAAGTATTTGAACAGAAAACATGTAGAGCCACCATTGGGAACACCATTGCAGTGTTTGCCCAAAGTTCAGAGAAAGATGAGAGGTTTTGGAGTTAGAGTGGGCCAAGTATATGCAAAAGTGAAAAAAAAAGGGTTGATCTCATGTTGACTAGAAACATAACCAAATTATAATATACATAATACATACATACACAAATATATATATATGTGTGTGTGTGTGTGTGTGTGTGTGTATACACACTCACACACAAGTGAATGCAATCATTATTTAGCAAATCAATTTTGTTTGATTGAGTTGGGTTTAAGGTTCTCTGTCTAAAAAAAAACGGATAATATGTAACATGGACTGGGAGAGGTTATTATCAGTTTTATCCTTAAAGAAAAATCAAATCTGGGCTGAGAGGTTATATAGCAAATTCCCCTACTTTAGTGAAAAACAGATCTGAAATTCAAAACAACACCATTTTGGGACATCTTCTCCAGCCCCTTGGGTTACATGGAGTCACACCAAAATGGCATGATTGTACACCAGTCTAGACACGAAAGGCATCACTGTGGCTACAACACGACCCACAATTACTGTTGGTGGCCGCCCTGCTCAGCACCTGTACTATCGCATGCTATTGAGTACTCTGCTAAGGAAGAGGACCCTTCTATAGAAATCCTTATTCTCCATATCCATTTCCTTTCTTCTATCCTTTGTTAATTCAACACATACAACTTCAACGTTGACTTTCTATTAGTTACTGCTCTATCAAGATTATTGTGGAGGTTGACTAGAAACATAATCTAATTATACTACATAAGCAAATGCAAACCTCACTTTAAAAACTAGTTTTGTAAGGTTAAATTAAGCCTAAATTCAATTCCTAATATGATATCAAAATCTATCCTAAAAAAGTTTGTTGAACCTATAGTGTTCCACCCTATCGAACCACCCACAAATATAGTCTTGCGCTCAAATTATTGTGTCCCTAACATATGAAGGTGTGTTGGAAATATCACATTCACTGGAAATATGACCAATCTATAATATATAAATGAATGCAAATATCATCTTACAAAATCAGTTTTGTACCCTTGAGTTACCTTAAAACTACTTTCTAAAAACCATACTAGAGCAGCATTAAAAATAAAAGCAAAAGGTTAATCACTGACCTCTGCACAAAAGCAAGAAGTGACTGGTGCCATATGACAGGCATTATCCTGGTTTCATTCAAAAATCTCATAAAATGAGCAACAACTGCATCAACAACACGATATGGCAAAGCATATTTTTTCTCCAGAAGAAGCTTTATGAAATAGCTGCAAATATTGTAAGGGTAAGTGTGTATTAAACATTGAAGGGAAACAAATTAAAGGAAGTTTCATCAAAATGACTAATGGTTCACTTTTTCTGTAAAATATAAACTCAACTCATAAGAAATTTCATAAACTGTATTTTCATAATTATACTTTATTAAAAAAAATAATGCAGTTTCAAATACCTTGTGGTGCCGCAATACTCCATTCCAGAAAGCTTCAATAGAGCAACACTGCATATACATCCAAGTATTTGGATACATCAGACATTGCATATGACTCAAATAATTCAAACTAATACTTTCACTTTCAACATGAGATAGCATACATACAGCATGTATTAGTTTCATTATGTCTGTTAGAATAATTATTAAGTTTACCTATGATTAGTATAGGTAGTAGAGCCTAAAGTAGGGGGTTGTGTGTTGGTTTATCTATAATGATTGTTCCTAGCAGTCTAGGACAATCCCTTCACCTTCCATCTCTCTATTGTATCAAATGATCATCTCTATAAATAATAGAAAATGAGAAGGGTCTTTTAAGCCCTCAAGAATATTTCTTATCAGTCTTTAATCTCAAGTATGTCAAAATGCCTCATACACTAAGGTAGACTGCCAGCTCGGCAGAGTTAGCTACAGCTGTAACAGTTGTAACATAACTGTAACAGCTTGCAATACAAACCTGATTTCTTAGATTAGAGATTCAGAATATAAATAACACAATTTTCCAGTTTCTCTAAAATTCTTTAAATATCATAACTCTTTAACATGAACCATGGTTTTAAATCCTAGATTGTGCAATCAGTCAACAAAAACACTGTAGTTTTTATCGGGTAATGGTACCAAGGAGATATGTTTAAAATCCTTCTGTTATATTAGTAGTGCTTAAGAGAGAAAGGCCTGGAAAACCAAGTAAACACTTAAGTTATTTTATTGGATAATAATAAGGAGAAATGCTAAAATCTTTACACAGCAAGAGAAATCCATCCCTACATCATCTCTCCAAAATACTAAAGGCTATGTCCCATAAACTATTGTCCAAGAAAGTGACTCCCAACCATTATGGTACAGATCTAAGTGAACATCGAATAATACGATATACACCCAAATTTCAATTAGACAAAGTTAACATACCTTGAATGAAGTGGAGGAATAGAAACCTTTTCTATAATGCTTCCAACAATGACTGCTTCCCTGAGAGTGCATGTGCGTGACTGTAAATGAAGAAAATTGTCAAACATTGCAACAAAACTTTTGTTGAGACTATACACAGTTGGGGTAAACTGGAATTAAAAAGATTTGATTTCATTTCAGTCAATAAATTCAAATTATTAAAATCGCCAAAGAAAGCATAAATAAAGAAATAAATAAAAAGATCATTTAATTTGAGAGAAGGTGAATGAATTTACTTACAAAAACCAGAGCTAATACTTTCACTAAAGGTAATTTGTCAAAACAACAACACAAATGGAAATGAGCAACTTCTCAACATATGTGCAAACTATAATATAAAGATTCTGCTTTCCTCACAACCAAAGAGGCGCTTTCTATCTGTCAAGTTACCGTGATAGAACTTATATATCATTCACAATACACCACAATCATGCTATTCTGTATTTTCTATTTTCCACACAGAATTCATGGTTAATTTCCCCCTCTTTCTTCTAGTAATTATGACAAAGAACTTCAAATGCTGGTCACATCATCAAAGGATATGTAATATGTAATTCCATGAAAATTATGTACAATAGTTTAAGAATTAACAGAAATCCACAAATACAACTTGAGAAAATATCCACCAATGATTAATTTGAAATATCAAAACCAGCATAGACACTAGCAAATACCTCACATAGGGGAAACAGTATTCCCTTAAAGAATGCAGCAGGTTTGTACAATGCCTTTTTCAGAGTTTGGTATAAGGCAAAATGCAACCGTTTATTCTTCCGTATATCTTCTCTCACTCTTGGAAGCAAGACAAGCTTGTAGAAGCGTTCTGCCTTTTTTGCACCAAAATTAGAAGCAAAAATCCTAGTGGCTTGGTAAAGAGCATTTGGAGACCAATTCTCAGGTTCAGTTATATACAGGACCTCCTCCCAAAGTTGCATAGAGGGAATGTGTTTAAATGCCTTGGGTATTTTGCCTATTGTATATTTGCTGAGATGGGTTCCAACCCTACCAATAGGGAAGAAGGCAAACAGCAGTTAAGTTGAGGACAAGAGATAGAAACCTCATTTAACCAGTTAAATAATCTGACAGAAAAAATTATTTATCCAATTTACATATCAATAATAGAACTGAATAGGAAGTTATACATACCCCTTGTATATGTCAATTATGCATTTATCCAATTTTGGGACAGGTCGCATTTCTGCAGACAAAAACCTTACATGTTCAAAAGTGAGAATAATACCTCCAAGCAGACAGAGAAAACATGCTAAAAACACTCAACACCAAAACCAAAATGAAAGAAAGCATGAGCAAAATAAAATGCAGTCAAGTATTGCCTGAAGCAACAGAAGAATCCTTTTCTTTTATTCTTTGGACAATGAGGTCTGCCAGTGTTTTCTGCTGACCAGCATCTTTTGATAAAAAGGCTTCCATTAGTTTCTCATCCTCCTCATTAATTTCCTCCTGAATTTCAAAAAATGATCACATATTAACATAAAATCACCCACATCACAATAATGAGGGAAAATAATTGAAATGAAAAAAATTCACTCGATCCAAAACTGTTTACTGATAGAAAACAAAAATTGCTAATAGCTTTTACTCTCTACGTCTCAAAATCTAAGCCTAATTCTAAACCCTAATTCATACATTTAGTCCAGCCAAACATTTCTGAACCTCCTCTTCAATTACACAGTTACAAATTGTCACCTTATTTCTTTTCTTCTATAAAAATCAGATTTACTAACAGACTCTAAAGGTACCAAGTTCACATCTATGAAGAACCAAAAAAATAAACCCCATATTACCCTACTTGAAAAATCTTCCATAATCTACAATGTTCGGATAAGTGAAGAAAATAAAAAGACAAAAAATGAGCTTATTTAATAAGATAAAATCAACTCAAGTCCTAAGTAACATTTACTTGTATAGATACTTTTTTATCTTACTACTTGAAAGCATTGTCTCGAAGTGTTCCTTAGTAAGAACTTTCTCTTCTAGAAAAAAAAAAATATGAAGAAAACAATAAAATTGACTTCTACACAAATTAAAATTGTGCGAACAAGTTATATGACAGAACTTCTATAAAGTAATTCATAGACAACTAGAATTAAATGGTGAAGTAAATTCCATTTTTGTTTCATGGTTTTCTCTATGGGATGTCCATAAGGAAAAGTTTGTTCCAATGGGACTGAAATAAGTGTGTTAGCTATGGTTCTGAAAATTCTTATTCAGGACAGGACCTATAGTGCCTGAAAAATATAAAGTGAAAGTCATTCGGCAAAGCCAATAGTTAACCAAGGATTAAAAAAAGGAAAGAGTTCATGGTTTTTTGGCAGTTCAATGAAACAAAAAGTCATAAAGGAGAGAGTAAAGGTGAGAGATCAACTCACTTCATATCCGGCGAATTGGCTCTGCGTTTCAGAGAAGCCGGCAAATTCATCGATATCGTCTCCGTCTGCTTCCTCCGCCTTGGGAATCTCTTCGAAGAAAGTGGCGGCGTTGTCATTCGCCGCCTCATCTTCCTCCTTTTGCTGCAGCAGAGCCTCCTTCATGATCTTCGAGCTGATTTTGGAAGCAATGAGTTTCTCTTCCTGCTGGTACTGCTTCGGCGCTTTCGAACGCTTCTTCGTCTTTGCACGGTCGGCGCCATACGGATCAAAGGGTTCCGGGTTCTGAATCCGCTCCTTCCTCTTCGCCATTCTTTGCTGCAATTACTGAAAGAAGAACTTGGATAAGGGATGTTGACGGAGTAGCAGCTGCTGCCTCTCTTTTGCTATGACCGGAGAGGGTTTTCTGTATCCGCAGTTGTCTCCCCAGATACTACTTATGGTGGGTTTAAATAGATCTCTTTTCCACCTAGGTCCAAGGGGTATGCCTGGGCAAGCTGAACTATCTGCACTGTATTATAACTAGTTATAGTTAACTATATAATAATTCCAAAAAAACTAAAAGTAGTTAAAAAAAACTGAACTAAACTTAATTTTAGTTCAGTTACACTAATACACTTCGGTAAACTGATTTAGTTCAAAGCCACACTCTTCATCTATCTCATGCAACGCCTTCGTCCTCCGCTGGATCCCCTTCCTACTCCCCCATCACGTCATCCCCCAGCGTCTCCCCTTCTCCGACCTCCTCCTCCTCCCCCGCTGCGCCCGCCTCCTACCCTCCTCGCCGCCAAAACCATCTCCCTCACCGACAACTCCTCCGCCAACTTCTCCCTCGACCACACCCCCTCAGCCACCCCTACCTCTTCTCCACCCCCTCCCTCGCCGTCCACAGCGTCCAGTCCTTCATCGACTACTCTCTCTTCGGCGACGACCTCCCGCCCTCGCCCTCTCCCCCGCAAGCAACTCCATCGACTCCTTCGAGAACTCAGGTGCGTCCTCCTCCGGCTCCCGCCTAAACGGCGTCGTTTTGCTACCCCTCTTCTCCTTCGTTCTTCTACTGCTACTATACCAAGGCTTCTCAATCTCTTTTGAAAGGGTAAGGGAAAAACATACCTTTGGGTTGCAGATTTGCTTCTCTTTCCAGCGACGGCAGAGGGCGGCGACGGCAGAGTGCGGCGGCAGCAGAGTGCGGCAAAGCCTTCGAGTGGCGAGCCTTCCGCGAGTCTTTTGACGAGAGTGGCGGCAACCTTTAAAGGAGATAGGAAATAGGAAAATAGGATATTGTGATGGAGAAATGAAATAGAAACCCTGTGAGAGAATAAATATTTTACTATATAATTGTTTTTATAAAAAATATAATGTTATCATATAAACTAAATATTGCATTTTAAATTATAAATATAATGTGAACATATTAAGTTTTTTTTTAAAATAACAAACATTTTATATGAAAAAATTCAAAGAAAATAACCTAAAGTAGATACAAAAATAAATTTCAAAAACCATAAAATTTAAGATATTACGCTAATATATTATAATATATATATATATATATATATATATATATATATATATATATATATATTAAGTATATATTTTCCATCCAAGATTAGATTTATATATAAAAGTCATAATAAAAATTTCATTTAATAGCTTTTATTAGATTTGTAATACTTTAATTACAGTAATAAGATAACAATTTTAGTTGTATATTCATAAACTAGAAACACCTTTGGTTTAATTTTTTTTTCTAAATTGTCAAAATTACCATATTTGAATATATATATATATATATATATATATATATATATATATATATATATATATATATATATATATATATATATATATCATAAGATGACAACTTAATTATAAAGAAATCGTATCAAATAATACGACCTTGATTAAAATATTTTAAAGTTAATTATATGCCATCTTCAATTTTTCTTTTTTAAAATTTATGACTAATATTTTATTACTCCAATATACATGCATAGCATAGCTAATGACTGAGCGGAGAACTAAGTATTATTACAAAATCATAAAGGAAGTCAATCCAAAAATAATAAGTTGAATTGAGAAAATTCCAAGACCCCATTAAATTTATATTAAAAACCTCAAATCATATCCATGGTGTCTGAAATGAAAGAAGATGGTATAAAACACAATGCGCAAGTTATGGGTATAAAACTATATATATATATTAACTTTGTACTTTACCTTTCCACTAATTTCTAGATGATAATTTAAGTATAAACAGTGACAAATCATATTCATAGAATTTTTCTGCACTCCCATTTTATCTAAATAATAAATCTACACAAAAGAATACCTATGTACATGTATAATCATATTTATATTATTACAAAAATGACAAATTCTTTAATCTTATACTGGTTTTAAATAATGAACTGTAAAATAACATAGTAATGTAAATCTTGTAATTTACGCTATCGAGTTTTTTAATCTAATATTTATTTATTTGTAAGTGAGATAAAATTTAAGGACCACTTAAGATAAATTTAAAATTTAATTATATGTTTACGAAACAGGTTTGTCTTTTAAATTATTTTAAAAAAGATAATTTTTATGTACGTTTTTTTTAAAAAAATAATATTAAGTTTTTCTGAAACAATGAATACTTTAATTTCAGATTTACTAACTTTTATTATTACAATTATTATATTATTTTAAATTTTAAACAAATGAAATATATAAATGTTGTGAGTTAAATAAAATAAAAAATTGTTAAAATTTTCGAAAAATTCATAAATTTCTTTTATTTTTTTGAATCCGATTAAAGTTGAAGTTAAGTAGTTAATTTTAATTTAGTGCTAAATAGAAAATAAGCATCTTTCTTAGTTCCAATGTAATTACATGTATTCTAAATACGTTGGAAAATATTAATATCTACGTCCACACATTAAAAAAGAATACTAAAAATAAATATTAAAAATATATGGTATAAATAAATTGCGTATTTTGAATCTACGTATAATCTTATTGTGTATATATTTTAGTTAACTTTTTAGTTCAATAAACATAGCACCTCTGTAAGATATTTTGTAATCTATTAAAAGTGATATTTGATATAAGTTTTAAAATAATCATTGAAGGTAAAAATAATTATTATATAATTAGACAAATTATTTTTAATCAAATACAATACAGTAGAAGATCTGGGGTTTCCCCACCATTGTTCCATGCATGAGTGGCAAAGATAACAATAAAAGGGATAGAATCAGTGTCTTGTCCTCTCATTTCTCTAGTTCCAGCCCCATGGCTTCCGAGAAGGAAGCTGCTCTTGCTGCCACTCCCTCTGATGCTGATGCTCCAACCATGTATGCTTTAAAGTTTCCATCTTTACTACTCCACACCTTCTCTCCTTTCTTGGTTTTTGTCCTCAAAAGTATTTCAATTCTCCATCTTTCGTGGGTATCTCTTTGTTTCACGCAATTCCTTCCCATCTATCTGTTTGATGTTCTCAACAATTTGTTTTGGGAACAAAGGTATTAGGTATGTCCTTATTGGTGCTGCTTTCAAGTGAAGATGTATGCTTGATTGATGGGATAGCCCATTTCCATTTGAATCTCATTTTTTTCCTTAGTTTTGCTTATTTGCTTTTGATGAGATTTGTTCTGTGTTTTTATATGGCTATTGTGGATTTGGTGCAGTCACCTATGTTTATTTGCAAGAGCCAGAGGGTTCTACCTCTTAGTGCTGGAAGTTGGAAAAGGATCTGACAAGTCATCTCAGTTTCTTGAGAATTTTATGAATACCTATCATTAATTTTGTATTATTTGGTGCGCAGATTTGACAAGATCATCAATAAGGAGATTCCTTCTACTGTGGTTTACGAGGATGATAAGGTAATGTAATGATGCCCGATGTGTTTTATTCTATGCTAATATGTTTGTTGGTAAGTGTACGAGAAATCTTAAACATTCAGTTCATGGTGAAAACAGTACAATCTACATTTATGTTGAACATTTAAGCTTCACTGTTTTTGTTTTTTAACATTTTCAATTTTCAATTTCTTTGCCGTTTAGTGCCAAGATATATTGTTCTTGAACACATAAAACTGGTTGTTGGACATTTTGATTATGCTAGGACTACCACATTAAGTAGTACTTGCAAAAATAGACTTCCAGATTATTTCTAATTTCATCTTTTATGACATTTCAAATATATTTCATTTTTCTAGTCTATATTTTAGCCTCTCTCAGTTAGGTATCAGTGAAGGTTTACAATAACTATTAATGGTCCTATTATATCCCCCCTTTTTGACAGGTGCTTGCCTTCAGGGACATAACTCCTCAAGCTCCTACACATATTCTTATCATTCCTAAAGTGAAAGATGGGTTAAGTGGTCTATCCAAGGTACTTATTAGTGGCACTTTCTGTGTACATAGCTTTATTTTGGTGTCTCTAACTCCTGGAAAATCAATTGCACCCACGTATGGTTATGCTTGCTATATTTACATATTTAAGAAAGAACATAAACTATTTTCCTCTTTATATTCACTTTAGAAAGTAATAATGTAACTTAGCCCGTTATTTACTAGTATTTGAAAGCAAGTGATGAATTATATATTCCTTCAGAACGCTTAGCTTGTATTACCTAATGGTAAAAAAGATACTGTTTTCAACTATAAAGTGGTAGTGTTGGCAACTACATGAATTTGATCTGAACCTTTCGATGTGGAACTATGGATATATCAAAACTTAGCTAACAACTAATTATAGTTATGGCTACTTTTGTAATCATTCTTTCAGAATGTTGATGCTGATACTAAATCTGTGTGTGGCTGATGCCGCTTCTATAGCTAGATAAAGTTTAGTGTGTTTCTACTTTTAGTTGCTTTGCTCTGAAGCAGGTTCATGGTGGTTAGCTACTACCAAATTGTCGTAAATTAATCCTGTTTGGATTAATATTTTATTATGAGAATATGACAATTTGCATGCTACCTAATCCTATTTGTTTGGTCATTTTTGTATTGTCACTTTTTCTAAATGGTGGCTTATGTTTGCAAATACTGTGCATGAAGGTTAGCTAAAATGGTTTGGTTACCTGAAACAATTGATGGAAGAAAATTAGATTGGAAGATAGTTTGATTAAATATGGTTAGAGGGAAACCTGGAAGCATGGTTGGAAGATAGTAGACTGGAGTCATGGAAAGAAGTTTTTTTTTCTATTCTTTTTTTTTTTTTTGGGGGGGGGGGGGGGGGGGGGGGGGGGAGAGAAGAAATTGTGCAAACAGTTTTTGATTTATTTACATCCATGGAAATCGGAGATGATGAAATCTCTTTGAATAATTTATTACAAATCACATTCAGGCATAACTCGTCAGTTAACACACTAATTTTCTTGAACCAATTTACCACTTTTGTAATGTCTCCACTTCCTGCAAAGTTGAGATATTAGTTTGAAATCATGTTCTGTTGTTAAGATTCTTTAAACTCTTGCAAATATATCTCTTGACAAGAGCAAAAGAAAAAGAACTATATACTGCACATTTGCAATGCTACATTCATAGTTCTCTTTCTCACAAACACTTGGAGTGACTGAAACTTTGGTATCAATTATGCTTGTTCATGTTCTTGTTGAATTTTTTGCAGGCAGAGGAAAGGCACATCGATATTCTTGGCCGTCTTCTTTACACCGCCAAGCTGGTTGCAAAGCAGGAAGGTCTGGATGACGGCTTCAGGATTGTGATCAACGACGGGCCAAAGGGATGTAAGTTTTGTTCTCCAGGCCAAATCCTGAGCTTTGATAAATCATCTTTCATTGAGTTTTTTATTCTAAAAGTGATTCTTCTATGGTATATTGAGTTGTGCATTTACTTTTGACAGACCAATCAGTTTACCACATTCATGTGCACCTCCTTGGAGGGAGACAGATGAACTGGCCTGCAGGCTAAAGTGTTGGAAAGGATTAGAGATGAGAATAATAATAATAATGTGGTTGTGCTGTCTTTAGGTAATGGTTTTAAGACAACTAATAAATTGCAACATGTGCTGTACTTGAAGTGACCAGTGATTAAGGTTGCCAGTGTTTCATGCATTTAAACTCTTGTGGTAAATGCAGGTTAGTTTCCAAAGTTTTCTAAATTGTTATTGTTGGTGTGACTTGCCACTTCAACATTGGTGGCATCAATTGTTACAAAAGAAATATAATATTTCATTCTTTCTTCTTTTGTAACATCATTCTTTCTTCTTTTGTAACATCAATCAATGTTGTAGTAATGTTTTAGTTAATAGAGATCATACTTCTACCAAACTGACCTGGGATGAATTCAAACAAAGGAAAAGTTCACAAGACAGTATAAAGGATGGTGGAAGCACCACAAGCCAACTGTTTAACCGCTGAATAAAAAGTAATGTTCTAACAATGATCATTCAATACAATGTGTTTTATGATGAATTGTTTCAAATTATCAATAAACCTCTTACTATAAAATCCAATTCAAGTTGTAAATGAAATACTCATCCTCGACTTTAATAATGTCAATGATGATGTGTGAGAAAGAAAAGTCAAACTCTTCACCAATGGGAATAATTATAGAGCAACATTTGATTTTTTTTTCAAATTAAATATTTATACAAAGCCTAAAAAATGACTCATCATGACAATATTTACATTTCCCATTACGTCAAAGCTTTCAATTTCAATTATGTTTTTAATTCACTTTGTCTACTTTAACTTTGTAGTGGATGAATTTCAATTGCTATTATGTAAATATTTAGATAATTTTACATTTATGTGTTTTTCTCATTAAATATTATTTTATAGATTTTAAAAATAAGTTTTTCAGATACTATTAATTAAATTTATTATTTTACGAATTTCCTAAATAATTTTTTTAAATATTTTAAAATTCTCTACATTTAACTTTTTTATCATAAAATATTATTTCTTAAATTTGTTTTCCATAAATCATTATTTGAAATCTTTTAGTTTTCTTTATGATACATAATTTTAATTGTAATACACTTTTAATTTTTTTTAATAGTTCACTTCTACTTAAAACTAAATTTTACATTTATTAATAATAACAAATCTTTAAATTAATAATAATAGTTAACTACAAACTCTTTCAATTGGTACTAATTGAGTTATAAAATAATTATTTGTAATATAAAAATAATAAAACTATTAATTCCTTTTAATAATTTAATTTTAATTAATATTAATATTTTATATTAAAATTAATTTTATATATATATATATATATATATTTCAAACAAACAATCTTTTTCAAGAACTGTGTGATTCCTGATTTTTATCATGAATGGATATATGTAGGAGCAAGGTTAGTCTTTGTCGGTGATGGAATTCGTTTTGAAAACTAAATGGAGATCCATGAAGGAAACATCAACTTAAGTTAAGGATAGGAGATTGGAAGAAGAAGAAGGACTTTCAAGCTTGTTCTTACTTTTCCTTAAGCCTTAGAAGACATCGGACCTCTCATAAATAGCCATGGTCAAAGAAGATGAAGCTTGAAGGATTCTACTCTTGTAGAGGGTCACATTTTAGTCTTCTTCTTTATCTTAAAACACTTTTTGTAAATATGTAATATAGCTCATTTTTTAGGCCTTGTGTTTGGCCAAGACACTTTGTTTAAATTTGTTTAGAAGGTTTGATGGCTTTAAGAAAGAGCTAGTTCAACATTAGGTCCTTAGTTAAAAAGGTAGCACCTGAAATGGGTTATAAATGGATTTTGGAAGGAGTTGGTTGCATGGAGTATTTGCATTAAATGCTTTTACTAAGTTGGTTATAAAGCATAAGATTCCTCACATTTAATATTTACGCTCCTCATTAAATGATGGAGAGACTCCTAAATACTCTTGTACTCTAGCCTTCTTCTTCACCTACAAAAATTTTTTAATGGGAAAGGGAGTAATCAAACCATTCTTGGCACACAGCTGAGTGGATGAAGATTGATCACTTTGTTGTATGTAATCCTTTAAGTATTCTGGAGTCCTTCTCATTCTGCTGGATTTCCTCTGTGCATTTCCAAGTTCTTGATCTATAGGATTGACATTCTGGGTGGCAGCTTCCTCCTCAGTAAATCTCTCATTAGTAGAACTGTTCTGAATAGGATTTAAGTTGTTTCTTCTCTCATTCTTAGCATAACCATGTTCATGGCTGCAAGTAATGTCATCAAGAAAAAATATGTCTTCCTTATCTTTATCATGATTACTTCTTCCTGCTTGTTTGTCTTTATATGGGAAAATATTTTCATAGAAGATAACATTCCTACTTATGAATATCTCTCTGCTATTGATGTCAAGGACTATATATCCTTTTATCCCATTGTTGTATCTTAGAAAAATACCCTTTCTAGCTGTAGGATCGAGCTTACTTCTGTTACCCTCTAAGGTAGATGCAAAACATAGACAACCAAAAATCTTTAAGTCAAGATAGGTGGGTGAGTCACCGTGTAAGAGCTCATAAGGGGTTTTGTCTTTAATGATAGGAGAGGGGAGTTTGTTGATCAGATAAACAGCTTGAGACAGAGCATAGGACCAATATATGTGAGGGATATTAGATTGAAAAATCAAGCTGCGGGTTACATTCAATATATGCTGATGCTTCCTTTCCACAACAGAATTTTGTTGTGGAGTCTCAACACAACTTCTTTGATGTTCAATTCCATAAGAATTATAGACACTAGACCAATTAAATTCAGGTCCATTATCGGTTCTTATCACTTTAATAGTCTTATTATGTTGTGTCTTAACCTTAGCAATAAAGCTCTGCAGCAGTTCTCTAGTTTGGCCCTTATTGTGCATAAGAAAAATCCATGTATGCCTACTGTAGTCATCAACAACAGTTAAAAAATACCTATGACCATGTACAGAGGGGGTAGATATGGGACCCCAAATATCACAGTGAATCATGTCAAAACAGTCATTAGATAAAGAAGTGCTTTTAGGAAAAGGCAATTTATGTTGTTTGGCAAAGTGACAAATATCACAAGCATCATTATTACTAGCAGTCTTAATATAAGGGAAAACTTTACACATCTTATCAAGAGTTTTATGTCCAGGATGACCAAGTCTAAAGTGCCAAATATTTAAATTGTCATGCTCATACGAAAAAGTAAAACTAGGAGCTAAATTCCTTCCAAAAGATTGTAAATGGTAGAGTCCCTTGCACACACTAGCATATCCAATCATCCTCAATGTTGAGTTGTCCTGAATTTCACACATTTTGGAAGAAAAAGTTAGTGTACAGTTTATATCCCTAGTGAGACTTTGAACAGATATGAGATTAAAGGTGAATTCAGGTATATATAAAACGTTAAAAATCACAAATTCTTTAGAGAAATGTATGGTTCCAGCATAGTGAGCAGTGACAGTAGAACTATTGGGTAATTTCACTGATATAGGACTTATTTTATAGAAAGTTGTAAACTGGTTTTTATCATGGGTGACATGATCTGTTGCCCCTGTGTCTATGATCCATGAAAATATATCTGGTGCATTCTCAGTGTTGTCTTCCTGGATTTGGCTGATGCTGTGAGATGGGGTGTCAACTTTCTCCAGCATTTGCAGTATCTTTTGCATCTGTTCATGAGTGAAAGAACTTTGAGTGACACTTTGTTGACTGGTCTGTACTCCAGTAGAGGTTGAACAAACATTAGCTGCCCCCTCATTCACTCTGTCCAGTGTTGTTTTCATTATTGTTGTCATTTTTCTTATACCAAGGTGGGTATCCATGCTTGGAATAACATTCATCAATGGTGTGGTTCATCTTATGACAGTAAGAACACTGTTTTCCGTAGTTGGGGTTTCTCCCTCTCCCTCTTCCTTGATTTTTGGGAGAATTTCCACGTCCATAAGTCTTCAAACCTTGATTGTTCTTCCATTGATTTTGTTTTTCAGTGGCACTGGCAAGAATCTTGCTGTCATTCTGATTAGAATCATTTTTCCCTTGTCTTTCTTGTTGTATGATGAGAGAAAAGACACGATTAATGTTGGGTAGAGGCTCCATAAGCAATATCTGGGTTTTAACAGTATTATATCCTTCATTTAGACCCTTTAGGAAGCATATGACAGGCTCCATGTCCCTGTACTTCTGTGATGCTTTGGACAAATCACATATGCATGGGATTTTGCAACTGCAGATGGGAATGGGTCTTAGAAATTCAAGTTCTTCCCACAAGATTTTCAAATCTGTAAAATACTGGGTCACACTCCTTTCACCTTGCTTGATGGAGTGAATTTCTTGGAGTAAATTTGAGAATTTGAAGTGATCTCCTTTAGAAAATCTCTCCTTCAATTCTTCCCACAGTTCTTGTGCATTCTCTACGTATATCACACTCTCAGCTATTTGGGGTGAGGGGGTTTTAATGATCCAAGATAACACCATCATGTTGTTTCTTTCCCAAGAATCAAACAAACTATCACTTCTTTCAGGTCTTGTCCATCTATGAATTTCAGTTTGTTCTTGGATAAGAGAGCCCTTCTCATGTTTCTACTCCAAGAGGTATAGTTGGATTCGTTCAGGACCTGAGATATGAGGGAGGTGCCTGGGTTCTCCCCTGGGTGTAAGTAGTATGGACTGACTGGGTTGTTGGCCTGGTCCAGTTTCTCCATTGTTAGCAAGAAAATTTCAAAGAACCCAAGAAAGATCAAGAAGAAGAAGGATGTGCAGCGGAATCAGTGGCAGAACAGGTCCAAGACCTGCTCTGGTACCATAAAAGAAAAGCTGGTGGTCCAGCAAGAAAAGAAACGGCCCACAACTTGAGGCCCAAAAGCTTGTGAAACAAAAATCTCACTGGAAGCTTCAGATGGTCAGAGATTTGGTGAGAGGATGTTCGAGAGCCAGCTGCGAAAGGAAGAGGAAAATGGAATCTCCATGTCCATCCAGCAGAAGCACCGACGACGGTGGTGGATCAGAAGGAAAACGACAGGAGAGACAACTTCGCAACAAAGGTAAGCCTCTTGAACTGAACAGAGATTAGAGAGAAAAGAGAAAAATCGTGTACTATTCTGAATGTGTGTGTTATAGTATTACAGAAGCTGGAAACCCTTATATAGGGTTCCGGTAAGACAACAAAAGCTGTCAATCTAACAAACTAACTTAAAAATAACAAAACCCCAAATAATAAAACCTAGAAAACGAAAATACTGTTTACAGGAACAGTAAACCTTAACAGAAAAACGAATACATTCAATAGGAGCATCCTCAAAGCAATCTCCATTAGTCGGGTTCCCTTTCAAAAAATCAAATCAATTTGAAATAGTTTTTCAAGAAAAACTACGTAATAATGATTTCTCAGTTTAAATAAGAATATGTAAAAGCAAGGTCTATCATTGTGTGACCCCAAAAAAAAACTATTTTTGTTTCTTTGTATTTTTGGGAAAAGTTAAACATTTTAAAAAACAACATCAACTTTATACATTTAATTAAAGGTATTGCCTTAGGAGGAGACACAATGGAGTGCTAGTACCCTTCCCTGTTATAACTAACTCTCGGACCCAACATCTATTTTTAGTAGACCATATCTTATTTTATGGTTTTCCATATATTTTTCATAATAAACTATGGTGACAACTCCAAAACCTTTTTTTAAACTCATCATTTTATGATTCGTCATCCCTTTGCGATTTTGGGTGTGACATTACTAAATATAAGTTATGAAATATTAATGTTTGGAATACAAAATTAACATGTAAAATTGAACAAATGTCTTTTAAAGCATTTACTTATAAGTAATGACAAACATAGATGAATGATTAAGTACAAGATGTATTCACAAAATCTATAAGATCTACATGTATGATAAATTGTCTATGATGGATATAAGTGAAACAATATGATTTCAATGTCAATTTTGATAAAAAGAAGTTGCATGAGACTTTATGCAACCTTCTATAATCGAATTTTTGAAAAAAAAAACCAAAACTTGAAAAAGCTATGACATACGTAACAAATGCACATAAAACTTAAGCTTTAAAAGAAAAAAACACAGTCGAACAATCATGACAATAATTTTATGCAATAAACTCAAATTAAAAGAAAAATCATGACCACTTCACACAACAAAGATTACATGCGAAATTCATAAAGATTAAAAAAATAAACATTAGATCATATATTTATAAAATGATTGCTTTTGACAAAGTATGTTTCTCTTAATAAGTAATTATATTTATAAATCAAGTTGATATAGTTTTCTTGCGCAATAAAAAAAATACTTATAAAAGTTAAGATTTATTTAATGTAAAAAAAATATTCATTTTTCTAGTCTCAAAAGGAAGTTGAGAGGATTAACCAATAATAACTTGATTCACTAAAAAAAATAAAGTAAAAAATACTTATTCTAATGAGTTGATTACAATAAAACTCCTTACAAATTACTCAAACAAAAATATTACATAAATTAATTTGAATAAATTATAATAAAAAAAGTATTATAACCATAATTATATAAAATGATATAATTACAATTATGTAATGAACTTATCTAAGTGAACCATGCTAATTGTCTAATTAGAATTAAAATAACATAATCCAATTAAATATTGTTAAATTACTTTGAAAAAAAATCCTTGTGCTAATGAATGATCCATAATTTAATATGCATTATGCCCTTATTTACAACATTAACCAACACCAAATTTATGCTAATTAAGTTTCTCCTCAAAATTATTCTAAAGTATTTTCTTTATTATTAGAAAATAATATATACTAAAAAAATAATAAAAAATAATGAATTACAGTGTGTCGAAATTTTTAAGAAGTCCAAGAGTTTCTTGCTGGGCCTTTGCGGAATGGGTGAAGGCCCATTAATGTGACAAAATCCTTGGCAGCAAGAAACCTTCGATTGTTATATGCTCTAAAGTGTTACTTTCCTTAATTTTGTGGCACAACAACACTCCGCACGCGAGATTTTCATCTCTTTTCCGTCGTAGTTCAACCCCCTTTCCTTCCTCAGTCGTTTTTAGGGTTTCCAATTTCTTCGATGGCGCCCGATCCTAACCGCGCCGGCACCAGCGCCAGCACCAGTGCGGCCAAAGACGACGCCATTTCAAAGAAGAAGGTCGAGAACGAAGATCTGGTAAGTTCAAAAGCCCTGCATCAAAATTCCACTACTTCCTTAACTCTAATGCCTGTTAGGCTATTTCTTGTAAGTTAGAAATGAAAATCGATGTGGCAATTTGTGCAGTCCGATGAGGATTTGGCGTTGAAGCAACAGCTAGACCTTTACGTGGAGAGGGTTCAAGATGCCGACCCGGGATTGCAAAAGGTTGCACTCGAGAGCATGAGGTAAACCTAGTAATATGCTCTAAAGAACAAATTTTTATTTGGAAGGGGATTTTTAGCTTTTTTATCTTAAGAAGAATTGATTGCGTATTTTGAATTGGAATGCGTGGTTTTGTTGTAGGCAAGAAATTCGAACTTCCACGAGCTCTATGACTTCCGTTCCTAAACCCTTGAAGTTTCTTCGCCCGCATTATGGAACTCTTAAGACGTATTATGAAACTATGGCGGAGTCTGATTTGAAGGTATTGTTATGGATATGGTGCTGCCTTAGTACGGGATAGTAGTAGTATGGTTTTTCTAGTGTTGGTTAACCTAGTTGTCGTTCCTCAATGCAGAAGTACCTTGCAGATATATTGTCGGTTTTGGCGCTTACAATGTCTGCCGAAGGAGAACGAGTAAGTTAGTTTGCTTTGTTAGGAATTGGAAATATATTTCGTGATTGTCTTGGTTTGGTTGTGTTCCAGCATGGTGGTGTCCTTTCATTTAGATGCCTTTTTGGGACTTTACAAATCGGTTTTTGTATTGATTATTTCCTATGGCTCTGTCAGGAAAGCCTCAAGTATAGATTACTGGGTTCAGAGGGTGATATTGGTTCCTGGGGCCATGAGTATGTTAGGTGAGAATAATGTTTGGGACTTTTTGCTATCATTATCGAAGATAATTACTAGAAAAGTTACAATTCTGGTGATTGAAGTCTGACTGAGGAGTTATCATTAATCTTACTATTTATGTATTTTTATCAGGAATCTGGCAGGAGAGATTGCACAAGAGTATGCCAAACGGCAGGTTGAATATCTGTCTACTTTAAATTTTGATATTTAAATTAGTCTAATGAATTAGGATGAATTACCTTCTCTATTTCATTTAATAATTTACTTTATATGCCGTCAACTCTAGTCTAGATGTTTGTACAGTGAAGTAGTTTATCATCCCTTGGCTCCCCATGATCTGTATTTAAGGTGACTGGTGTGAAACTATTAACATTTATCTAATTGTTTTCTGTTTGATATGAAATGCTTTTACAGAGTGAAGAGACTCCCATAGATGATCTCATGGAACTCGTGCAACAAATAGTTGCTTTTCACATGAAGGTACAGTGTATTGCATTCATTTTGTTCAAAAAATTGTAGACTCTAGGGAATATAGATACAGTTAGATATGTTAATGGAAGAATATTGTTCATTTATTTGTTTATTTTAATTAATTTTAAATTTCCTGCAGCATAATGCTGAACCTGAAGCTGTGGATCTTTTGATGGAGGTATTATGCCTGATCCTTTTAGGGTGTTGCTTAGCTTAGCTACTTTGTCCCGTGAACTAAATCTCTTTTTGTATTGCATTTTAATGTTAGGTTGAAGACCTTGGCATGTTGAGTGCACATGTTGACAAAACAAATTTTAAAAGAACTTGCCTATATCTCACCAGTTCAGCAAGGTAATGCAAACAGGGTTTGGTTTATATAGAGAAAATTCAATTGAGTTCATAATAGGCAAGTTATTATAGAGAAAAACACTCCCTCCTGTCGTTATTATAAGGCACCATTAACCAAATTTTGATAGATTTTTTTTTAAATAGTACTGACTTGCCTATTTCACCCTTAATAATCAACGTTTAAGTTTTGTATATGAATTAAAAAACATTAATTTTCATAATAATTGCACGTTTTGCTTGGAACACTGGGTGATGTACAGAGATTTTAAAGCGTAAGAGAGTCATGCATGGGAAGCCTAACGATAAACCATATGTTTATTCCGATATTTTTACTAATGCATTGAGACATTGAGATTTTTTGTTTTTACAGAAACAAAATCATCTGAATAGACATTGAGATTGTTAATCAGGAATTTATAAGTTCTCTTTATAACTTGTCCCACTAGATTGAAAATTCTAATTCTGTAATCAGATTTTTCAAAGCAAGAGTGGAATGATATGTGAATGAGAATGTTCAGTGAGAAAATAGCTTATCAAAGCTTACATGAACGAGAACTGGATAGTTAGTTGAGTGACCTATAAATAATGGAAGTTTAAGTAGAAAATGGCACAATCTTTAGGAATTGAAAATGGTCCAAATAACATTTCATTGGAAAGTAAGTGAATTATAAGCTCTCATCGTTGCAGACAAACCCAAAAATACATACCTAAAACATTTAGTAAGGATGAATAAGTAATAAAAAGTTAAATGTATCATTGGAAGTATAAAGTGCCTTACGAAAAGGACCATATAGAGCTTCTAGAAGGTCTTATAATAGGAACTGGAGGGAGTAAGAATTTATCATGGCATATGTACATTTGTATCTTTTATGGTTTGATTGTATTTTTTCTTTTTCAATTTATGCTTTTTCATTTGGTTTTCTATTTCTATGATGTCTCTCTATATTCATTTCTAAATTTCCATGCCTAAATTCTTTATTAACTAAACAGTCTTAGTTTATCATCCTGGTCTCTTCTATAAGTGATTGAGTGTTCCCATACTTTGGGAATGATAACTGATGTTTGCTTAAGTTGTATTTGGATCTCTTACTACAGTTGTGCTGAGGATACTGTGGATTGGGAGTCTGGTTTTACTGACAATTTTTTTTTTAGTTACAGAGGTTCCGAATCTTCTAAGTTTGGTGTTGAAATTTGAGAGTGATGTTTTATTTTATAATAATGCAGAGGTTTATGAGTGAATTCTGGCTTGTAATCTAAAGATTTTTGGAGGAGGACTCTATTTTAACTTAGCATTGTGCATATAAATGTGATGTTTTGCTTTTTTCTTTTATATGTTGTCTGGGGTAAATTAACCCTCTTTTTCTGACAAACATGTTATCCTGTAGATTGATATTTTCTTATCTGTATGTAATTTTGCAGATACCTCCCAGGGCCAGACGATATGCTAGTTTTGGACATTGCATATTCAATTTATAAACAATTTGAAGAATATCCAAATGCACTCCAAATTGCATTGTTCATGGATAACATGAAGGTGTAGATATGAAATTCTTAACAGTGTCTCGTTTAAACTGGAGTTTGCATTCAATTCTCAGAGTGTGTGTGTGTGTGTCTGTATATATATATTATATATATATATATATATTATATATATATCAGGAAATATTTATCTTTTGTATCTATTACTGTGGCTTGAAACTAATTAGTTGCAGTGCTGTGGCAGCATGTGAGGGACGTTTTCATCTCTTGTAATGATGTGCTGCGGAAGAAGCAATTCTGTTACATGCTTGCACGTCATGTAAGTCCTGCATTCTGTTTATTACTTTGTGAAATTATCTTGGTTCATTTTTCTTCGTGAGGCAGCTGTGACCCGTAAGTTTTATAACAGTGATGTTATTTGGCCTAACTTGTTTGTCAACATTAGAAGGCCATATATACTGACAAGATTCCGCTATCAAATTCTTTTGGGGGCTCCTTTTTGATCGTCTTGTGAAATACTTATTGTTGAGTATTATTTATCTGCAGGGAATTACTTTTGAGCTTGATGAGGAGATGGCTGCAGATGATGACCGAGAAATGTTTCAGGATATTATCAACAATTCTAAGTTAAGTGAAGGATATCTCACCCTTGCTCGTGATATCGAAGTTACAGAGCCCAAGTCCCCTGAGGATATATACAAGGTGTAATTTTGGTTATATTCTGCTATAAGGAACTCTGTACCAGATATAACATCCTGTGCATGTATAAATTTACATCTAATGCTATGATATCTTATTTTTACCTGCTAAATTTTGGTTCAAATTCATAAAATAGTAAGGCATGGTCCTTGTTAATATACATTAGTTTTTGCAGCTTTTGTTACGGTTGCTTGTCATATCCAAGAAATTTTGTCGATAGTTATGTGTATTGTGTATCAGTGAATTCTGGTTTCATATATATTGAGTAATTGAAATGTTTCCTTGCTACTGAATTGCCCTATCAGATTTATATGTAGTGCTTTTGTTCATAGTTTATTTAATCATTTTCCAATAATATATCACACATGAGATTTTCTTACTACTTTATTAATGCAACAATTGTTTTTGATGTGCTGGTTTTTGCCAGTCAAAATTTTGAAATGTACTTTAAAAGAGTCTAGACTAGTAAACTGAAATAATTTATATGTTGATCATCAATGATGTGTCACAAATGATTTGGGTTATTTTTTTCTGTGGTTGCTTTCTTGCTAAAGTAGCATCTGCCTCTTCTGATACTTAATTTTATTTCATTCATAAAAAAAAGATTATTCTTGTTCTGGACTGCTTTTTGGTGAAATCGATTTTTGTACTAACAGAGACATCTCTGATAGTTTTCTAGTCCATGTACCAGAAACAAAAGGTTCTAGATGTGCTAGTTTCTATCTCAAGTGTGCCATTGTGTTGGTTAGCTGTCAACTTATGTTTCACTCTGATTGATTTCTCCTAGGCACACTTGCTTGATGGCCGGGCTAGTGCTGGTGCAAGTGTTGATTCAGCTAGACAGAACCTTGCTGCAACTTTTGTTAATGCATTTGTAAATGCTGGCTTTGGTCAGGTATACTGTTTTTTATATTTTAATATTCTATATGTTCTATTTGTGATTTGGGTTAATGATGTCTTCTATTCTTCAATATTCTATTTCCCTCACTTCCCATTCTCATTGTGCAGGATAAATTAATGACTGTTCCTTCAGATTCTTCAAGTAGTGCTTCTTCTGGAAATTGGCTTTTCAAAAATAAGGAGCATGGGAAGACTAGTGCTGCAGCTAGTCTGGTATGCGTTTTCTTATGGAGTCACTTTTATGGGTTTGGATCATGTAAATTTTGTTTACAACACTAGTGTATTGTGTCAGGGTATGATTTTGCTGTGGGACGTTGACTCTGGACTTGCTCAACTTGACAAGTACTTCCATAGTAATGATAATCATGTCATTGCTGGTGCATTATTGGGAGTCGGAATTGTCAATTGTAGTATCAAGAACGACTGTGATCCTGTTGGTTTCTTTTATCCTTATGTTTTCTGCATATGACAGCATTTCACTTAATTTATATTTTAGATCTAATTTGATTCCTTTTCAGGCAATGGCACTTCTTGGTGATTATATAGATAAAGAAGACACATCAATCAGGATTGGTGCTATAATGGGTTTGGGTATTGCATATGCTGGTTCCCAGAATGAGCAGGTGATATGTTTTTCTCTATATTTTGGAAAATCTTGTAATAATATTTGTTGAGATAACACACTATATGCAAATGTGTAAAGTTTTTAATTTGTTTTTGCTTATTTCAGTTACGTGAGAAATTGACAGGTGTACTGAATGATTCTAAAGCATCACTTGATGTGCTTGCTTTCACTGCTATTTCTCTGGGCTTGATCTTTGTGGGTTCTTGCAATGAGGAAATTGCCCAAGCAATTATATACACACTAATGGACAGGAGTGAGTCAGAGTTAGGAGAGCCCCTTACCCGGCTCTTACCTCTTGGCCTTGGTCTTCTATATCTTGGGAAGCAGGTAATCAGTTGATTGGCAGTCTCTTGTCTTTATTTCTTGAATTAGAGTTTATTTTCTTATAACCTCATTAATCTTATTTCTTAGTTTCTGAATAACAATTGATATTAAGCGGGTTCTGCAATTGGGTGAGGTCAAAGTTGTTAGGTATAATACTCACTCTTCATTTGTGCTTTGTTACTGCAGGACAGTGTTGAGGCAACTGCCGAAGTTTCAAAGACTTTTAATGAAAAAATTAGAAAGTATTGTGACATGACGCTTCTGTCATGTGCCTATGCTGGAACTGGAAATGTTCTCAAGGTACAATGTTATGAAGTTTTTAAAAAACAACTTCTGTGGTACCTTTATATGTTCATAATTGTGTATGCATGTTTTTATGTTTGTATTTTCTGGCTCTTGTAGGTCCAGAATCTCTTGGGTCATTGTTCACAACATCTTGATAAAGGTGAAACTCACCAAGGTCCTGCTGTGCTTGGAATTGCTATGGTAGCCATGGCTGAAGAACTGGGACTTGAGATGGCAATTCGATCTTTAGAACATCTTCTACAGTATGGAGAGCAGAATATTCGTAGAGCAGTTCCTCTGGCACTAGGTCTACTTTGCATATCAAATCCAAAGGTAAAAAGTGCACTTTACATCGTTAACTTTTAACAGTGTGAAAGTGAGACAAATTAGCCGTGCTCTGAAAAACATGACTTGTAGTTCAGACTATTATATAATTGTATGGTTGCGAGACGTCACTTTTGATAACTTTTGCTAAATTTTTACTGAAACATTACAGGTCAATGTTATGGATACCTTAAGCAGACTGAGCCATGATACAGATTCAGAAGTAGCTATGGTGAGATGTCAAGTCTCTTTGAACATTTGAGTCTATATACCATTGCTTATTTGTAGCTAAAACAATTTATATGCTTTAGGCGGCAGTAATTTCCTTGGGTCTAATAGGTGCTGGAACGAACAATGCCCGAATTGCTGGCATGCTTCGTAATCTTTCAAGTTATTACTACAAGGATACCAGCCTTCTATTTTGTGTAAGCTTTCTCTAAGTTTCCCTCCTTATTTTCTATTTCCACTGTTTATATGTGATCACCCTTTTTCTTTTACTTTATCTACAGGTGCGGATTGCCCAAGGTCTTGTGCATTTGGGAAAGGGCTTATTAACACTTAATCCATATCATTCTGATCGTTTCCTACTATCACCGTAAGTAAACATATTCTTTCTGACTGTTGGTATCTTCAGAATGACTCATACAACATATTCTGTATCATTTTTACAGGACAGCACTTGCCGGATTAATTACCATGTTACACGCATGCCTAGATATGAAAGCTATTGTGTTGGGGAAATATCACTATGTTCTGTACTTCCTCGTTTTGGCAATGCAGGTTTGTTTTAATGTCGTTTTCTCTTTCCAGTCAGACTCTTCCTTTTGCCATTTTAAGCTATTCTCAGTCACGTTCTGTAATTTGTTGCAATAGCCAAGGATGTTGCTGACTGTGGATGAGAACTTGAAGCCTTTATCAGTGCCAGTTCGTGTTGGCCAAGCAGTAGATGTTGTTGGACAAGCCGGTCGTCCTAAAACAATTACTGGCTTTCAGACCCACTCTACCCCTGTTCTCCTGGCTGCTGGGGACAGGGCAGAGCTGGCAACGGAAAAGTAATGCACCTATGCCTTCAAATTTTTAAATACGCTACGCTTATGTTCTCTAATATTAACATTTTCTTTTCTTCAGATACCTTCCCCTATCGCCAATTCTTGAAGGTTTTGTAATTTTGAAGGAGAATCCAGATTATAGGGAAGAGTGATGGGTGCAGATCCACAGCGGTGATGTTTTTTTTTTCTTTTTCTTTTTAAGTGTCCAAGTAGTTAGTTGCAATGTATGACACTGTCTAAATGTAGAAGAAATTGCTTAAAATCATTCCTTCGTTTGGATAAAATGATTCAGAGAATCTTAGCACACGACACTTTTTATTTTCCATTTATTTATTTTCCATTTATTATTGAGCATATTCTTATACGAGCAATCTGGTTGTGTCGACTGATTTTGAAAGCCGAAGTCTAGTGGTGCTGAGATATTTTTATTTGTAAACTTGATATTGTTGGTCATCCTTGTGTAATTGACGCCTGAACAAAATTCATAACCTCTTGTGCCGATGAATGTTTTTGGACAGGTATAATGCAATGGTAAAGCTATTGTCTCTGCTTTGCTACTTGACATAATGGTATTTTTTTTGTACTTTAAACAGTTAAACACATAACTAAGTGTATGCTCATTGTATAAAAGTTTCAATCATTAATTCTGTTTTAGATATCTATTTAGGTAAGATGATGTCTTAGAATCTTGTAACACTTAATTCTGAAGAATAGCAATTATCTACACAGGAAATTTTCTATTCGGTCTTTATGAGAATTTGTAGAATGTAACGATTTTATTGATAAAAAAATTAATGAAATATTTATTTTAAAATGATTAAGTATTTTTAATGTCTTTAACATTTAAGGACATTCTTGAAGATATTGAGTCAACTTAAATCACAAAGAAAAGAAGTTTAGTAAGAGTACGTAAAAGAAAATTAATTTTAATTTTTTTTAAGTAAAAATATTTAAAAATTAAAATTAAAAGTTAAAAACGGATAAATTTTTTAATACGTTAAAGAATATTATTTTTTTATATATATATGAAATTCAAATATGAAATGATTTTTATAAAAGAAATTATGAAATGATTTTTGTCATAATAAATTTATTTTTATAAGTGTGATATAATTTAGTTATGAATTTGATATGATTTTTCATTTTTTTATAGAAGTGAATTGAGTGAATTTATAGAATGTAACGATTTTATTTTTATAAAATAATTAATGAAATATTTAGTTTAAAATGATGTATTTTTATTGTCTTAATATAAATTAAGGTTTAATCATTTTGGTGGTTTCTAATTACGCAAAATCATTTCAAATATGTTATGGTATTTTTTTTTATCCCAATTAAGTCTTTTTTTCTGTAAAATTGAAGCAATTTTGACTTTGCTGTTAAATTCAGTGGATGATATTAAAACTTGTGTGTCTTGGCTTTATGACGATATAACTTTAATGATGTGACATAGTGTGGTGGAATTTATTTTATTTTAATTGCTTCCTTTTCACGTCTTGTGAGTTTTTCTCTCTTTCTCCTCCTTCGCTCTTCCGGTCGCTAGATAACATGAGGTTGATGAGTTTAGGAAACTATAGAGCCTGGAATTGAGCCAACTAAATGATCTCTTGAAAGAGTTTGGGAAGCCCAAATAGACCTATAGGAATAGAACCATTAAGAAAGTTCTCTCCCATTCGAATCCTATTCAGAGACTTGCACTTCCCAAGCGAATAAGGAATGGAACTGAGCAGATAATTCCTGAGAGTCATCAGAGTCTGAAGATGACGGCGCGACAAGGGCATAGTCGGTGGTTGACGACAAAGGCGACGAGAGCCCGACAAAAGTGCAGCGGAGGCAGGGCGGGACGTAACGAGTGTGTGTTTCTTCTTCTTCCCTCTGTTTTGATTCGCGGGGCGAGGAGAAAACTTCCATCCTTGCAGACTTGTTGTCACAGTAGAGAGCAGAAGTGCTAGCAGCCATAACTTGAAGATCTTGAAGAAGATAATGACTCCATTGTATCTCACATATAGTAGATGCTAGAGCACTGTATTCTGTTTCAGTGGAAGATCTTGAAAAAATGCTTAACTTCTTGGATTTCCATGAGATGAGGGATGAGCCAAGGAATATGCAAAAACCTGTAGTAGACCTTCTAGTATTAGGGCAGGTTGCCCAATCTGAGTCACTGAAGGCTTTTATTTGTATTTGAGAATCAACTGCAAAAAAGAGTCCCTCCAAAGGCTTGAATTTTATGTACCTAAGAATATGTTGCACAGCCCGATAATGATAGTCAATGGGAGATTGCATAAATTGACTTAAAAAATTAATAGAGAAACATAAATCAAGTCTAGTATTGGTGAGATAGAACAACTTCCCTATCAGTCTTTGATAGGAGTTAGGGTTATCCAAGTAGCTTTTCGTTTTATACAGTGAACTTGTATCACTTAGAAAGGGGATAGAACATTATTTGCATCCTAGCATTCCCATTTCTTCAAGGATGTATAAAACATATTTCCTTTAACATAGATGAATCCATTTCTTAGATCTGGCCACTTCAAAGCCTAGGAAGTATTTAAGTTCTCCCACATTTTTGATTTAGAATCTGTTATGCAAAAGAACCTTTATGTGATTGATTTCTGTCATGCAATTCCCTGCCAATATGATGTCATCTACATAGACAAGTAAGACTGTGAAATATGTAGGTGCCTTTTTGATAAAATGTGAGTGGTCAAATTTAGATTGAATATAATTGACAAAAACGAGAAAAGAGGATAATTTTTTAAATCACTGCCTACTGGCTTGTTTCAGTCCATATAAAGACTTAGTAAGCCTGCAAACCTTACCTTTTTCATGGACATTAAGACCAGGTGGTGGCTCCATGTAAACTTCTTCATTTAGGTCCCCATGTAGGAAAACATTGTCCACATCAAGCTGGTGTAGAAACCAATTATTGGAAGCTGCAAGAGCAATGAGTAACCTAACAGTAATGAGCTTGGCAACTAAGGAGAAGGTGTCCAAATAGTCTATCCCTTCTTGTTGGGTATAGCCTTTAGCTATTAAGCGAGCCTTATATCTTTCTATGGTGCCATCAGCCTTGTATTTAGTCTTGTACACCCATCTACAATTGTTTTAAATACCAGGTATTATTATCTGGTAAGGCCTTGATTTCTCTCTCCATAGCTTCCACCCATTCACACGTGTTTTTGGCCTCATCATAGGATTGTGGTTCATTATTTGTAGTGATGACCAAAGTATACTTTAAGTGTTTCTCTAAAAAAGAATCATAAGATAACAGATCAGAAATGGGATAAAGGGTTTTAAAATTATTTTTCATAGATAAGGATTGATTAACCTTATGCACATAGTCATTTAGGTACCCGGGAGCCCTTATACTTCTGTTAGATCTTTTGCGACTATGACTTTCTTCATTTTCAGTAGTGTTGTTATTGCTATTGTTGTCAGTGGCAATTTGATGTGTCTGCCTTTGATCATTAGCGTCCATTTCAACAGGTCTTTCATCATTAATAGAATTGTAGCTGCCTAAAAGATCATTAAGAAAAGTAGTTTTATCTGCCTCTTCATTGTTGGCTTCTCTGCTGTTTTGCTGGTCTTTGTAGGGAAAAATGTCTTCATAAAAGATAACATTTATGCTTATGAAAATTTCTCTAGTGTTGATGTCAAGAACAATGTAGCCTTCGACAACATTCTTGTAACCAAGGAAGATTCCCTTCCTAGCTCTTGGATCAAGTTTACTTTTGTTGTTTTCAAGAGTGGAAGTAAAGCATAAGCAACCAAAAGTTTTTAAATTCAAATAAGTGGGAAGGGCATCATACATAAGGTGATGGGGTGTTTTGTTATTAAGAACATGGGACGGTAACCTATTTATTAGATAAACAACGTGATTGACAACATAAGACCAATAGGCATTAGGCTCATTAGATTGAAAAAGAAGGCTACGGGTCACATTAAGTATGTGTTGATGTTTGCGCTCCACAACAGAATTCTGTTCATGAGTTTCAACATAGCTCTTTTGATGATTGATGCCATACAAATCATAAAAGTTAACACAATTAAATTCAGGTTCATTATCTAATCTAATGGTTTTAACAATTTTATTAAATTGATTTTTAATCTTGACAATAAAGTTTTGTAACAAATCTCTAGTTTGACCTTTATTGTGTATTAAAAAGGCCCGAGTATGTTTGCTATAATCATAAACTATAGTAAGAAAATACTTATGACCACGAATAAAGGAAATGGAAATAGGACCCCATATATCACAATGAATCATTTCAAAACATTCAGTGGACAAAGAAGCATTTCTAGGAAAAGGCAATTTATGCTGTTTAGCATAGTGGCAAATATCACATACAATATTAGAGGTCATTTGCACATAAGGAAAATTTTCACATATTTGTTTTATAGTTTTGTGTCCTGGATGGACTATCCTATAGTGCCACAAATTTACATTAACATGTTCATAGGAGAAAACAAACTTGGGAATGAAATCTTGGTCAGAGTTGGGAAAAACTTGTAAGTAATAGAGACCCTTGTAAGCACTAAAACACCTAATAATCTTCAATGTAGAGTTTTTCCTTATCTGAAACACCTCAGAAGAAAAAGTTAGACTGCAGTTCAAGTCTTTGATAAGAATTTGGACAAAAATTAGATTAAAGGAAAAATAAGGAATATCCAATACATTAAAGATAATTTAATCTTTAGAGAATTAAATAATGTTAACATAAAGCTGAAGAGAAAAAGTTTTAATGATATCTCAAAGTCAAGTCTCAAGTGCTCTTGTTACAATAAGATCTTCATGAAGACTTGTCATGTGTTAAAACTTTTGTAATTTAGTAGATTTATGTATAGGATGTGTTTTTATCTTTAATTCAATTAATTGTTTGGCTTAGGTTGCATTAAAATTCGTTTTGAATAAAAAAACCTCATTTTATACTCTAGATAATCGATTATCAACTTATAAGTAATCAATTATCAATAATCAATTATGACTTGCCATAATTGATTACTGTTGATAAGGGGAGCAATGTGTTGTTGAACCCAATCCCTGTTATGTTGGTTTTTTATGGTGACAACGCATTAATAGTAACAACACATGATTGTTGTTATGTCACAACTGAAAAATGTTCTGTGTTATGAAATGCTTATGTGGAATATGTACATGCTTATTGTGTTATATGCACATACTGTGATAAATGCATATGTTGGACATACTGTGTTGTTTATGCATACTATTATGATTATGATGTGATTATATCTGTGTATGCACACTGTATGTTTCTGCGTAATGAAAACCACAAGTACAAAAGCATATTTGCATGACATAATCAATTACAGTGTTGTAGTAATCAATTATGGTCATAAGACAACTTATCTTTTGAACTGTGGCAAAACAGCTAGTTTGAATTAATTACATTAGTTGTTAAATCAATTAAAACTCGTGTATTTGCATATATCATTTTCAAATGTGTTGTGATGAGTTTTTGAGAAGAAAAGTTTTCAAAATCTGTTTAAGTATAAAGCTTAATCGATTACACACTTTATGTAATCAATTAAGTCTGTTATGTTTTGAAAATTGATTTCATGCTAGTCATAACTGTTTTAACGATCATATTTTTAAATATGTTTGACTAACATTAAATGCAAATCGATTACATTAATTGATCATTCAATTAAGAGTTGAGTTAGTTGTAAAATTGTTACATATGCTTTATGTAATCGATTACATTACTAACGTAATCGATTACTTTGCGTCTTATATGACAGTAACTATAAATTGATGCATTGTTTGTAATTCTGTAACTTTTGATCACTTTAACATTTTCATATCTGACAATTTTGATCTTACAGAGGTGTACAAATTACACATACACTCCAAGAATCAAGAAGCAAAGATTGTGAAGAGCCTTGACAGATTCTTGAGAGAAGATTGAGAGCTCGATTTGGCTGATCTAATCCGCACTGCTGAAGGTGTATTTGCTATGATAAGAAAGGAAATATGCACTTGTTGATTGTGTTGTTCCCTGTTCGTGTGCAACAAGAAGAAGAACGGGGAGCTTTTGGACTTTGAGAAGGGATTCTCAAAGGGATTTTGCAGCAGGAACGCGTGGTTCTGTGTGTGCAAGTGTATTCGTTTCTATATTTGATTGTTTGAGTGGGAAAGATGTTTACATTGTAAGAGTGTGTTCACTGTAAAACCTTTGGTGTAATTCTCCAATCATTATAGTGAAATACAATGGTTGATTAGAAGGGTGACTGAATGTAGGCATTGAGGCTGAACCAGGATAAAAACTGTGTTTGATCTTCTCTTCTTATCTCTTTACATATTCATTGCATACATACTTTGCTTACTGCACAAGAAAGATTTCAAGATCATTTTATTTTTGCAAAAAGATTTTAAAAGTACACGCTTTTATAAAATACCAATTCACCACCCTCTTGGTGTGGAGAAACAAGCTTCATTATTTCTAACAATTATCACGAGCAATTATGAGAATTTTTAAGCAAGTTTTTGACCGTTGTGCATTCGTTAAATGCCTAATCAATTACCATAAGTGGATAATTGATTATCAAACGTTAGTTAACTGAGAACGAATTTTTGGAGGTATCCTTGAGTGAGATCTCTATAAATTAAATTGGGGCTCTCATTCTAAAATATGAAACATACAAGAAGTTTATTTTCGAAATTCTTATCTGCAGTGTGCGGTGATAAGTGTTCTAGGGTTTGTTGAACCCTTGTACATTGGCTTTGAGAACTTGGCGTGTTGGCATAGAGCGAAAACTTTCACAGGGAGTGTGATTGAGTGTCGTTGCTATTGCCAAGTTGAAAGTATGTCATCCTTCGTGAAGCATTCAAAGGAGGTGTTCATCCTTTGTGAAGATTCAGAGGAGGTGTGCATCCCTTGTGGGTTACAGAAGAAAAGTTTTTTTTATCTCTTGGGGTAACAAGAGAGGTGTTCTAACCTTAAACTGTTTTATTTTCTCTGTGATTGTAACAATTTGTTGGTTTGTGCTAGTGGAACGTTAATTCTCGGTTGAGATTAACAACCAGATGTAGGATCTCTATGATCCGAACCATTATAAAAATTACCTGTGCAATTTTCTCTCTTCCTTACTCTTTAAATTATTTAAATGAATTGTTATATATACGAGAAAATTATTAAAAGAACGATTTGCGATAAGAAATCAATTCACCCCCCTCTTGGTTTGTTGAACACGTTAATCATTCCACTACGGCGCTTTGACAAACAGTTCCTGCATGTTTAACAGTGATTATAGAGTTATTTGAGAGTTTGACAAAATTGAGTTTAATTTTATAAGAAGTGACAAAATTCCTTTTCTCATGGGTTACATGATTAATGGCCCCAATGTCAATATTCCAAGAAAGGGTACCTTGTTTGTCTTTTATGTTATTTCTCTGCATCTGATTTACATTATGAGCAGAATCATCAACCTTTTCTATCATTCTGAGAAGTTTTTCCATCTGCTCTGGGGTAAAAGAATTCAAGGCAACATTGGTGCTGACCTGGTGAGTGGGTTGAACATCCTTTGAGCCATAATTGCTTTGGCAGATGTTGGCAGAATTCCAATCAGTCTGTCCCTTTCTATCCTGATTGTTGTAAGCTCTTTTGTAACAAGGTGGGTAACCATGCTTGGAATAACACTCGTCCATAATATGATTCATTTTGTGGTAGTAGGAGCACTGTTTTTTATAGTTGGGATTTCTCCCTCTTCCTCTTCCTTGACCACGTGACCCAACACCACGTCCCTGGTTCTTCCAGGCCCGGTCTGGTTTCCAATTGCTGTTTTTGTTAAAAATATTGGCTAGAACTTTGGTTTCAGCAGTCTGGTTGACAGTCCCAATGTCTTTTCTTTCTTGTTGCATTATGAGGGAGAAGACACATTGATGTTGGGGAGAGGATCCATCACGAGGATTTGAGTTCTCACAGTATTATAGGTATCATTCAGCCCCTTTAAGAAACATATAACATGTTCTATTTCTCTATATTTAAGAGAAATATTTGAGAGATCACAATTAGAAGGGATGTCACACGTATGACTAGGTATGGGTCTAAGAGATTCTAATTCTTCCCAAGGAATCTTTAAATCTATGAAAAACTGGTTAATATTTCTTTCTCCTTGTTTGATTGAATGAATGTCTTGGAGTAAATCAGAAATTTTGAAAAATCACCTTTAGAGAATAATTCCTTCAATTCATCCTATAACTCTTTGGCATCTTCAACATATATTACACTTTCTGCAATCTATGAAGAAATTGTCTTTATGATCCAGAAAAGAACCATCATGTTGCATTTTTCCCATGCATCAAATAAAGCCTCACTTCTTTGAGGTTTCTTGATCGATCACTTGATCTTATTTTTGAAAAGGAGAGCTCTTCTCCTGCTCCTGCTCCAAGAAGAGTAATTAGTCTCATTCTCATTTAGGACTTGAGAGATAAGAGTGAGTCCTGGATTCTCCCCAGGTTGTAGATAGAAAAGACTGGCAGGATTGATGGATTGATCTATGTGGTCTATCACAACAAGAAGAGGCCAAGAAAGAAGCAAGAAAACATAAGGAAAGAATTATGGCACAACAAAAATAGAGGAGGTATTAAACCTACTCTGATACCATTCTAAAAATGGTACTCTGCAAAAGATAGAAGCCTAGAGAAGTTCTTCATCCCGCGAGAGAGAACATGCCATGGAGAAGCGAAGAGCAAGGAACAAAAGATCGAGTAAGAAAACTGAAACTCCACTTTTACTATGTTTGAATATTAATTAGTGTGTCTTGTTACAACCAAAAAAGGAAAAAAAGAAAACCTATATATAGGATTTTTGGGGAAAGGGGAGAAAAACTGAAAAACAAAAATCATAACTTATTTAGACAGTAATTTAATCGATTATTTTGGTTCCAATACAAATTAATTATTTGAAATTAAATTAAATTTAAAATATATCTCACTGCGACTAATACAAAGGTGAAAAATAAGAGAGAGAAAACATGTAGTAGAAAAAGATTATTTCATGTGTTTAAAAAAATTTGTTCCAAAACATGCACTCATTCCTTAAATATATTTCATGTGTTTTAAAAAACTTATTATAGAAATTTTTATAGAAGTTGTCTAAAAATTCTGCTTTAAAAATCATATTCTGAAAAGTCTAATATGTTTTTTCAGAAGATTTCCGGAGCAGGTTATTCGAAAGTCAATTTTACTAGATAAAATAGTTATTTTAAAAATTATGGAGTTGCATATAGAAATTCTGAGAGGGCAAGAAGAAAATGTCTTATCTTGTCGGGCCGTGCATGTTTTGGATCGAGTCTAATGACTGTGTGACAAGTACAGTGTCACTCATTCGAGAGATAGGGTTTTAGATTCCAAAACCCTTCGCCGATATCAAACGATTCCGATCACGAAAATGTCATCCGCCGCTGCCAGATCGATATTTCGATCATGCTCCGCCGGTCGTTCGGCGTTTCGCGTCGCCTCGGAAGCCAAAACGGCTCGTTCTCCGTTTCGCATCGCGTCCAATAGACCTCTCTCGCAATCCACTCTCAGGTAATAACGAACGCCTTCAATGCATTTCACGGAAGCTTCTTTGTGGTGTTACTGTGTTAGTAGCTAATACCACTGTGTTGCGTTTGTGCGATAAGGTTGCCTGTGGAGTTGAGTTCGTGTGTGGTATCGATGATGCCGTACCACACGGCCACTGCTTCTGCGCTCATGAATTCCATGCTTTCAATTTCAAGCCGCACGTCCGCTTGGATTCCCGAAGGTATCGTCAGTTGCACTAACACTTTTAAAATGTTCAATGTATTCGAATGAAATTTCGAACGCCTTTGACTTAGTAACATTGTTGACTCCATACATAGTATAAATGATTCACAACGGGTTATCTTTTTGAATTCGAGTCCTTGCCATGGGAAGTGCACTTTAAAAGAAACTGGAAAATTAGGTAGTTGTGGGTTACTTCCGGGATGTAGCGGTTGGTACTAGAATTTTGTTGCTGTGCATACGTATGTGCATTTTATTATCCTGAAAAGACAGTTTGAATAGATAATCCTGGTGGTTGGTGTTTCTGTATAGTCAACGGACATAACTCCTAAAGTTCACTTTAAAGAGCATCAAATCTTAGGTCATTAATGAGAAAATCATCTGTTAATATTATGTTTACATGCTTAACAGATTTAAGTTTGTGTTTCCATAACTACCTGAATTGATTCTGATTCCATCACTCCATGTTTACATGCTTTAGCTTTAAACGTGGAATTGGAATTAGTTATGGAAGAACTGAATATAAGTCAAACATGCACTAAACTTTTTGAATTATGAACCTTTTCTTTTTCTTAGAAGAGCCAAATCCCAAATAATCTTACTACTTTTCAAGTTGGTTGGTATATTCAATGTGGATCAGATAATTAATTTTAAAGGAATTCAGAAGATGTGTACATTTTTTCTTTGGTAAAAAATATTAGAGTGAGCTAGGGAAAATTTGGGCTAAATGCTCCGTCTGTTTAGGTTCTAGTTTGCATTCATTGTGATTTCCTGACAATTGGATTTTTCTTCTGAATTAGGTAGCTAGCATCTCTAGGATTCCATGATGTTCTTTCTACAATTAATTTTCGGGTATGTTTTCTATCAATTCTTGTACGAGATTTAATATTTGACAAAGCGTGCAAGATACATGCGTAATCTAATATCACCATATTCACTGACATCGGGCATTTTGTCTGTCTGATCCTTGACCATGTGTTTCTATAACCACTAATCTTGTATGTAAGATTGGTGGATTGGTTTCTTCCCTGCATCATTTGTTTGCCCGCACCCATTTAACTAAACTATTTAGTGAAGCCATACCTACTCCTTTTGGTTGTAGGCCAAAAGCAGACTACTTGAAGATCAAGAGGCGTAGATGGGATTGCCGGGACTTTCTATGATTTGATGTTCAGCTTGAAACAAGATTTTGTTTTTGCCAGTAATAAATTCTAGGCATCTATAACTAAATATTTAACATTATTTTGAGCACATTTTTGTGCGTCTGTGTCATGATGCGGAACATTTTTTTGTTTACACTGGAGGTTTTTGTTCTCTTTATATAGATGATGAGCCATTTCGAGCATCTTGTGCGTCTTTATTCTTATGAAAATACTCAATGTGCGATAAATTGTTGATGAAAAGATTGAGATAAAGATTATTTTAGAAATGATTTTATTATATATGCCTTCTACAATTACTAATTAACTGCACACTTGGGAGTATTCTGTAAATGTGTTTTACGTGATAGTTCTGCTGAATTTTGTATGATAGCCATAATTGCAATATTTCATTTTTGATCCCTAATTTTCTTGCCTGTTGTGGTCATGCATTGTAGGGACCATCGGGAATTAAGGTGTAATATACTGATCTTTCTTGTTTAATCAGATTGCAATGATGATGTTTGATATCATTCGGATTAAGAAGATTGAAGCAAGCTTTTTGCATAAAAATCTGCAATGCATGAAACGTGTCGCCGAAAACATTTGGAAATTTGACTTGGCCATTGTAGAAGCAAGTTGATTCCCAAAAGGGAACTTTAAAACCCAGACCACCTGTACTTAATTTCCTTCCGATTTAAGATGATAAAAATCATTCAGCTTACTATTTTTCATCCATATGAACACTAGCACCTAAAGGCAAATAATCGAAATGCACTGCAAAGAAGTACCAATGAAGTTTCCTTTTGTTTGTCCATATTAATTAGAATGTTACGTGGAAACTTGTTTATCTCTAGACTGTTATCTTTCTGTATAAAAAGGGTTCATGATACTCGAAACGTTGTAGTGGCTGCCAAAGTTTATTTTATTTTATTTTTGTGCTTCAAAATTTAATGTAATTTGAGCTCTGAATACCTGAACTCTCAAACTCTAGGTTTCTGTCAAATCCCCCTGCTCCCCCTCATTAAAGTTCTGATTCAATGTTTTGCTTTTATAGGTCTGTGAATTCCCCTAAAAGCAAACCTGCCTTGCAGAATCATGCATGTCACTTTCATTGCCTTACATATTTGAAGGGATTTGCCACCAGTTGCCTCAATAGTGTTCATTTATCTCCTAAAGGTTTTAGTATCTCCACAAGATTAGAGTATGTTTCTTACGGAAGTTTAAACTCTGAATACATGGTATTTGATTGTTAATCTTTCGCTTCTCTGTTGTGGTGGCTTACAAATTTTAATTACAGGTAGTATTTTTCAACAAAGCATATTAATATGTACCCTCTCACAAAATTGGCATATTTAAAATTGAACTGTTGTGGAAATCATAATTGATTGGTATAGTCAATAAATTGTTCAACTCTATTTTGCAAACTGCATTCGTGGCAGTGCACACATAAATTTCACTGGGAAAGCTAAGTCGGATCTGTTATTTCATAGCTTGCTTCCAAAAGCAAGACCACAGGAAGCAAAGTTCAGAAAAATATTTGCAATACCACTGGATTAATGATAATATTGAGTAAATAATATATGCCGCAGTTTACTTTGCATAATTGCAGCCTTAAATTTAGTTCCTGTACTATAAAACTCATTTTTAATCCTTTAAAAACTGCTCATAAATTCCGTTCTATTTTATTGCTAAAATATCGCAATTGCTTGTCAATTTTCTGTAAAAACGGCGGAACTTGAGTTTGTTTTAGCTAAGGGTAAGTAAAAATTGCAATCTTTTACAAACGGGTCCTATCCTCTAATTACAACCTTTAAGATTTATTCTTTTAACTACAATATTTTAACTTTAATATTAAGTCATCGGTATGACGTGTGTACGGTATTATTATTTTTTTAAATTGTATTTCAACTTGTATATTGAACAATATAAATATTCTTTATACAGTTAAAATTGTTAATAATACTCATTTTAAAATATATTAAATCTTATTACGATTAAAATTTATTATAAAATACCTTTGAGTTTATAAACTATATATTAAATTTACAACCAACAATTTAAATGGTATTATAACTTTATTTTTAACTATGAAACTTAAAAAAAGTAATCATAAAAGTTAATTTAGAAATAAGGATAAAAGAAATAGATTGAAAGAAATAAGTGATTAAGATAGTTGGGTTGATTTTTTTCACTAGTTAGAATAATAAATAGTGTATTCAAAAGACGAAAAATAAAATTATGTAGTGTCAATTGAGAACCTTTTTCTAATACAATAATAGATATTTAGCCACACACTATTTACAAATCTTAGGAAATTTGATGGACATAGGAGCAAAACGTTATATTTCAACAGTGGCACAAGAAAAAAAGCAGTATTCTAACAATCAGATGCAGGCACAAGTGTTGGTTGTGCAGTCCTAAAGAAAAGCTTCAACCCTACGTCCTTTTCTTACATCTCTATATATGCTAAATGCTTCTTCCATTATATTAGCTTGTGCCAGCAATTCTGCTCTTTGTATACCAGAAGGGTGGGTAGAGAGATAATCCATACGCGTAGAATCACCAGCAATTTTTCCCAACTTTTCATACACTCCAGGTGCCACCCGGGGATCATAGCCTGCTGATGCAATTAGCAGCAACCCAATATAATCAGCTTCTATTTCCATCCTAAAAAAAAGTGAATAAATTAGGTATATTACAAAATTTGTAGTCCAAGAACACCAGCATTAGAGATATATTTGCTCTAAGATAACAAGCATTGCACCACAAACGGTTCCTATAGTGACAATAATCTTAAAAGCTTTACTACGATGGAAATCCTATAAGCATGAAATTAATGCATTGAAGAATCGTGTATAAAGTCATTCATTCACATGATTCTTATGCATTGATTATACCAGAATGGTATTTTTCCTTTTTTTTTCAGTACTGTCTAGACTAGTTGGAGTCATACCAATCAACTAGATTTAGAGATACTTTTACCAATACCATGAGGTTGTTCCAGAAATCAATAGTATGTTTTTATACTCTATTGTGATTAGGAATCTCATTGGAAAGGAAAATTATTGATTGTAGTTGTGCAACAGCAACCAATATCAACAGTGCCATTCAACTTGTATCTATATCAGCTGATTCATCTCACCATGTACAAAAGATTACATCAGTATACAATATTTATTTAAGTTACACTAAAAGTAATAGTAAGCTTGAATTGGTTCTGTTTTTCTTTAATCTCTTCACCTGTAATGTAATAGAATCTTAAAATCGATTTATAGAAAATTAATTGCTATCAGAAGTTCAAACTATGTTTAACATGTAAGAAAAAGAATGAAGTATAAAGTTCAACAGTGAAATTGTTATAAACTTAGTTCTGTTTAGTCCATCAAAACAATTTATTGGAAGGAAAATAAAGCAGCAAGAGCATTGCTCCACACATAAATAAAAAAACCACACAGAAAATAAATTGGTTAGAAAGGGACAATGAACAAAGCATACCGCCTGGAGAAAGGTAGGTGGAAGAAAACGGATGACACTATGTTGACAATATCAGGTATGACAAGCTGATAAAGTATTAATTGTAGAATACCAAACGACAGCTTCTTTGTAATCCCCTCTGCACTGTGTCTTGCAACAGCATGCCCAACCTAATTAACACCAAAATCTGTATAAAATGTCTGCATATCATATGTGGAAATAACATATTAGTAAGTTGTACTATGTAAGCTTAAACCAAGCACAAGTATAATACCTCGTGCGCAATAATAGTTGCTATCTCTGCATCACTTTGAAAATGCTCAAACAAACCAGAGAACAAAACTATCTTCCCACCAGGTAAGCAGAGGGCATTAACAACAGGCTCATTTACGATCAAAATTTCCCAATTCAATCCATCCAAATGTGAGGTAGTAGCTTTTGACCGTCTTTGCTGATCATATTTCCAGCATTTTTTCTCATCAAGAATCTTATCCCTCTGGTGAACCCATGCACTAAATGTCTCCCTTCCATCTCCTTCAACCAACATAGTATGCTCTGATGCATTATCCTTCCTCAACCCTCTCTGTAATGCACCAACTATTTCCCTAGCTATCATTGTCACCCTCACACTTTGAGGATTTATTGGAGGCAATATCTTCCCCTTAAAAGTGACTTTAATTTGTTCAAATTCGTTTTCCCCAAGCCTCCTCTCAAATGCTTTTGACAACAGAATCAAATGGGTTCGGTTGGTACAAGGAACAGTTTCCAAGTTCCCAAAATAGACAGTGATTAAAACCCCTGAACCAACCATCACAACACAAACATGTCTAAAATTCTTAAACCAATGCCTTAGTCCCCTTGGCTTGAAATGTTGCACATTATATGGATCAATACAGTAAAATCTCTTAGCCCCCAAAGGAAAGAGATTGTGAAAGTTACCATTAACTCCAACAACACCTTGTGCCCCCAGTCTCTGAGAAATCGAACACCATGAAGAGAACCCATTAAAGATAGCCCCTTTTGAACCTGAATCTAAATACCAAGATTTGCAACTCCTAAAACTATGCCGAAAAGTTGGATTTTGAGGCATAAATCTCGAAGCCAAGATGCCAAGGTGATCAAGAGCTCCCCTTCTGTGGTACCCCATGATTTAGAAAAGAACCAAATCTAAACCAGAAAAAGGGGTGAGGGAGATTTGAAGTTTTAGAGAAATTCAAAATTCAAGGTCTATGCTGAACATGAATGAGAGTGGCAAAACATAAAAGGTTCAAAAATACCTGAGTACACGGCACTTTTAAGAAATCAAAGAATCTAAAAAGAGAATACTGAAACACACATGGCCTGTCTAGTGTTTCGGAACTACGACCATGGAAGCAAAACTACACTACATTTGAAGAGCTCCATGGCAACACACTACCTAGAATCTTGAATTACTCCAAGTCGATAAAAAACAACTCAACTTACACCATTCCTCTAAATTTCTAACCAATTACAATATTTTGGGAAAACAGTGGTCTAATGATAAATCATCCTCTAATTACAATAAGTTATAACACAGTTAGAAAGCTGCTGTCTTTTTGCCTCTAGTCTTACACAGAAATTGATTTACCACACGAAAAGGACCAAAGATTCGACAAATTAGTAACTTTTTTTATGGGTATTCATGGTTTTAAACTGGGGTTCACAACCCCAGGTCCATCATCCACAATCTTCCCGCAAGATCAAGAATCCAGCAAGAGCACAACCGCAATTTAAAACCATGAGAGTAGTATAACCAAATCAAACGGTAGAAACTTATTTATTAATGTTTTCTTCCAAGAAACCAAAAGTTGATTCATTTTGTGCAGGGTCTAACATACCCAACTTCTTCAAAAGCCAATTTTTTTTTACCTAATTTATTCAAGAAAATGAGGTTAAAGAAGAACAAAATAGGTAAAGTTTGAAGATGATTATCGATTAAGAATGAAGAAAGTGCAATGGGTAGAGAAGTACGGTGTTGATCAGCAGCGGTGAGTGGAAGGTAGCAGCGATGGATTGAATTGGGAAATTGATCTTCTCTTCACTTCACTAGCTAAGGACGTATACACCTTACCATACGTTAACTTTTTCTTACTATATTTATTGTTTTTTAAATCATAGCATCATAATTTAAAATTTAATTATCATAACTAAATTTATTTTAACAACTCCTGATTTTTTACGGTACGTACTCAAATTAAATGTTATGAATATTTTATAATTTCAGGATTTTTTTATGATAATAATAAGTTTTTTATATTACTTCAAATGCTAAAGTAATGAATAATTGAATTAATAGTAATAATTATAAACTTTAATATCAAATTTCATTTATTAACACCATTTTAATGATAATTTTAATATCTATTGTATATATTTACATTATTTTAGTGATAATTTATATATATATATATATATATATATATATATTAATGTTATTTAAATTTATTAAATTACTATATTACCTCAATTATGTTATTATAAGAAAATGCTAAATTATTTTCATTGATTAATTTTGTTTAAATGTATTTTAAATGTTTTGTATTTTTTAATTCGTCAACGTATATATTGTCTTAGCCTAGGAGACTAACAGTTATATATTGATTTCAGAATTCAAATTGATCTTACAAATATTCATACCGATTCATCTCATTTGATGAATAAAAATATGTGTAATATCTCTTTATTTGCTAACAAGTGAATGATTGTTTCAAAAATTAAAATTAAATAAGTTTCCTGGTTAAAAAAATTAATTAAAAATATATAACTACTCTCTTTATTTGCTAATTAGTGAATGAGTGTTTAAATAATTAAAAAAAATAATTTAATTTCCATATGAGAAATAATTAAAGATTTGTTACTACATCTGTGTGAATTTCTATGGAGAAAATTTACAGAAAGAAACGCAGTCCGAAAATCATCTGATAGTGTAAAAAGTAAACCGTGGTAATTTTTACATAAAGTGAAAGGATTATAAACTTTGATAATAATAATAATTAATTAATTAGATTTAGTTACAATTAATTGCATATAGTGAACATTGTTCACCTTTTATGATAATCAGATTCAACAATCATCCATAACAACGAACACAAATTATCCAAAAATAATAGCATTCCTTCTTGAAAGCTAACACCTTATCGGATAACTTTTCATGTGAAAGTTAAAGTTTACAATTGTCAGCAAAAATGAAAAAAATGTAACTATTTTTTTCATGCATATGGCAGCAATGGTAACATCCAACTTCCAAGCCATAACTCATCCTCCAGAATTTTCCTCACCCAACACTATCAGATTGTGATTAAACTACAAAAGACAAGGGTTGATGTAATAGCTGTTAGCATCCAACTTATAAAAGGTGAATCCAAATAAAGTATTCAGAACATACCTCACAATGTAAAAATTGCAAACAAAGCAACTTGCTGCTAAACAATGCATTTTACTTGGTCATTGTTGATGACAAGTAGAAATTCCAGAAGATTGAGCCCATTGACATGAAAGCCACTCGAGTTTGAAGAGGCACCACCCTATTATACATACACCACAAAAATAGCCAACGATGTAAGACTGGCTATGTAAACAATTCAAACCATAAATAACTAGAAGATTACTGACATATTTGAAAACTAGAGAAAGTATGCTCAAAATTAGTGAAGTTCATCACCGTTATACTGACATGAGCACAAGCCCCTCTAGCATAAATCCCTCATCAAGGGATTCAAAAAGTGGAGAGTTAAATGTTATTTATATTAAGTAAAACAAGTTTGCACTATGGATTGGAGAATTTCTACATGAGAATGGAAAGCAAGATGAAAGGTATACTTATAGAGCTTTCCTGTTAAACTGTTAGTAACTAAAAACTGAAAAACCCTGATGTCGTCTGAGTAAGGTCCTACCACTTCAACGTGCAACTGCCATTCAGAGGGGCAAAATAACATATACAGCCTATGAAGCACAGGTTCTTGTTAAGAATAACAACAGTTATTTCTCTCGTTTACCTTCATTTAAGGAGAAACAATGTTTTGTTTGTTTATTATGTATATTTGTTTATGGTAAAAGTATATTTAGTTATAATACTTTCAGAAAGTTTAATTATTATAAATACCTTTAGCGTGTTATGTAACAATCACAGATATAAAATATAAGAAGAAATATTTAAGGTGCTAGACACCAAAATTCTCTCTCTTACATTATTTGATATTCAACATTTGGTATCTGAACAAGTTGCTTTACTCCAACTACCATATAGTCAAGAGAGTACGGTGTGTATTTGTTAGTTTGGGACCATGACATATATTGCATCTTCAACTACCTTAATGGAAAAGTTGAACAACGACAATTATGATACTTGGAGCATGCGTATAGAATACTATACGCTTGGACAAGACTTATGGAGTGTTGGTGGTGTCGAAACAATCGCACCAACTGACAAAGGAGAGAAAAAGAAATGGAAGATAAAGTTGGAAAAGCTATATATGTATTTTCCATCACCGCAGAGGATGAGTTCTTACAACGATTCAAAGACCTCAAAACTCCGAAACATGCTTGGGATACTCTTGCATCTTTATTTGCAAGGAAGAGTGATGCAAAATTGCAATTATTGGAGAATGAACTCATGTCAGTTCAACAAAGTGCACGACAATTAATCAATATTTCACTAAAGTCTATTTGCTATGAAACTGGAAAGCTAGATTCGAAGTGTGTAATTAATGAGGCAAGAAAAAGAAGAATTATTATTCATGGTTTGAATCCTAAATACCATGGGATCGTTATAGCTACTCGAGGATGGTCAAATGAGCCTACTCTGACGGAGCTAGCGAATATTCTGGTTAACCGAAAATCTTTAGACAAACAAATGTGTCTATAAATGAGGAGGATAAGACACCCTTTACCAAAAATAAAATGCCCAAAGAAGTCAATACATGACCAAGTTCAATAATAAAGAGAAAACTCAAGGAGCAGACAAGGTTGGCAATGAGGTCGACAAGGAGGAGGTCCACAACGAGGGGAAGCAAAACAACTCCGATGTAGAAATGATAGAGAAGAAAAGAGATATTGCTGCCAAGATTATCGATGCTACAAGTGTGGCAAGAAAGGTCAATTTGCACAAGAATGTCGAGCTGAGAAAGTAGAAGGTAATGTCATTACACTCAACAAGAGTGATGAAGAATGACATTTCCAAGCATCATTTGCTGTGGAAGAATCTAAGTCTGACATAGACTTAGATAATGAAGAGTTTCAACTGGACAATGGTGAGGAAATGACAGCATCATGCATGCAAGAACCAATAGAGGAGTGGCATTAATTACAATGAGTGATAAAGCAATTAATTATGCTAGTGATTGGATTGTTGATCCTGGTTGCTCTAACCAAATGACAGGAGATGAGGAGAAACGCTTAAATAATGAAGAGTACAAGGGAGAGCATGTGGTGGTGAGAGCCAACAACTCTAGGTTGCCTATTGCTCATATTGGCAAGACATATTGTTCCTCGCTTTGGACAACATCAGGGAAAAGTGGACCAAGTTTACCATGTACCTAGGATGAAAAAGAATTTGTTGTCAGTCAGTCTCGCAACTAACATCAGTCTTAGGGCCTAGAGATGTAAAAGTTTATCAAAGTTTGAAGTCGCCAGGTCAACCATTGATACAGGGAAGGCGACTTGAGTCTGTTTACGTGATTTCTGCCCAAGAGGCATATGTTGACAAGACGAGAAAGAATGGGAGAGAATATTTATGGCATGAGAGACTTGGACACGTGAGATATAATATGTTGAAGGCAGTGATGAAGAAAACAATGTTAAGGGGTTTACCACATTTATAGATACATGACAATATTATTTCCAGGATGTCAATATGACAAGGCTCACGCACGAGCTTCCTTATGAAGTGTCAAGATATAGGGCAATAACACCATTGGAGTTAGTGCATTCAAATGTTTTGGACCTGTGAAACAACCTTCAATTAGCAAAAATCAATATATGATCACATTTGTCAATGATTTCTCAAGATATGTGAGGGTGGATTTCATGAAAGAAAAATTAGAAGTTTCTATAAAATTCAAAGAGTTTAAAAAAATGATTGAGAAGGAATTTGGATGTAACATTCGTTGCTTGTACACTGATAATGGTGGAGAATTTACTTCAAAGGAATTTATAGAGTATCTGCATAGATGTGGAATAAGGTGATGACCCTCACAAGAAAAAAGCTTTAGACTCTATATTTTAATATTTTTAAATTACTCATTAAGCTGACTCCTTTTTTCAATATTAAATAACAAATTGAATATTTTTATAATATGTGCCCTTTAAGTGTCTATGCATATGGAAGTAGCCTTATGTGTTTAAGCCGTATGAGTCTGAGTGTACAAGGCACCAAATGAACAAATCTAATTTTTCCAATAAAGATCTAGTGAGGAATATCAAACTAGTGTCATTTGAATGTTGGTTATGTGTCCAAAACTCTGCCACTTGAAACAAAAACAATGTTTGGCTTCATTGTATTCAACTTACATACATAATATAAACAAATTGAAGGCCTAAAGAAAAGAACTAGCATGTCATTGATCAATCGAAAAGAAAACGCAACCTTAATAATAAGAACTGGTTGCAGATGGAGGGTACATTATCAGTGTTCAACAAGGTTTTAAGCATCTTAGTCCTTGAATTGGTGAGGGTACTACTACAAACTAGTTCACATTTCATTAATCTGACCATAAAACCATGGTTGTACCAGTGACAAATAATTAAATATATATTTCCAAAGAAAATCTAATTTGGTATTCAACTTTTATTTTGTAAAAGAAGTCTCTTTTGAGTTTGCAACAAAAAAGAAAAAGAGAAAAAAAATCAGTTCAAACTAGTTCTCCACCACTGTTTTTCACAGGTTATGTGATCATCCAACATCATTTATTTTTCGTTGAATGGCTTGAGTGATGATCAATTCACTAATTTTCAATTAAAAACTGTGTAGTTCTTTTACAACGTTGGCATTTCACTAAAGCGCAAGAAGAGACTTCATATGCAAGACATAAAAGTAGCTTGCAAATCTTATTATGGTATGTACGGTATGGATACCTGTCAAGCCAATGGACTGGACAAACAAACAATTAACCGATTGGTTAAGATAGCCGATAGTCGTTGAGGTAGTTACAACTGATTGACAGTTAATTAAAATATTAACATTTATTGGTAATGGATCAGGCCTAAGATAAGCTCATTTTAATATTTATAAATATATGTTTAACAGGAAGGTAACTAATTCTGAATACTCATTTTATTAAATATTATCACGCAAAGTCACTGATTTAAGCGTCGAAGTGCCTTTTGCAGGTACCCTCTCACATGGCTTGGACAAAGAGGAGAGGGAGCGAACAACGGAATTTGGATGATGAAAGATCATCAAGCAAGAAGCTCACTCGGTCTGGACAACTCTGAATGCTTTGAGTAAGAGATCTCAATCCAAATTCCGTTCTGCAGACCATGTGAGCTTCTTGATGATCTTTCCTTATCCAAATTCTGTTGTTCGCTCCCTCTCCTCTTTGTCCAAGCCATATCGGAGGGTACCTACAAAAGACACTGCAACGCTCAAGTTAGTGACTTTGCATGATAATATTTAATAAAATGAGTACTCGGAATTAATTACCTGACCTTCGTGTCAAACATATATTTATAAATATTAAAATGAGTTTACCTTTAGGCCTAACCCATTACCAATAAATGGTTAATATTTTAATTAACTGCCAATTAGTTGTAACTACCTCAATGGTTATCTTAACCAATCGGTTAAGAGTTGTTAATTATTTGTTTGTCCAGTTCATTGGCCTACAGGTATCCATACTGTACATGGTACTATACTACCTGTTTGACACATTGTTCATTATGTTAGATAAATTCAACATGAACTAATTTAATTATTTATAAGTGTGACAATAACTTGTTTTATCATATGAATTGAATCTCGTTATTTTTATTTATGCTATGAACTTTATTCATTTGATGCTGAAATTTACGGTTTAAACAATTTGTTTTTAGGTATAGAAGTGATTACTATTTTTCTCATCAATTTTTGTAGGGATATGAAAGATTGAAGTCAAAGAAGAGGAAGTCAATTTGAGACCTTTTCGCCCTACAACCAGAAGCCTCGCCCAACGAGGAGAATGTTGAACTTCTTGGGCCAGCAGTAGTCACTGAGTGAGATTCAAAAGTTTGCCTGTTTAAAAAACTACTTCTCATCTAGTGAGAGGCCATGCTCGCACAATGAAAGTCCACTTTTTGAAAGTGGATTAAAAGTGAAAACTGAACATGTTGAAGGGACTTTTGGTGGGAGAACAAACTAGAGGCCCTTGGAGAGCTTCTATGTGAGGAAAAACACTGGAAGGAATTCCCACTTCAAGCTTATCATTCTCTTGGCTAAGTTTTGTAATCCAAATGTCTACGAGTAGTTAATTCGTGCTTTCATTGGAATTGGATGTAACAAATTTCTTCTATGTGCAGTTTTTCTTTTGCAATGTAAATCTCTTACATGGCTCTTGTATTATTTCTTGATGTGCTGTGTTGTGTGGATTGGTTATCTATGCCTTAGGCTAGTTCTAAACATTGGAAAATGCTTTTAGAACTTGACTCCCAAGATTCAACAACTTTGGTATATGAATTCTAAACACCTACCCTTTATGCAAATCTTGAGAAAAAAAGAACTCGGGAATAAGTATTTTTGCTTTAAGGTTTAGAATTTGTCTCTAAGGAATTAGGACAAGTGAGCTTGTTATGTGAATGTTGGAGTTATGTTAGAGATATATTGGTTAGAAGACATGAATTGAGTTGAGTTCATGAATATAAGCCCAGTGAATCTTTATCCTAATCAAGCGGTATAATTTTAGGTTTGGTAGCTTTGACTACTTTGAATTTAGAATTATCTTTGCCTTTAAGTCTTTAGTCCAAATTAGTACAAAAATTACATTAGCTGCTAAAGAATGTAAATCTCATGGGGAACGAAACTTAAACTTTCAAATTTTACTATTTCAACAATTTGGTACATTTGTCAAGGAGTTAATAATTGTTACAACTTACAAGTTCCCTTAGTAGCAATTCCTATTTCTACTAAGGGGGTTAGAATAACAGTACATAACTGTATAAATTGTGATTAGGTAGCAATAAAATGGTGTAAAAGAAGTATCAATCTCCTCCCAGCACTGGTAGGAATATTTAATAGGAAAAAAAAATACTAATCTGTAAATATGTCATAAGAATGAATGTTTTCAAATTGCTCAGCTTAAGATTTTATGGTTCCGTTCAGATGAAAATGCCTTTCTCATTTGTAATAGAGCATTTATTATGGGAAGTTGTTAACAGAACCTTTTTGCCTCTTTGAATTTGTTGTTGGAATTTCCAAATTCAAAGTAATTCAATAGAAAAGGGAAAACAGTAAACATAAATAGAAGATTAAACTGAAGGATATGAAGATGCGCACCAGAAATTTAATACACTGACAGGGATCCAGAACCTAAAACCTGCAAAGACAAGATACAAATGCTAGCATCAACCTATGTGAAGTATGCATGATCAAGTTGTGATACATAATAATTAGACAACAATATTTACCATAAAGTAACGTTGGAAGAGCATCTCTTCTGTATTTTTCTGGAAGCTCAGAGAGCCTCCGTTGCCATAAATTGTTCCATGCAAAAACAACGGCAATGACACATGGACCTAACACAATCTGGTTTAGCAAAACCTGCCAGAAGTGAGGAAGAAACAGAGAAGATAGAAGGTATCATCTATCCTTAATTCCAGCTAGCTCCCGTAAATTAGATCAAATATAATTATAAATGAAGCATAGTACCTTTAACATTAGGTTCTGTACCGTTGGTTTGGGGAGAAAGTGGTCAAGACACTGGTACCAGGCATAAGAACCAGGACCATACAAAAGGAGTCCATAGGAAGTCATTCGAAGGGCTCGTAGCCAATCATGGTCTGAAAGGTGGCTCCATAGTTCATCCTATAACAGTCCTTTTAGGTTAATAATAACAAACCCTCTAAGTATCTTTACTAAGCACTATTATTGCTATTGAATGTAGTAAAACTAAGTATAGGATTAATCTCTCTTAAAAACAATATCTACCAATATCAAACAATAGTAAAAGTCTATATTTCCCTAATTAACATAAAACACAATATATCTAACAATTGCTAAGAAGAAAATAAATAGCAGCTCTCATCCACCATCTCAACATGATCAAAAGACATTGCACATGGTTTCTGACCTATGAAACGCCAATGCATTAATTTACTTCACATATCCATATTCAGTATGTATTTTTGAATACATGATAAATATGTATCTATAAATTATCCAAGCCTTTGTTTAAATATGGAAAATAGAAGCATGCATATAATAAAAACGTGGAATCATTGTCCCTAATGAAAATTGTCCTTATTGTGGACTATGAAATAGTGAAAGAGATGAGAGGAAATCACCCTTGTGTTGAATATACACATAGGGTCCTTTATTTATAATAGAAGAAATATGGGCTAAGCCCAAAATACAAATAAGAAATATAAACAAACTAAATAAGAGATATAAACAAACTAACTAAAGATAAGAGATAAATATAAACTAAATATAATATCTCTAACACTCCCCCTCAAGCTGGAGCATACAAATCATATGTTCCAAGCTTGTTACAAAGATAGTCAATTCTAGGTCCTCGCAAGGACTTAGTGAATATGTCTGCCAACTGGTTGCTTGAGTTAACGAACTCAGTCTTGATATCTCCAGATATGATTTTTTCTCTAATAAAATGGCAATCAACTTCAATGTGCTTGGTTCTCTCATGGAAGACAGGGTTAGCGCTAATATGAAGAGCAGCTTGATTATCACATATAAGTGTCATGTGAGTGATATCTCCAAATTTCAATTCACTGAGTAATTGTTTAAGCCATACAAGCTCACAAGTAGCTGATGCCATAGCTCTATATTCTGCTTCTGCGCTGGACCTAGCCACAACACTTTGCTTCTTACTTTTCCAAGATATCAGGTTGCCACCAATAGAGACACAATATCCAGAAGTAGACCTCCTATCAGAAGGGGAACCAGCCCAATCAGCATCTGAATAACAAACGATTTTTGTATCGTTGTTAGGACCATATAGCAAACCTTTTCCAGGTGATCTTTTAATATACTTCAGTATGCGAACAACTGCATCCCAATGGTCTTCACATGGGGAGTTAAGAAATTGACTCACCACACTAACTGCGAAGGAAATGTCAGGACGCGTAACAGTAAGATAGTTTAATTTACCAACTAATCTTCTGTAACGTTCAGGATCTGAGAAAGGCTCCCCCTGATTTGGTAGGAGCTTGATGTTAGGATCCATAGGTGTCTCAACAGACTTACAGTTCATTAACCCTGTTTCCTCCAAGATGTCTAACGCATACTTCCTCTGAGATATGACAATACCATCATTGGATTGTGCTACTTCAATACCCAAAAAGTATCGGAGTTTGCCAAGATCTTTGGTTTGAAAATGGTGACAAATGTGTTGTTTCATCTGAGAGATGCCAAGGTAGTCGCTTCCTGTGAGAATAATGTCATCAACATACACTATTAAGTAGATACATCCAGCACTTGAGTGGCGATAGAACACTGAATGATCCGCTTCACTGCGAGTCATACCAAATTGTTGAACAACACCACTGAATTTACCAAACCAGGCCCGAGGAGACTGTTTTAGGCCATATAGGGATTTGCGAAGACGACATACCAATCCAGATGACTCCCCCTGAGCAACAAAGCCGGGCGGTTGCTCCATATAAATTTCTTCATGCAAATCACCATTAAGGAAAGCATTTTTGACATCAAGTTGATAAAGAGGCCATTGTCGAAGGGCAGCCATGGCAATGAATAGGCGAACCGAAGTCATTTTCGCCACTGGAGAAAAAGTATCACCATAATCCAAACCAAAAATCTGTGTATAGCCTTTGGCAACCAGTCGAGCCTTCAAACGATCAATTGTACCATCAGGGCCAACTTTGATAGCATACACCCACCTGCAACCAACAACAGACTTTCCAGATGGTAATTGGACAAGCTCCCAAGTTCCACTTTTCTGTAAAGCACTTAATTCATCCAGCATGGCTTGACGCCAACCAGGATGACTTAAGGCATCACCCACAGACTTGGGAATTGACACAGAAGAAATGGATGAGAGACATGTGTAAAAAGATGGAGATAACCTGTGGTAACTAAGAACAGTATAATGAGGGGAAGGGTTACGAGTAGAGCGTATACCTTTACGGAGGGCAATAGGCAGGTCAGACTCATTTGCTGGAGCCGGAGGAGACACAGGAGGCGGCACAGGAGGTGAGTCATGAGGGAGACGATTGCGGCGACTATAAACCTGGAGGGGTGGAGTGGAAGGACGATCCTGTGGGGAATGAGAGTCTAAAGGATCACACACAATAGGAATATCAACAGTGGTAGGTGGAGGTACATAACTAGAAGATAGTTGTGAAAAATAAAACGAAGATTCATCAAAAGTGACATCAGCAGAGATAAAATGACGATTGAGAGAAGGAGAAAAACACTTATAGCCCTTTTGTGACCGTGGAAATCCTAAGAAGACACATTTGTGAGATCTAGGAGATAACTTATCAAGACCAGGACTAAAATCATGAACAAAACATGTAGACCCGAAAACTTTAAGAGGTAATGGATGTAAAGGGTCTTGAGGAAATAAGACAGAGTGAGGGATTTTGTTATCTAGGACAGAAGACGGCATGCGGTTAATGAGATAACATGCAGTGAGAACTGCATCACCCCAAAAACGCGAGGGTACTTGGCCATGAATTAGAAGTGTACGAGTTGTTTCAATGAGGTGTCTATTCTTGCGCTCAGCCACCCCATTTTGTTGAGGAGTATAAGCACAGGAGGTCTGGTGAAGAATGCCATGAGAAGCCATAAAATGTTGACACTGTTGAGAAAGGTATTCACGGCCATTATCACTTCGTAAAGTTCGAATAGAAACCCCAAACTGTGTTTTTATTTCATTAAAAAATGATTGGAAAATAGAGAACAACTCAGAACGATTCTTCATTAAAAACAACCAAGTACATCTGGAGTAATCATCAATAAAAGTAACAAAATACTGAAATCCTAAAGTGGACTTAACACGACTTGGTCCCCAAATATCAGAATGAACTAATGAAAAAGGCGACGTCGCTCGTTGTGAAACACTACGAGGAAAGGAACTACGAGTATGCTTTCCTAACTGACAAGACTCACACGACAAGTTGGATAACTTTGACAAACTCGGAACAAGCTGCTGCAGTTTGGCAAGGCTGGGATGACCTAATTGAGCATGAAGAAGGGATGGTGACTCCATGATGACGCCAACATGTGCAGAAGGGCGGAGAAGATATAGGCCATGAGATTCACATCCTGTGCCAATCATGTGTTTCGAACTCCGGTCCTGCAAACAAACAGAATCTTTAGTAAATGAAATAACACAATTAAGGGAATGAGTTAGACGGCTGACAGACAATAAATTGAAAGGAGACCCAGGTACATAGAGTACATGATCAATGGATATGGACGGAAAAATATGAACAGTACCAATACCATGAGACGAGACTCTAGACCCATCAGCCATTGTTACCGAGGGTAAATTATCCGGACATGACAAGGAAGAAAACAAGGACTTGTTACCAGTTATATGATCGGTGGCGCCTGAGTCAAGGACCCAAGATCCAAGGGAGTGAGTCAGACCAACAAAAGGTGTACCTGTGCGGGCAACAGATGCAGATGTAGTGGAACTAGATTGCTGACGATCCTCATACCATCTGAGAAATTCGTTGAAGACTGCAGGGTTATCTACAGTATTAGATGAAGTAGGATGGTCTGCAGGCCGAGGAGGTGGATCAGAATTAGCCATTGCTACAGATCGAGGAGGACGTCCATGAAGCGCATAACATCTATCAATTCTGTGGCCTGGCTTGCCACAATGGTCACATTTTGGTCGTCCTTTACCTGGCTTGCGAGACCGACTTTTATCATCACGTTGGGTAGCCATAACAGAGGAATCATCACTATGAGGAGATGTCTCAATGACTGGTTTGCTCGGAATACGCAAAAGAGCAGAACAAGTAGAAGTAAAGTTGGGTATGACTGGAGAACCCAAAATCTGATCACGGACATGGGAGGAATCATCAGAGAGTCCGTATAATGCCAACAACATGAAGAACTTTGATCGTTGTTCCAGTTCTTCAGCAGGAGTGGAAGCAGGAGGTAATAGCTCATTAAAATCATGAAGGAGGGCATGAACTTTACCCAAATATTCTGTCATGGGACCAGGATTGCGCGGACCAATAACAGTAAATAGATCCTGACAAACACCATAAAGACGTCGGGTGTCATTCGTGTATAATAACTTTGCTTGTGCCCATACTTCTGAACATGTTTCATATGATCGAAACATTTGTTTCAAAGAGTGAATGGTGGACTTTATGACGATGCATAGCTGGGCATCAATTTTCATCCAGCGGGAAGTGTCCTCTATAGTAGCACTAGTCACATTTTTAGTAAGGTGATCTACATACCCTTGACTCTTCAACCAAAGTTTGATATCGGATGCCCATGTTGCATAATTCGTGCCATCTAACTTGTCAATGGACAAGTGTACATTCACATAATTGGTGTATATTGATGAGACACCAGCAGAAGAAGATGAGGCACTAGCAGAGGTAGTTGTAGAAGAGGAAGAAGCCATGGAAAGGGAGAAACCCTAGAAAATTCAACGTGCTCCGATTGACGCAACTACACAGATCCAGAAAGAGGGCGAGGAGGCGATTCGGATGGAGTGGTCGCCGGTCAATTCTGGAACTCCGGCGACGATTCCGGCGACGGCTCCGGCGACGGTTCCGGCGAGACTCCGGCGACGGCTCCGGCGAGACTCCGGCGACGGCTCCGGCGAGACTCCGGCGACGGCTCCGGCGATACTCCGGCGACGGCTCCGGCGGGACTCCGGCGGGACTCCGGCGAGAGATGCGGAGGCTGCAGAGGCTGCGGCCGTGGAAGAGGCTGGATCGGAACTTAAGCTCTGATACCATATGAAATAGTGAAAGAGATGAGAGGAAATCACCCTTGTGTTGAATATACACATAGGGTCCTTTATTTATAATAGAAGAAATATGGGCTAAGCCCAAAATACAAATAAGAAATATAAACAAACTAAATAAGAGATATAAACAAACTAACTAAAGATAAGAGATAAATATAAACTAAATATAATATCTCTAACATGGACAATCTCAAGAAAGAAACGAAATTGATAATATTTTTATTTGTAGGCAATAATAGGAAGAATATATGACGATAGTGATTAATAAATTTATTGTTCATAGTGATGCTCTAGAAGCATGATCTTAATTTCAATTTTCATATTTGCAATTATACAACTATCATGTTTTATAAATTCATATGCATTTAGATATGTATCTGACATATTATAAACGTTTAAAAGAAAAACCCACATCTCTATGTTTGATATGTATTGGATATGTATCTATATGTATCTATTTCATACACGTATAGAATCTGTAGATATAGCAGATAAAACAGTAACCAATTGTTACTAGAAAAACATATATACAGTTCTCCACTTGTTAATAAGTTATTCCAAATGACACAGCGGTAACACTAAAAAAGTGAGAAACTTTCAAACATTCTAAATTTACATAAAAACACTCCGAAAAGGTACGAATTCTTCTAAAATTCAAAGAAGCATAATTTCACGTAAAACTACTCGTCCTTCACAAGAAAATACCATACATATTCACACCTTTTACCACCATTTTGTTTTCTCTTCATTGAATTAACAATATTCTAAGTTCCAATCTTTGTGCTCACCTGAGATATATTGTCACCACCCTCCTTAGCTTTCTTCCAGCGGTTGCTAAGCTGAGCGATTGTGTCGCCGGTGAGGGCGAGGGAGGCCGCGGTCAGCGCTTGCTTAACCGGAAACCGGTAACCACCTCCGCCGGTTGCACCCGCCGAACCGGAATTGCGGCGTACACGACGCCGTCGAGACTGCGGTAGCGGATTCCATTTCCACAGCCCCCAACACCCATTTCCAATAGCGTCCATTCTCCAATTTTACCCTCCAAACTCGAGATTTTTTTTCGCTTTTATAGCGAAACTCCAACTTCGGATTGGGACCAAACAAACAAAACGCACCGTTTCAAGTTCAACATTTTTTCCCTTTACAAATTATACAAAAATCACGTTTTCCTGTTTAAAAAGACCTAAAGCAATAAATACACTTTCTTCACTTCTGGGCAAAATGCATGAAACTGAAATGATATTAGAAAGTGGTTTCAGTCAAATTGGATTGAATTATATAATTATTTAGATAACGGTGTTGAATTGGGTTATAGTTTCAAACTTATTAAATTGTTTGAATCATTAATATTAACACAAGTGACACTTTTTTGTTCTTAGAAATTCATCTTGTGACTATATATATATACTCCATTTTAAAGTATCTGTTCTCCAATTATTCTGATTGCAAAACGCCATCGAAGGCCTAAAGCAACAATCTTTTCTCCTATTTCTTAGTTGGGTCATGAGCATGAGAGCCGATTGTTTTATTCTCTAAGAATTTCACGTTGTAAGCTTTCCAAAGTAAAATTCTAGAATTTGTTTGATTTCAAAACGCCATTGAAGACCGATGGCAAAGCTGTTTCTCCAATTCTCTTATTAGGTCTCCAACTTTTGTCAGAGTTAGTGTTATGAGTTACTCAGGTGGTTTTTTGTTGCAATTAACACAAAGGTGCAAGATTCTTCCGAATCAAATGAAGCAAATTCATTCCCTTATAATCACCAATGGCCACCTTCTTCATCATTCAAATGCTCCATCATCATCACTGAGTGATCAATGGATGCCTACTCTCCTCTACAACGCCCTCATCCATGCCGATCTTATACACGAACGCAAGGTTTTTCTTTTCACTCATATGCTTGCAAACCAAGCTCCACCCAACAGTCACACTTTTCCTCCTCTTCTCAAATCTTCCCCTCTTCCTGTGGGCACTACCCTTCACTCACAAACTCTCAAGCGTGGCCTTTTGTCTGATCCCTTCATTCTCACCGCTCTCCTTTCCCTCTATGCAAGAAACCACCTCCTTCCTCATGCACACAGGGTGTTTGAGGAATTTCCTAGACTTTGCATTGTTGCGTGCAATGCAATGCTCAGTGCTTTTTCCATAAATGGGCACATGGAGGCTGCTGTGGAATTCTTGGAACGCATGCCCCAAAGGGATGTTTTCTCATGGACAACTGTTGTGAATGGTTTTGCTTTGAATGGGAATTTTGGTGCCTCAATTCGGTTTTTCGGGAAGATGATGAGTCATGAGGATGTGGTGCTTGGTTTGGTGAAGCCTAATGAGGCTACCTGTGCTAGTGTGCTCTCTTCTTGTGCCAATTTAGACAATAAAGTGGCTCTTGAATGTGGAAAGCAAGTTCATGGATATGTAGTGGTGAATGAGGCCAACTTAGGAGTAAATGTGGAAACTTCGTTGATACATCTTTATGGGAAGATGGGATGCTTGAGTAATGCTGAGAAGGTTTTCAGAGTAATGGTTGTCAGAAAGGTATGCACTTGGAATGCAATGATTTCTTCGTTGGCTTGCCATGGTAGAGAGAAGGAGGCTCTGGACATGTTTGAGAAGATGAAGCTTCATGGGTTGAAACCAAGTAGCATTACTCTTGTTGCTGTTCTTACAGCATGTGCTCGTGGAAATTTTGTAAGGGAAGGATTGGAGTTATTTCGATCAATGTGGCAGGACTTTGGAATAGAACCAACAATGAAGCACTATGGATGTGTGGTTGATCTCTTGGGTAGAGCAGGGCATGTCGAAGAAGCAGCTGAGATCATAAGAAATATGCCTTTTAAGCCTGATGTATCTGTTTTGGGAGCCTTTTTGGGTGCATGCAGGATTCATGGAGCTATAGAACTAGGAGAAGAAATAGGAAAAAAAATGCTTAACTTGCAGAGACCACTCGGTGGGACATATGTGCTTTTGTCAAGCATGAATGCAGAGAAGGAAAGATGGGATCGTGCTTCTGATCTAAGGAGGGAAATAACGGAGGCTGGAATTCAGAAAATTCCAGCATACAGTATGGTTTATTTGACATAATTATATTTCTGTTCTCTGTCCACTTCCAGTTATTCTTTTTTGTTTCCCTTCTTTTCGAATGGGTTATTGCATCTACCTAATCTTTAGGAACCAGTTTAGTAGTTTTGGAGCTGTAACTGTGCATATGCTGGCATCTTGTTTTTATGAGTTTTAGTTTAATTAGGGACTATTTAAAGTCAATAGATATTTTATTTATCTAATAAGAAATACATTCATTATCTTCTATTTTCCATATTCATTTCCCTTTAGTTTACATGTGGATCAAGAGCCAGGCTCCGAAAGGTCCTTTTCAAAACACATTCAAATGGTCACAGATGACAATTATGTGTAGCCTTCAATTCCTTGCTTTGGTGGGCATCATTATGATCATTTGGATATGTTGACGGAGAACTTCCTCATGTCACTTGTTATTAAGTTAGGGATTCCCGAGCTAGCTGCGGGTGCAACTGGTGCACAAGAGATTGAAGCAAAGAACTTGAATTTAAAGGATTTAAAAGCTAAAAATTACCTCTTCCAAACTTATGACTGTGATACCACATTAAGAAATGAACTTTTAAGTTTAACTCAACTCCATAAAATTGACTTGTAAAGTGAAGTTTCCACCTACTTATATACTCTAAACTGACTTTATCACTAGTCAATGTGAGACTTTTAATACATCCCCTTCATGTCGAGACATATACATCTCGTGTGTGGGACTAAACATTAATGGATTGAACGATAGTGGCTCCATAGTGGATGGAATGATATGCCCAACAAACAACAAATTTTTCGATAGTGGGTGGCACAATAGGCCGGACAAACAACAAATTTCATTAGGATAGGCTCTAGACCATGACTCTAATATTATGTTAAGAAGTGAACTTTAAGCCTAACTCAATCCCACAAAATCGGCTTGTAAGATGAGGTTTGCCTCCATTTCTATAGTCTAAATTAACCTTATCTCTAGTTGATGTGAGATTTGCACCCACTTATATACTATAAACTTGTCTTATCTCTAGTTGATACGAGATCTCCAACAGGTGACATAGCTGTGCTCGAGACTTTCTTGCACAAGTAGATATCAAAGAAAATTTGGGATCATTGAAGCAGTACCAAGGGAAAGCTAAAGCCAAGAGGCAACAAATACAAAGTTTCAAGGCTGAACTTGATACATTGTAGATGAAACAAGCAGATGGTGATTGCAAACAAGTTAAAACTTGATGGTGATAAAATTGAAGATGTCACTATCATTGAGAAGGTGTTGGGATCCTTAATAACAAAAATCAATTTTGTTGTTGCAACCATAAAGGAGTCTCATGATTTGATGAGATGATGAATCATGAGCACAAGATTAAAAGATACGAGAATGAGGAGCAAGTGTTATAGGCCCAAATGTAGGCTTTACAAGTTTCGTCAAATCCATATACATTGTATAAAAGCAAGGGTACATTGAAAGAAAAAGGAAGCAGAGAAGCTAATGAAATCTAGAGTAAATGACCATGTGAAAAGCAAAAAGGAACAACCAACATAAGGAAAAGAAAAGTACATATTGAGTGTTTTATTATGTCATAAATTTAATCTCTACAAGTCAGAGTATAGGAAGGTAGAGTGATCTAATTATCTTGATCAAGAAGAAAATGAAGTTGAAATCTCTTTGTTAATGGTGTGTCAATTTGGAGAAAAAAAATACCCATAACTTACAGTGTTTAGACATGGGTTGCAGTAATCACACGTTTGGGGACAAGAAAGCTTTCATTGAGCTTGATTAATCTTTTAGTGACACTGAATTTTGTTGATCATACAAAGTTGGAGGAAGAGGTAAAGTCAGTGTTCAAACAAAAATTATGTCAGGTAAAACCACTCTTAATGTTCTGTATGTGCTTGATTTGAAAACTAGTTGAGTGTTGGTTAATTAGAAGAGAAGGGCTATGAAATTGTGATGGAAAAATAGTGTGTCAAGTCAACGATGTTAAGTTGGAGCTAATTCTACAATAAAAACTGACCGGTAACAAGACGTTTCCTGTTTACTTGCAAAATTTAAAGTTGAATTGCTTAGTACCCAAAGCAAGCAACATTGCATGTCTTTGGCACAACTGATATGGTCATCTAGACTTTTTGGAGGCTTACAACAACTTCAACAAAAAGGAAGGATGGTTAGAGGACTTCCTCCATTTGAATTGCCTTCAGGAGTTTGTGAAGAATGCCTTCGTAGTAAACAATTTAGAGATCCATTTCCAAAGGGAAAAGCTTGGAGGGCTTAGCATGTACTGGAATTGGTTCACACAAACCTTTATGGACCAATTACTCCTACATCTAGTGGAGGTAAATAATGTTTATAAAATTTATTGATGATTTTAGCGTAAATAACTGGTGTTATTATCTGCAAAATAAATTAGAAGCATTTGAAGCACTCAACTGTTTAAGATACTGACAGAAAAACAACTCCATTAAGATGCTTCAATTTGACTGAGGAGGGCTAAATTTATAAAATTTTGTGAATAAAGTGGAATCAATAGAATGGAGTTAGCAATAGGAAGAACAAAACACGCTACTCAACATTGTGAGAGCCTATTGAAGAAATCTGGTCTACCGAAAACATTTTAGCTAGAAGTGGTTGCAAGGAGCAATCGTTTGCTTAGCAGGAGCATATCTAGTGACTTTAAAAAGACTCCTGAAAAAGTCTGGAGTGGCACCAAACTAGTTATTATTAGAATGGGCAAAAAAATATTTCCTTCCATATCTTATACTTATCACCTTTTTAGTTTAAGAATACCTCATGGTTTAATTAATAAATCTAGTGATATAAAACTTGTCGTTGAACTAAATTCGTACTCAATTAGATTCATAAAACAAAACTATTATATTATGTTATTTTCTTGATAATTGTGGCAAATTTAGGAAATATAATATAATATTCTATCCTAATTAATAATATAAATATAATAAAATTCCTATGGGTATATTTTATCACATCACATATAATATAAATATAATAAAACTATATCCACCACTCAACATTAATAACTAAATATTTTTGCATTAACATTCTCCAACAAAAAATAAACAATTATAATATACATATTCAATTACATAACGTACTTAATATCTGTAATACCTTTAAAAATATATATATGTTAGTGGAGTACACGTGGCGGCATATGATAGGTGGGGCATTTTGGTAAAGTAAAAATACAATGGCATTCTAGACTTAGCCACTTTCTTTTCTAAAACAGCCAACACCATCTTCTTCTTCTTCTACTATTCTTCTCATTGCCTTGCCTTCCATTTGCCATTTACTCAAATTCTAACCGTTTGAATTTCAAATTGAAGCTACCCAAGCTTTTAGAACTGCAAGAGGAGCATTTTCCACCGATTGAACCTTCGTTCCGTCCAACCGGTAAGAAAGTCCTCGGGGTCTGTGGTGTTTGTGGACTGTTGGGACAGTTTCACTTAGTGTATTGTGACTTGTTTGAGTCACCAAATTAGCCAAAATAGGTGTAGAATGGTAAGTTTTGGTTTTGGGTCCCTAAGTTGGGAAAATAAGAGTTTTAGAGTTGAAATGAAGCCTAAATCACTTTAAAAATGTGTTAGGAATGTTTAGAATCACTTAGGTATGTTTAATTATGTCTAAAACAAAGATTAGGGGTGTTAGAAGTTGGTTAAAATGGTTTGAAATGGTTCAAATAGGTGTTGTCTCAATTCTGCATAATTCTGCAGAATTCTGCAGAGTTTGGCCGTCCGGTTTGGAGGCCTTGGTCAGAGAAGGCTCCCCCTTCTCCTGACCGTTCAGTTTTGTAGGCCTGGTCAGGGAAGAATGACTCCTTCCCTTGACCGTCCGGTTTAGAGGTCTTGGTCAGAGAAGGTTTCTCCTTCTCTTGACCGTTCGGCCTGGTCCTCTTGGTCAGAGAAGGTTTCCCTTCTCTTGACCGTTCGGCCAGGAAGCCTTGGTGAGAGAAGGAGGTTTCCTTCTCAAACCGTCCGGTCATGGAGTCTTGGTTAGAGAAGGAAGTTTCCTTCTCAAACCGTTCGGTCTGGTGGACCTTGGTCAGAGAAGGTTCTCCCTTCTCTTGACCGTTCGGTCTGGAAGTCTTGGTCAGAGAAGATTCTTCCCTCTCTTGACTGTTCGGTATGGCCTTGTTCTTGGCCACTTAAACACTCTCGGTCAGAGAAGGTATTCCCTCTCATGACCGTTCGTTCAAACATAGTTAGTATAGGTGGTTTCTTGCACATGACCGTTCGGTCAGATGTGCTTTCGGCCAGGGAAGGATTGCCCACCCCATAACCGTTCGGTCTTGACCCATCTCAGCCTTAGGTACTTTGCCCTGGATTCCTCTCAGCCCGAGAAGCCTTCAACTATTATGACCGTTCGGTCTACAGTGTCTCGGTCAGAGAAGAGCCAGCTCTTCTCTTGACCGCTCGGTCTGGCATGGGTGTCTGGTATTGGCACCCAATTCTGTCCAGTGGTTCGGCCACTGCTTCTAATGTTCGGTTTATTGCTTAAAGCTTGTGGTTGGTTGGTTTATCTAATTGTTTGTGGCAAATGGAGGTGTGTATGATTTATATGACTTGGAGAATTATCAAGTAATTGGATTGGTCGGATTCGGTTGTGAAATTATGATCTCTTGGTGAGATCTATTAGTGTATTGATTGAATGGCGAGAGGCTTCCATATGGGGGGTTATCCTTAACGCTCCAACTGTCTTTCATTCTCACTTAGAGAGGATTGACGCGTGTGGTGGGAGTAGTGGGAGGTCCTAGGGTAGGCGCTTTCACTGTAGGCCTATACCGCGGTAACGGATTAGCCTTGTGTATGGTCGGGTGGAACCCCTCGGCAATGGCTTTGCAAAGCAGTAGGGACCATCACAAGTGCACAACCCGCCCCAGCTCTACATTCATTCTATGTCCGAACGTGTCTAGGAGTCTTTGCATGTTAATATGATGGATTTTGGTTAAGTTATGAACTATGTGCTCATAAACATGATAACTTGTATGCTTGTATGTAAATTTATGCCTTCTGCCATGCTAGATTACTTTGTTATGAATTGTATGTTGATTTGAAAACTAGCTCACCCTTGTACTTGTATGTTGTGTGTGTTTGCTTCCTCCCTTGCGATGATCATCCAATCCTTTGGATGTGAGCAGTAGGTGATGATGTACCTCTGGAGCAGGCATTGGAGACCGAGGAAGATCCAGCACCTAGTACTTAGGCTATCATGTTGTTTTATTTCTTTTAGCTTATCATGTTTTGCAAAACCTTAGACCCTTGTCTTTTCATTTATTAGTCGTTTTATTTTCCCCCTCTATTTTGGATGACTGTAATCTATACTTATACAGTTGTTTTCTACTCCTAACTGCTTTCTATTATTATGACACGTTGCATTCCATTTGATATGAATTATACACATATTTTTGGATGTTACATTTATGGTATCAGAGCAGTTTTATCCTAAGAGAACCTGTAGGTTATGTGCATCCATTACTTGTGCTTGTGTGCCTTAAATGTACGGAAGCATTTAATTCTTGAGTAAGACTAATTGTTTTACTCTTTGATCCTAAACAGAATATGGCGCCTAGACCTCCACCTCCTCCACCTCCACAACCCGATCAAACTGAGATGATGCGGATGATGGAGTCACTCATGAACTCCATGCAACAACAAAATGCTGCATTAGTACAGCAAAATACTATGGCGCTACAGAACTTGGAAGCAGCTAGAGTGGCTTCAGAACAGGCTAGGGTGTCAGCTGAGGCCACCCAAAGGCAATTTTTGGATGTGATGACTAGTGGCAGGATCCCCACAGGTCCTTCTTCTTCTACGGCTATTCCAACTCAAGAGTGGAGTTTGGAGAACTTCTTGCAGCATCACCCTGCCAAGTTTGATGGCAATTGCTCACCGGATGAGGCCGATCAATGGCTTCGTGATATGGAGAGAGTTTATAATGCCAAGAGGTGTCCAGATGAAAACAGATTGTCCTATACTGAGTACCTCTTGACTGGAGAGGCAAGCCATTGGTGGAGTAGTGCACGAATGATCTTGGAAGGAACTAGAACCCCTATTACATGGGATTTGTTCAAGAAGAGATTCTACAGAGAATACTTCCCTGACACTCTCAGATATGCTAAAGAAGTGGAGTTTTTGGAGTTAGTACAGGGAAGCATGTCAGTGTCTGAATACACTGACCGTTTCAAACATCTTCTAAGATTCAACACTATGACAGTGGATGAAGAATGGCAGTGCCGTAAGTTTGAAAACGGACTACGTGGTGATATCAAGCTCTTGGTGAAGGGGCACCGTCTGAGGGAGTTCCCAGCTCTTATGGAGATGGCTAGGGATATGGAGCAGACCAAAAGAGAAGCTGAGGGACATCCGAGCCGTCAAGCCCAACCACTGAGGGTTGGAGGACCAGCTATTTCTAGAGGCGGGTCCAGCTCCAGGAAGACACCGTACTCCAGATCTTCTTCTTCTTCTCGTAGTTCTGGAGGATCTTCCCAGCCTTCTGTTCAGCCGAGCCAGTCTTCATCTCAGAGTGGCGTGAGATGCTATGGATGTGGCGGTCCTCACTACTTGTCATCATGTCCCCAGAGGACTAATTTCCGGAGGTGCAACCGATGCCACAGGGAGGGCCACTATGAGCGTGATTGCCCTATGGGGAGGAGAGCCACTTCCCAGCCACAGCCTGCAGGGAGATCTCAGCAGAGAGGTGGCGTCAGACCTCAGGCCACCGGGCGTGTTTATGCTTTGACAGGGACAGAAGCTGCTAGCTCAGGTGATTTGATCATTGGTAGATGCTTGATGAATGATAGAAGTTGTGTTGTATTATTTGATTCTGGAGCGACACACTCATTTGTGTCTGAGACATGTGCTAGGGAGTTGGGGTTGCCAGTGAGAGAGCTACAGTATGACTTGACTGTATCTACTCCCGCTTCTGGGATAGTGAAGACATCTACAGTTTGTGTTAGATGTCCAATAGTGGTTGAGGGACGTCGGTACAAGGTAAACTTGATATGTTTACCTTTGCAGGGTTTAGATGTCATCCTGGGGATGGATTGGCTATCTGCCAATCGCATTCTCATCGATTGTGGAGAGAAGAAGTTAATATTTCCTAATGAAGAAGATTACCCGCTGTTGACTCTTGGCGTGTTGAGACAAGACTTGATAGAAGGTGCATGTTGCTTCTTAATACTGTCTCATATGGATATGAATCAAGGACCTTCTGAGGTAAACCTCCCGGTAGTCAAGGAGTTTCTGGACGTGTTTCTTGAAGAGATTCCTGGCTTACCTCCTCCGAGAGAAGTGGAATTTTCTATAGACATTGTATCAGGATCAGGGCCTATTTTCATAGCCCCATATCGCATGGCGCCAGCTGAATTGGCTGAGTTGAAAAAGCAGATTGAAGAGTTGTTGGAGAAACAGTTCATCCGGCCTAGTGTTTCTCCTTGGGGCGCGCCGGTGTTGCTTGTGAAGAAAAAGGATGGCAGTTCAAGGTTGTGTGTGGATTACAGGCAGCTTAACAAATTGACCATCAAGAATAAGTACCCTTTACCTAGGATCGACGACTTGATGGACCAACTATATGGAGCAGTTGTGTTTTCCAAGATTGACCTACGGTCCGGCTACCATCAGATATTGGTTAAGGATGATGATTTTCAGAAGACAGCCTTTAGATCCAGATATGGCCATTACGAGTATGTGGTCATGCCCTTCGGTGTGACTAACGCCCCTGCCATATTCATGGATTACATGAATAGGATTTTCCGGCCCTTCTTAGATAAATTTGTTGTCGTCTTCATAGATGACATTCTCATTTATTCTAAGAGTGAAGAAGAACATGCTGATCATCTGAGGACAGTGTTGGGGATATTGAGGGAAAGGAAGCTATACGCCAAGCTTTCTAAATGTGAATTCTGGATGAAAGAAGTGCAGTTCCTTGGTCATATTATATCAGCTGATGGGATTTCTGTAGATCCGGCCAAGGTTCAAGCCGTGTTGCAATGGGAAAGACCAAAGTCAGTCACTGAGGTCAGGAGCTTTGTTGGATTAGCAGGCTACTATCGTCGCTTCATTGAAGATTTTTCTAAGATTGTAGCCCCTTTGACGCAGCTAACGAGAAAAGACACTCCATTTGCATGGACAGACCGTTGTGAGGCAAGCTTCCAAGAGTTGAAGCAAAGATTGACTAGTGCTCCAGTGTTGACCATTCCCGACACAGGTAAACCTTTTGAGGTTTTCTGTGATGCGTCCTACCAGGGACTAGGATGTGTCTTGATGCAGGAAAGAAGGTTTGTTGCATATGCCTCAAGACAACTCAAGATTCATGAGAGAAACTACCCTACGCATGACCTGGAACTAGCTGCAGTGGTATTTGCTCTCAAGATATGGAGACATTATTTGTATGGAGCCCAATTTCAGGTGTTTAGTGATCACAAGAGCCTGAAATATCTATTTGATCAAAAGGAGCTTAATATGAGACAAAGAAGGTGGATGGAGTTCTTGAAGGACTATGACTTTGATCTTCTTTATCATCCAGGGAAGGCAAATGTAGTTGTTGATGCCTTAAGCAGAAAGTCAGTACATGTTTCTGCTTTGATGGTTAAAGAATTGGAGCTGGTGGAAAGCTTTAGTGACTTAAAGCTGGATGTAGAATTTGAACCTGATGGTATAAGATGTTGCAAACTAGTGATATCTAGTGGGATCTTTGATCGAATCCGAGAGGGGCAACTCTTAGACCCCGAGCTTCAGAAATCAAGAGCTTTGATTGGCACTGAGCAAGGAAAAGATTTTAACACAGGTACAGATGATCTCTTGAGGTTTAAAGGTAGAACCTGTGTACCGAATGATGAAGAGCTTAAACGGTTGATACTAGAAGAAGGTCACCGGAGTCGTTTTAGCATGCATCCAGGCATGACTAAGATGTATCAGGACCTTAAGAAGTCATTTTGGTGGTCCGGCATGAAAGGTGATGTGGCTAGGTTTGTGTCTTCTTGCCTTACCTGTCAGAAGGCTAAGATAGAACACCAGAGGCCATGAGGTATGTTGCAACAGCTTGAGATCCCTGAGTGGAAATGGGACAGTATTGCCATGGATTTTGTCACCCATTTGACACACACTGTCAGAAAACATGATGCCATCTGGGTAATAATTGATAGATTGACCAAGAGTGCCCACTTCTTGGCAATTAATTTGAAGATGCCTATGCAGAAGTTAGCCCAGTTGTACATCAAGGAGATAGTCAGACTACATGGTGTACCTTCCAGTATTATATCTGACAGAGACACACGCTTCACATCTCACTTTTGGCAAACCTTGCAAAGTGAGATGGGCAGTAGACTCCAGATGAGTTCTGCTTACCATCCTCAGACAGACGGACAGTCTGAGAGAACCATACAGTCATTGGAAGATTTGTTGAGAACGTGCGTTCTTGATCATCTAGGAGTCTGGGATGAAGTGCCATTGGTGGAATTCACGTACAACAACAGTTATCAAGCCAGTATTGGAATGACACCATTCGAAGCTCTTTGTGAGAGGCGTTGCAGAACACCTTTATGTTGGTTCCAAGATGGAGAATTTGTGTTGACGGGACCAGAGATAGTGCAACAAACAACGGAGAAGGTGATAGTGATTCAAGAAAGGATAAGAGCCTCACAGAGTAGGCAGAAATCCTATGCAGATAAGAGGCGTAGGCCTTTAGAATTCGAAGCAGGTGATCATGTATTCCTCCGTGTGACGCCTACTACTGGAGTAGGAAAGGCCATTCGTGCTAAGAAGCTTTCTCCCAGATACCTTGGACCTTATCAGATTTCTAGACGCATCGAACCAGTAGCCTATGAGATAGCTATGCCTCCTCAGTTAGCTAATCTCCATCCAGTCTTTCATGTATCTCAGCTTCGGAAGTATGTGCCTGATCCCTCTCACGTGTTGGAAGTTGATGATGTGCAAGTGAAGGAAGATCTCTCCATAGAGATCCAGCCGGTTAAGGTAGAAGAGAGACTAGCAAAGCGATTAGATGGGAAGGCTGCTAGACTAGTCAAAGTCTTATGGGACAGCAGAACTGGCGATTCTACTTGAGAGAAAGAGGAAGAGATGAAGAAGTCATATCCCCACTTGTTTTCTGGTAAGTCTTAATTTTCGAGGACGAAAATTTTTGTTGATGGGGAGAATGTAATACCTTTAAAAATATATATATGTTAGTGGAGTACACGTGGCGGCATATGATAGGTGGGGCATTTTGGTAAAGTAAAAATACAATGGCATTCTAGACTTAGCCACTTTCTTTTCTAAAACAGCCAACACCATCTTCTTCTTCTTCTACTATTCTTCTCATTGCCTTGCCTTCCATTTGCCATTTACTCAAATTCTAACCGTTTGAATTTCAAATTGAAGCTACCCAAGCTTTTAGAACTGCAAGAGGAGCATTTTCCACCGATTGAACCTTCGTTCCGTCCAACCGGTAAGAAAGCCCTCTTTTCCCTCTTTGCTCTAGGGTTCTAGCATGTAAATTCTTGTTACATGCAACCCATCTCGTTTTCTCTCTTACTTTAACTTCAATTTGGCCCTAAAACTCGTTTTCTATCATCAATTGATGATTTTAGGTGTTTCTCACACTTTGGGTTCAAAGTACTTGGGCTAGGATCATTCCTTGAGTTGGCCGTGCACACTAGAGGTAAGGGGAGCTAGCTTTCTTTCCATTTTTATAGTATGTTGTGAATGTATGATAAATTTTAAAGTTGTATGTTGTTGGAAGCATGAAATTGGTTGAATTGGTTTGAAATTCATGTATGGAAATGGGTATGTTGTGTAGAATTGATGATTTATGATTTTGGACAGTTTGGAAACCCTTGGTATGTTGAACTATGCATGATTAGGACTGTGGTGATGATTGAAATCTGTTATGGCAGTGTTTGGAAGGAAAATCAAGTGCTTTAGAGTCACTTTTTAGCCATTTTAAGGGAAGTGAGGTAGTGATTTTGAGTATTTGGGGTCTGTGGTGTTTGTGGACTGTTGGGACAGTTTCACTTAGTGTATTGTGACTTGTTTGAGTCACCAAATTAGCCAAAATAGGTGTAGAATGGTAAGTTTTGGTTTTGGGTCCCTAAGTTGGGAAAATAAGAGTTTTAGAGTTGAAATGAAGCCTAAATCACTTTAAAAATGTGTTAGGAATGTTTAGAATCACTTAGGTATGTTTAATTATGTCTAAAACAAAGATTAGGGGTGTTAGAAGTTGGTTAAAATGGTTTGAAATGGTCCAAATAGGTGTTGTCTCGATTCTGCATAATTCTGCAGAATTCTGCAGAATTTTCAGAGTTTGGCCGTCCGGTTTGGAGGCCTTGGTCAGAGAAGGCTCCCCCTTCTCCTGACCATTCAGTTTTGTAGGCCTGGTCAGGGAAGAATGACTCCTTCCCTTGACCGTCCGGTTTAGAGGTCTTGGTCAGAGAAGGTTCTCCTTCTCTTGACCGTTCGGCCTGGTCCCCTTGGTCAGAGAAGGTTTCCCTTCTCTTGACCGTTCGGCCAGGAAGCCTTGGTGAGAGAAGGAGGTTTCCTTCTCAAACCGTCCGGTCATGGAGTCTTGGTTAGAGAAGGAAGTTTCCTTCTCAAACCGTTCGGTCTGGTGGACCTTGGTCAGAGAAGGTTCTCCCTTCTCTTGACCGTTCGGTCTGGGAGTCTTGGTCAGAGAAGATTCTTCCCTCTCTTGACCGTTCGGTATGGCCTTGTTCTTGGCCACTTAAACACTCTCGGTCAGAGAAGGTATTCCCTCTCATGACCGTTCGTTCAAACATAGTTAGTATAGGTGGTTTCTTGCACATGACCGTTCGGTCAGATGTGCTTTCGGCCAGGGAAGGATTGCCCACCCCATAACCGTTCGGTCTTGACCCATCTCAGCCTTAGGTACTTTGCCCTGGATTCCTCTCAGCCCGAGAAGCCTTCAACTATTATGACCGTTCGGTCTACAGTGTCTCGGTCAGAGAAGAGCCATCTCTTCTCTTGACCGTTCGGTCTGGCATGGGTGTCTGGTATTGGCACCCAATTCTGTCCAGTGGTTCGGCCACTGCTTCTAATGTTCGGTTTATTGCTTAAAGCTTGTGGTTGGTTGGTTTATCTAATTGTTTGTGGCAAATGGAGGTGTGTGTGATTTATATGACTTGGAGAATTATCAAGTAATTGGATTGGTCGGATTCGGTTGTGAAATTATGATCTCTCGGTGAGATCTATTAGTGTATTGATTGAATGGCGAGAGGCTTCCATATGGGGGGTTATTCCTAACGCTCCAACGGTCTTTCATTCTCACTTAGAGAGGATTGACGCGTGTGGTGGGAGTAGTGGGAGGTCCTAGGGTAGGCGCTTTCACTGTAGGCCTATACCGCGGTAACGGATTAGCCTTGTGTATGGTCGGGTGGAACCCCTCGGCAATGGCTTTGCAAAGCAGTAGGGACCATCACAAGTGCACAACCCGCCCCAGCTCTACATTCATTCTATGTCCGAACGTGTCTAGGAGTCTTTGCATGTTAATATGATGGATTTTGGTTAAGTTATGAACTATGTGCTCATAAACATGATAACTTGTATGCTTGTATGTAAATTTATGCCTTCTGCCATGCTAGATTACTTTGTTATGAATTGTATGTTGATTTGAAAACTAGCTCACCCTTGTACTTGTATGTTGTGTGTGTTTGCTTCCTCCCTTGCGATGATCATCCAATCCTTTGGATGTGAGCAGTAGGTGATGATGTACCTCTGGAGCAGGCATTGGAGACCGAGGAAGATCCAGCACTTAGTACTTAGGCTATCATGTTGTTTTATTTCTTTTAGCTTATCATATTTTGCAAAACCTTAGACCCTTGTCTTTTCATTTATTAGTCATTTTATTTTCCCCCTCTATTTTGGATGACTGTAATCTATACTTATACAGTTTTTTTCTACTCCTAACTGCTTTCTATTATTATGACACGTTGCATTCCATTTGATATGAATTATACACATATTTTGGGATGTTACAATATCATATCAGAAAAGATATCTAACCTAACAGTTTTAGGAGAATATTTCTATTCAATGTACCATGTTTTTTCTTTTCCATAAAATTTATCGAAAAAATTCATTTCTCATAAAAGGAAAAATGAAATAAGAGTTATATGAAAGGCAAAAACTTTGTTTTGAACAGAGATATGAGTTCACTATTACAATATACATAATTTATTAGTGCATATAAGTGATTAGATCCTAAGAGTGCTTTAATTGTTCCTTTTGTTTTTAATGAAAGAGAAAATCCACCTATGAAAATTATTTGATGTTCAAGTCAATAAGAGAGTTAAAATCTATTATATGAAAGTAATCATCAAGTATCAAGTGCGAAGTAAGTAATCCTTGAAGGTTGTCTCTATATTTATAGGATCAATATGGTTGTGAGTTCATGTCCCTATTAGAATAATATTTATCTAAGAAGTATAATAACATAAAGATAAATAATAGCTAATGTCAAATTACTGAGATTTAATTAAAATATGTAAATAAGATCCAAATAAGTATAGGCATAAATTTGAGCTACTTTTTAATAAAAAGATTTAAATAACTTCATTCAAATATGTACTTAATAAACCTTTCAGGCTGGTAGGAACATCTGAAAAATTGAAATTGTCAACATGAGTAATTGCTAAATACCACTTTTGAAATACCGTGATGTCATTTCAGTACAAAAATTCCAATAAATGAGATGTTTACTTTTTTCTAATTTGAATTAAAAAAAGAAAACTAAAGTTGCAATCATTTTTTGCTGAGTACACTACCCGATCCTCACCACAACAACATATTGACTCTAATGGCGTGGATTCAATTAATTTTCTATTCTTGTCTAACATGAAACATATTTTCTCTTACAAGTTACGAAGATATCATAGTGTGGGACACTAATCAATGTTGTTTCAGTAGGGATTTGTGTAGGGCTGAGAGACGTACCTTCCTGACGTAACTTTTGCTGCTTTCCAATGCATAAGTCTCCTGCTTCGCTTCCTTCACCTTCAGACAGAGGTGGGGGGAGGGGAGGGGAGGGGGGGAGTGAGTACCTGCAAAAGGCACTCTGACGTTCAAGTTAGGTGTGTGTTTAAAGAGCTTATGCTCATAATTGAATATCCAGTGAATTGTTCATCATAATTGAGTATTTTGGATCTAGTAGAACATACTTGGCTTTTGGCCCTGACCTTATATTTATAAGTCATATTATGGATCCTAAACTAGCACAAATCCAATAAAATAAAAACAAACTTACCTTTAGATTCAGTTAGTTACTCATAAACAACTTATCAATATCTTTAATCAGATATCTTTGATTATTTTATCATTTGCTGAACTATGGGCCCAATAACAACTTAAATACGTGCTCAATTATGGCCCAACATCAATAAAATCATTTGACCTAGTTTACCATTGATGATGTAGCAGATGGACCGAACGGTCCTGAATGTTAACCGTTCGGTCCATATTATATACCATACATATGCCCCCAAGTCCGAGTTAACCATTTAGTTGTAGCCAAGGTTAACTATAGGACTTATAATAGGCGTATTGGAGTTTGAGAGAGGTTGTTCTCGTTGTATTGGGGAGCTTGTTTTCAGTGTGCTTTTAGTCGTTGCTCATTTATAGACCGAACGACAGATTCTAGAAGATGAAAGTTTTTTCAAAACTTTTCCCCATGTTGAGGAGGCACTAGAAGTTCTCTTTGGAACTTTTTTCTAGGCCGACCGGTAGACCCGAGGATTCTGTTATCTGCACAAGCTAGTTTAAGCTATAAAGTCGGACGACCAATAAAGCGAGGTGTCCTTGGTGAGCTATAGGTGTTTTACTATCTTGTGAACTGCAAAATAGATAAGAAGGTGACCGTAATAACATTAATAGGCACAATCACTAAGAAGCTTCCTCACCGATTGGTTTTAGACTAGGAATTCATTGAAAGTGATCCTTAGGTTTCTTGGACGAGAACGAGAGTTCATTGAGAACGTTCATCATTACTGGGTTTAGGACCAGGAGTTTATCAAACAAAATCCCTTAGTTTTTGTTGACGAGACTTTGCCGCTCGGCTTTAGACTAGGAGTTTTTCGGATAACGTTCCCTGGGTTTTTTGGACGAGAGTGATAGTTTTTTGAGAACTTTTATCACCGCTTGGTTTAGACCAAGAGTTTTTCGGATAACGTCCGTAGATTTTGTGGACGTGAGTGACAGTTTGTTGAGAACTTTTATCACTTCTCGGTTTGGACCAGGAGTTTTTCAGATAACGTCACTAGTTGTGGACGGGAGTGACAATTCGTTGAGAACTTTTATCACTGCTCGGTTTGGACTAAGAGTTTTTCAGATAACGTCCTTGGGTTTTGTGGACGCAAGTGATAGTTCGTTGAGAACTTTTATCACCTCGGTTTTTCGACCTAGGGGTTCTTTATGGAATTTCCTAGTGGACGAGAGTGTCAGTCCTCGGGAACGTCCATTACTTCTCGATTTTTCGACCTAGGAGTTCTTTTTGGAACTTCCTAGTGGACTAGGTGTTCCTGAAGAACGTTCCTAGGTTTCTTTGGATGGTAAGCTCCCATTGGCCAAGTGATTCGTGTGCAGGATCTTATCTCCTGTATTGAAGAAAAGTAGTTGTCCGGATTTGAATGGTCAGAAAAAGTATACATAATCAAAAGTTGAGATAGTTAATATCAAATTAGTTTAGGCTATAAGGTTAGACGACCAAGCAAGTAAGACCGATCAGTCTTTAGTTGAATGTTTGGACACCAATCCATATTAAGATGTGTCATAGATGAGCTTGTAGGTGTTTTACTTCCTTGTGACCCTGTAAGTAATCATTTTTTGTACAAACTTTCTCCTGTCATATGGATAAGAGCGATCGGCCTGATTGCTTGCTGGCTGGCAATTGGTACGTTTGGAAATAATAAGGAAGTAATATAGAAGCGCATAGAGCCTATGATGTCGAATGGTTTGAACACTAGATGCCAAATTTGCTCAGTACCTAAGGCCATGGAAGGCCGAGCAGTTGAAGCCAAAGGGCCGAATACCTGTGAGGCTGAATGGCCGAATGGTTGAATACTTGTGAGGCTGCATGGCCGAATGGTTGAACACCTGTGAGGCCGGATGGCCGAGCAATTGAAGCCAAAGGACCGAATACTTGTGAGGCCGAATGGCCAAATGGTTGAATACCTGTGAGGCCGCATGACTTAATGGTTGAACACCTAAGGCCGCATGGCCGAATGGTTGAACACCTGTGAGGCCGAATGACATCATTTTCATTCTCTCAGTTTGAGACAGAATGCTGGGTGGACCGCTTAGGAGGGACTCATTCTGCCCTTAGTGCCGCAATTTCCTCTGCGTGCTTTTGCTGCATCTCCTGTTGTGCTTGCGCCTGCGCTTGTATAGTCTGTGTGTGTGCCTGCATCTATACTTGCATATCTCTAATCAGTTCTCTAATGCTCTGTTGCTCCTCCATATTTCTCGTGGTCACCATTGGGTGTCTTCAGCTTCTCTCGGCCCCACAATGGGCGCTAAAATGTTTCGGTAGGGATTTGTGTAGGGCTGAGAGACCTACCTTCCTGACGTGACTTTTGCTGCTTTCCAATGTTTGAGTCCCCTGCTTCGCTTCCTTCACCTTCAAACCGGGGGGTGAGTACTTGCAAAAGATGCTCTGACACTCAAGTTAGACATGTGTTTAAAGAGCTTCTACTCACAATTGAATATCCATTGAATTGTTTATCACAATTGAGTATTTTGGATCTAGTAGAACGTACCTAGCTTTTGGCTCTGACCTTATATTTATAAGTCATTTCATGGATCCTAAACTAGCACAGATCCAATAAAATAAAAACAAACTTACCTTTAGATTCGGTTAGTTACTCATAAACAACTTATCAATATCTTTAATTAGATATATTTAATTATTTTATCATTTGCTGAATTATTCGCCCAATAACAACTTAAGTGCTAGCCCAATTATGGCCCAACATCAATAAAAACATTTAATCTGATTAACCATTAATGATGTAGCGGATGGATCGAATAGTCCTGAATGTTAACCGTTTGGTCCATATTATATACCATACAAAAGTAAAAGGTTATAAGTCCTTAAGCCAATTGCCAAATTGTTGATAGAAATTGTTAGGAATAGGATTACTCTCAGTAATCAGAAATGGATTGTTTAATGCAGCAAATATGAAACTTCCCAATGTTGAATAACTCAGCTGCGTGATACATTCATTAGACGTCAGCCAGATTTACTTGCATATGAATTATTAATGTTAATATTTAATACATTTGTGCACTGACTTGAGTCGTTTATTGCAATAAAAGTACATTAATTATTTTTCAATGAATTATTAATGTTAATATTTAATACATTTCTGCACTGACTTGAGTCATTTACTGGAATAAAAAGTACATTAATTATTTTTCACCTAGCTACAAAGACATGCCCGGTCTATCGGTGCAGGATACATTCGTGCTAAGTGTAAAAATATGAATGAATACGTGATTTATTGAAAAGGCTGACTAGGACAATTAATGGCTTTCGATTGGCTGATTTTGAAAGCACGTTTTTACTGTTAATTTTAAACTGCAAAGAAATGAGCCATCTGTGGGTGAAAGTTTCTAGCATTGGTGCTTTTGTTCAGCAACCACCAGTGCATGCCGATGTTCCTCTCGCTCAGGCTCTGCCACCACCACCAATGCCTGATGCTGTTCCTTCTCTGCCACTTCATCAGCTTCTACATTTTCCATGATATCTTGCCGGAAATATCTGAGTATTACAAGCAATATAAATGCTGCAAAGAAAATTACATCATAAGTATCAACTCTCAGAACAATGTTGCCATATGTACATGTCACTTTACATCACCAGACTTTGAGACAGAAATAATCTTTTTTTTTTTTTGTGTTTTTTCTGTTGTGCTTCTAATATAAACTTATGTACACTGATTTTAATGTTTTAAATTATATTATTTTTTTAATGTATTAAGATTAGTATATTTTAAAGGCATAACAGAGTAAAACCCAAAATCTCAATAGAGAAACTGGACTTGTAAATATGTAAGGAGAAAAAGTCTGTATTCAGGTAAACACTTTTTTTTATATTCCAAGTTAGATGAGATTACCATTAGGCATTACAATTTTGGAGATTGTTGATGCCTAAATAGTCATCCATCCTTTTGCAAAAGTCAGTGAAATAGTACATGTCAGACAGATCTAAAACGTTAAAATTACATAAACAAGTAGCTTACTGGAGAGTTTACCTGTGCAGATTCGAGTCTTTATTGTAGATAGATTCCAGAAGGTAACAAGCACCGAAGCGAGCACTTTCTTCTTGTGAGTACAAACACTCCATGTGTCCAACAATCGCAATCTCAAGCACTCAACTGCATAGCAAAGCCTTAGTGTAAAATACAAATCTGGATCAACCTAAAATATTGTCAATATATAAGAAGGTGGAATTATACCTCGCTGGTTTATCTGAGCCGAATAACAAGAATAAAGCTTTGGTACACTGAAGCTGACAAAAAATCCTGCTCATGTATGTATACAGCAAGTTAGTAAGTTATGCGTAACACAAATATAATAATAAACATGATAATGCGGAACATGATAGAGTTCATGATGTTCTCACCAATGGCACAGAGCCTCCACATTGTAATAAGATGACCATACTCCGCTCCAAGTAGAAGGAAAGGAGCTACCTGCAACAAAAGAGTTAAAATACAATCTGATGAAATAAACTAACGCTCAAAAAGAAATTTTGCAAACAATAAGGAAACAAAGATTCTGGTTTAAGAGATTACTCTCAGGGTCATGCTCGGTTCTCCTGAAAACAGCTCTCTAGTCTTTGAAATTGCAAAATTTAATGCAGGAAGAATCAATTTTGCAAGATGTAAAATGTCATCTTCTTTCAGCTTGGCAAAACTCCTTTTCTCAATCTGGTTTCTGAACACATTCACACACAAATTCCTTAAGTACATCCAAATCCAAAACCACGATTGCTTTAAAAGAAAAACAACATCATGATAAACTAAACTTGTGCTACCTTTGGAAAACTGAGTTTGAGAAGAAGGAAACACCCAACAAGAGAATTGCCAATCGCGATATGGCCGAGAAAATGCTGAAATGGGAAGCACGGGAACGTGTCAGACTCTTCTACTAGAGAGACACACAAAAAGTGAAGAAGCACTCAGAGAGAAAAGCTGCAGACCTAACGTTGATTCCTTTAGTGAAGCAAGAAGACAAGAAACAAAGACACCCGAAACCAAACCAAAGGGTCGATTTCGAAACATCTCTCCACATAATCAAATCAGTGATCAACGCCCCAACACGATCTAGATCACCCGCATTCTCTTCATCAGCTTCTAAACATCAAACCAAAGTAAACGCATCAATGCATTTATACTATGCTTCATGATAACATTAAATGAAATCAAATAAACAAAGCAACAAACAAGAGTTAAACTCAGTTAAATTGTTACACAAATCTAGCAAACCACCAAATTTAGTAACAAAGAATTTAGCTTCGTGTGTCTGTATATGTTACCTTCAAAAATGCAAAAATCTGGTCTCAAAGAATCACAAAATTAAGTTAAATTACTCATTCCTCATAAAGAAGATCCAATTACAGAAAAAAATAATAATACATATCTCATAAAATTACCCTCCGAATTTACTGAAATAAATTTTAAAAAGATTTAATTAGATTACAAAACTTATTATAATTAGAATTTACTTTATGAATTACTAGAGCCAGAAATATTTCCTGCCTTATACTGCAGCACTATCTATCTCCTCATCCAAAATGTTAAATAACAAAAGATAAAAGGGAATTTAGTTTATGAAACTTAACATTTCCATAATTATTCAATCATAATTATATCAACTACTTTTTTAAGTTGACCTATGATTAGTCTGAAGTGAAAGAAAAATACATAAATTAAACAACTATCTGTATAAGACATATTTACACATCTAATGAAAGTCGATATTGTTATCTTACTCATTAATAGAATGTGTGACCACAAGGTAGATTTTACCATCAAACATTTTCTGATTAATCACCTAAATAGAATTAATGAGCATTCCTAAGTAACATCTATAACCTTACAACCTAATAATTAAGAACACTGCATTCATTCATACTTAGAGATGAAGTTGAAGGTGGTTGAAAAGGAACCAAGCTAAGCCTCTCCTTCCTGTGTCTCCCGCTGTGCCTCCTCTTCTTCTGTTTCACAGCCTCCTCCACCGGACCTACCTCCTTCTCCTCGCGCCTCCACCGCCTCGAGCTCCTAGGCGACGCCGCCACGTTCTTGCACCGGCGCCGCATTCCTGCGGCCTCCGGCGCCTCATCGTCGAAGCGCGCCTTGGACCTCCGTGCGGAAGAAGGGGAAAGAAGGAGAAGCTCCCTGAGCGGAAGAGAGCTCGTCGGAGATCGGAGGAGAGACAGCGGAGACCGCAACGAAGGATTGGCCGTCGTGGCCGGCGGTGACTGAACACAGTCAATGGAAATTTGAAGAGGCTCGACCGGAACCGAGTTCTCATCTCTGCGAACCGAACGCGACGATGACTTGGTTCGAGAGCGGTGGCTGTGGTGGTGGTGGTGATAAGGGGAAGAAAAACAATCCATGAATGTGAATGTGAATTTGAATTTGAGAGAAGTCAGTATTGAATGGGTTTAACGTATGAAGTGTAAATGGTAAATGTAGTAGATAGGTGCTTGGAGCCGTTGGGAAAAGACGGCGTTTATAGCCGTAACGTTTTTGAAAAGTGGCGGTGCGGTTGTAGTGGGGTGGGACCGTTAGGCTCAACGGTTAATGTTAGAAAAGAGCTAAAAGTCAAAAACGTGAGGGTGTTGGTAATGGTAACGTTGGAATTTGATTCTTAGTGGAGTGTGACATGAAAAAGTGATGATGAGATCCTCTTGAGAGTGAGTGAGTGACTGAGTTTCCTTTCCTTTATTATTAAACTACAAATATTGAATGATGCAAATGTTTCAGAGTACTTCTTCTGAGTTCTTACCAATACTTGCTTTAATTCAGCTTTTAAGGCAGATTCAGACAATTAGGTGTGAGAAAAAAAAAAAATCCACCTAAAATTTGTAATATGTAGGAAATAGATTTTTTTTAATGGATACAAGTAAGAAAAGAGTGTTTTAATAGAGTGTTATGTATTATAGTAATAATTTTTAAGAAGATTAGTTTTTTAAATTTATAATTAATAGTCTAATTTGTTTATTTTTTAATTAATTTATTTATATTAATATTTTATTTGAGTTACATTTCAAAATTAATTTTTAATTGGGTTTATTTATTAATATTTTTTTAAATAGTTAATTAAAAAATAAAAGTAGAAAATATTTGTAAACTTTTATAAATTTCTATGAATAAAAATATATTTACGTTTCTTTCGTAGATATTCGATACATAAGGAAAGATAATTGGATGGAATATTTTTAGGATCCTGTTATTTTGACACCCTACTTTTGACACACATTTGATACTGCCACGTGTCAACGTTCTACTATGTTTTTTTTTTAAATTTGGCCTGCAAAATGGAAAGCTTTTTAGAGAAATTTGATTCCAATTCTACCCCTCGCCTATTTCATCAGTTTTGTGTGACAGATAACCTCTCTCTCACATTTGCTCGTCTCCCATCGTTGTCTTCGTTGGTGTCCGCATCTCTACCGGCGTTTTCGTGCTCTCCGGTGCTCTCTAGTGCTCTGAAATGGCAAGTTCCGCAATGGACCTTCGTTGGAGCAAGGTAAACGCCTTCTCCCGTTGTAGGTTTGGGTATTTGGTTTTAGGTTTGGGTATTGGAGTTCTTGTGGTTTATAGCACACGTTATGGGTTTTTGTTATTTGATTTGGTCTTTTCATTTGTGTTATTTTCTTTTGGACAGTTGACGATGCATCATTAATTTTCAACTATGTATGTTTGCACTCTCAACGAACGGTTGACAGAGGAGCAACGTGAAGTCATTTTGAAGACTCCATTTGGTTGGTTTTTAGAGTTGAGTGGTAAAGTCATATTCAATACTAAAATTTTGTGTGAGTTAACCAAGACATGGGAGGATTCGAGCAACTCTTTTATTATTGCAGACAAGCATTTCAATATCAATGAAAATGATGTTTGTTCAGGAATAGGATTGAGTTTAGATGGTGAAAGTATAAACTTGAAGGATTCTTCAGTGGGTAGTAGTAAATGTGTGAAATACTTAGGTAAGGACATTAAAGGTTTGAATTTCATTTTCAAATTCTTGTTGAAAGAACATAAAAAAACCATACCTTGTGAGGTTTTTTGTAGCTTGTACATCTTGGTGGGGATATGTGAGATTTTATTCCCAAATCGTAGTGGACGAGTTCTTCCTGTATTATTTAAAATTGTTGATGAGTTGAGTGGTTTGAGTAAATACTGTTGGGGTAGTTTAGTTTATCGTTATTTGTTAGAAAATTTGAGTAAAGCTTCAGATTCTATGAAGAAAGGCAAAGCTACAAGCAATGTTTATGTTGATGGCTGTGTGTACATGTTGCAGGTACACATTTCAGAACTAAAGTTTGGAATATTTGTTATTTGATTATGAGTAATTTTTAACAATGTCATGTTTTATAGGTTTGGTTTTGTGAGCATTTCATGGCTCCTGAAGGTGCAATAGAGAAAGTTCCAAGGATCTTGCACTGGATGAATACAACTATTGGAGACAACATTGTGAAACGTGTTTTTGAGATGGGTGTGGTATGTCTTTGATTTCTTTTGTACTTTTCAATGTTATTTTATATTCACAGTAGTTATATAAGATTTTATATGTTGTTAAATTTCAGGTTCATGTTGTAGATGAAATTGGTGCTGTAAAGAAGGATGACAACGATGTGATAGAAAAACAACAACCACCAAAAAGCTATGAAGAGCAACGGAGAAAGAAATTGCTTAAAAAAAGCGCAGGGAGAGTTTGATGCGCACTGTAGAGGATCAGAAATGTTTAATTGAAGAACTTAAAAGGGAGGTGAATGTCTTAGAGGCAGAGAAGGCCAGAAGAGCACCTAAAAGGTCAACTGCATATGATGGTGTTCAAAGTGGTAGGCGTCCACAAGTATTTAGTGACGATGCATTTGTTTCACCTGTTGGAGTGTCGACCGAGGAAGCGGGTGGAATGTCGGACAACCAATCACAGCTGAAGACTTATGTTAGGATTGGTTCAAGAAGGTGATTTAAGAGCCAAGCACTTAGGACACCATACACAAGAAATGTAGTAGTTAGAAAGAAAAATGATTAATTATTGTATTAGACTTTAGTGTTAGGACAAGAAAAAGATGGTGTAATTAACCCTACTATTTGGTTCAATATATAGAACATTCATGTTTGGTTCAATACATTTATGTTATTGGAAATAAAATGGGTGTTTTATTAAAGTGCTTTATAATTTGATTTCCAAGTGATAATGTTTGTGGAAAAAAATTAATTAATGGTGTGATTTGATGTATATAGTTGAATTGGTGAAGATAATGGTGATAAAGAATGGAATGTAATCGTTTACAATGGAACCACAACTTCAGTTCTGTTACATCTACTGTGAAATTGTGCTTTGTAAATGATTACAAGCAGCTGTAATCGTTTACACGAGTCTTAACAGGGATTTGGACATCCTCTGCAACTGAAGGAGCCACCTGTTATAACGTGGGGGACCACAGAGTGTTTTTAACCAAATTCAAGTGTTTAAATTGTGCTTTTTGGTTCTGGAGTGAGGAGAGGCTTGAACCTAATGTTCTGGGTCCCCATCATGTCTGGAGGGACCACCCATGTTGAGAACCCTGGGTCAAGTGAAGTTCTTCTGTGTATGCTGTGAAATTGTGTTTTGTAAACGATTACAAGCAGCTGTAATCGTTTACACGAGTCTGAACAGGGATTTGGACATCCTCTTAAGCTGAAGGAGCCACCTGCTATAACGTGGGGGACCACAGAGTGTTTTTAACCAAATCCAAGTGTTTAAATTGTGCTTTTTGGTTCTGGAGTGAGGAGAGGCTTGAACCTAATGTTCTAGGTCCCCCATCATGTGTGGAGGGACCACCCATGTTGAGAACCCTGGGTTAAGTGAAGTTGTTCTGTGTATGCTGTGAAATTATGTTTTGTAAACGATTACAAGCAGCTGTAATAGTTTACACGAGTCTGAACAGGGATTTGGACATCCTCTTCAACTGAAGGAGCCACCTTCTATAACGTGGGGGACCATAAAGTGTTTTTAACCAAATCCAAGTGTTTAAATTGTGCTTTTTGGTTCTGGAGTGAGGAGAGGCTTGAACCTAATGTTCTGGGTCCCCCATCATGTCTGGAGGGACCACCCATGTTGAGAACCATGAGTCAAGTGAAGTTGTTCTGTGTATGCTGTGAAATTGTGTTTTGTAAACGATTACAAGCAGCTGTAATCGTTCACACGAGTCTGAACAGGGATTTGGACATCCTCTTCAACTGAAGGAGCCACCTGCTATAACGTGGGGGACCACAGAGTGTTTTAACCAAATCTAAGTGTTTAAATTGTGCTTTTGGTTCTGGAGTGAGGAGAGGATTGAACCTAATGTTCTGGGTCCCCCATCATGTCTGGAGGGACCACTCATGTTGAGAACCCTGAGTCAAGTGAAATTGTTCTGTGTATGATGTGAAATTGTGTTTTGTAAACGATTACAAGCAGCTGTAATCATTTATACGAGTCTTAACAGGGATTTGGACATCCTTTTCAACTAAAGGAGCCACTTGTTATAATGTGGGGGACCACAAAGTGTTTTTAACCAAATCCAAGTGTTTAAATTGTGTTTTTAACCACATTCATTAGTTCCTTCATTTGTAATTGATTGTATATACATGAAATATAATACGCAAACATTCAAACAAGATTTATAAGTAAACTTTGAAATTGCGATACTCAAATGAAGTAATAAAAACAGTACAATATTGCAGAACAAGTTCCAAATAAAAGAAAATACATGTAAAGACCAAATTAAAACTACGAAGTAAAATGATAAAATAGGGTGGGAGGTTGTTGCATTCGGTTATCAATGTTTCCAACTCGTGCTTCTCGGTTCTCAATATTACCAAGTCGTGCTTCTAGGCCATCCAATCTTGTAGCAACGTACGTCTGGAGTTGGTCAATGCGTTGTATGACATCATCTAGTGTTGTAGAAGAACTTGGTTGATCATTATGCTGCACTTTTCCGCGTTCACTCTGTTGGTTGTCTGCGTTGTCTTTGGGTACCCACACTCCGTCTACATTTTGCACATAACCAAAGGAGGCTATTTTGTCACATCCCACCTTTTGTTTGTCCATTATTTCTGTAATAGGATCAAAAGTAAGAGGCACATTAAAGTGTTCCAAGAACATAGTTACCAAATGAGGATAAGGCAACCTTTCATTGTCTAATAAAGCCCTTTTCATCCTATTGCGGATGACATGTCCCCAGTTAATCTACTTTGAATTCAAAAGGGCCCATAACAGCATAATATCCTCGTTGGATGCCTGACTAATATTTGAGTAATGAGGAATTAATATTCTAGTTAGTACATAATGGAGTATTCTTGGCTGCACCTTCAAACCCCTAGCAGTTATTCTACCCCTCAAGTCCGCTTTTTCATTACAAACAAGTTGCCTTGCAGTGATGGAATTGTACTCTTCTTTCCAATCATCAACAAGACGTCGTTCGTAACGAACTCCGGTACATGGGAGGGAAGTGAGTTGTTGAAAAAGATTAGGGCTCACTCTAATTTTAACCCCTTTTATTTCGCTTCGAATAACTCCCGTTTCAGAAATTTCCAAGTTGGTGTAAAAAACTCTGACTAATTGTGGGTAGAATGGTTTTCTCAAAGATACAAATTCGCTGAGTCCTGCGTCTCGCAAAAGGTCGTAGTAATCAAAATTCCTTACATCAAAGTAATCCTCATCGAGGTATTTGCTTTCCAATATGTGTCGATTGACAAAATGCATAGCATATTTCTCATATTGTGTAGGCAAAGAGAACAATTTGTTTCCTGGTGGTGGAGGGGATGTTGTTGGAGATGGGGGTGGGGTTGGCGTTGGACTTCAACGATGACGTCCACCACGGCGGGAAGAAGCTCCCCTCTGTATCTTCCTTGCGCGATCAGCCATGGAAGGACAGCGTGTTGGCAATGACGACCAGGGATTTGCGAAGGAGGATAATTGAAGACCTAGAGGACTGGGCACTTAAACCTAAACACGGGAACGTGGGCAGTTAAACCTAAAGAGGGGAACGTGGGCAGTTAAACCCCTTTGTTCATATTTATAGGAATCCACCATATAGTGTAAACGATTACACAATAATGGTAATCGATTACAATGCGTATTTCCAGCACAAAATACAACTTTTGTTGTTAACCTATGTTACAGGAGGTGTTCTCAACAGTGTACATGAAAAATTTCTTCAACAATAACTTCTTGATTTCATTAAAGTTAAATTTAAACTGCCTTTGCAGAATAATAAAAACATGATATTCATATGTAAACATGAAGAAGGAAGTTATATACATCAAAGTATGTTATTATCGAAATTGTTATGCACAGCCGATAACAAAGACAAAAATCCCGATGGGGCCACTCCGGATTGGTCTGAAACTTGGTAAGATTGGGATGCAAATGGAATCACCTCACCACTTTGTATAACATCAGGCACTGTTGTTTCCTAAATCAACAAAATTACATTTAGAAAACATATAAAAATTAAGTGAAGTAAATGGAAATAGGACACAAAATAAATACTCACAGAGTCTTGTAGGAATGTTGTTGAAGACTTCTTTGCTGAAGATGTTTTTGGTTTTCTCGTCCTTTTCTCAACGTTAGACTTTAACCTGTTTGTACGCGGTCGCCCTTTTCGCTTCACTGCTAAAGGGCTGCGAACAAGTACGTCATCATTTCCTCGTGCATTGTCAGATGTTGGAGAAGTAATCGGATTTTCATATCTGAGTTCATCTCCATCACCAATGATGTTAGTAGTCATGGATGAACTGCAGCCATATTTATTACCAAGTAGATCAAGATCTTTTTGTAACTGATTTGAATTAACTTCTGACTCACAAGCAATCTCCGCTATTTCATAGAATTTTTTACACAAAAGTTGGTATCTTTGCATGGTCGGTTGAAGCTTTGAGGTAGTGTAAGCTGGTCTAATGAGCGTGTGCCTTCTACGGATATTTTTACTCCAACGCCTAAGAACGTATGTGGATGACACATTGCAAATATCTTCCTGTCCAAATACCAAAAGCGCATGCCGACAAATGATGCCTCTGAACTCAAATAAGAGGCAAGAACATTTGGTATTGTTAGTGAGTGGATCAAATTCAACTGTATAAAATTTATCTGCACATTCGCCCTCAAACATCCGCTCCTATTTTATTGTGTAAGTATTCATCTGTTTGAACCTTGTCAAATTTTTCATGTGTGTACTCTAATTAAAATTTATCGATGATTGGGAGCCACAACCAATCGTGGTGTTAAGGGACGAGAAGTCAGCATGTATTTCTTTTTGTGCCTTGACTCTAAGGGCATTGTCGAATTGAACAACAAACTGTTGTAGTGTGGTGCTCGAATTTAAAAATCCATCAAAAAAGGCATTCATACCCTCGCTTCTTTGTGTAGTTGACATACCCGCCCAAAAATCACTCCTTAAGTAACATGGAACCCATTTTGTTCTTGCATCATAAAGATCACATAACCAATCATTTACCTCCAATCCATGCTTTGTAATTAGATCTTCCCATCCATTCTCAAAGTCGTTTGGGGAACCATAGTCATAGACAAGGGTGTGTATATCGGTTTTAATGGCAACATAATTTTTGTATCCTTGAAATTTTTCTGGCAACTTCTTCATTATGTGCCACAAACACCACCTGTGTCTTATGTTTGGAAAAACCTCTTCAATTGCATTTGCCATTGCCGTGCACTGATCCATTATAATGGCATCTGGGGCCTTATTTCCCATGCATCTCAACCAAGATTTGAACAACCACACGAATGACGCAGTGTCTTCGGAAGAAAGCAATCCACATCTAAGTAAAATTGAGTGACCATGGTGGTTAACGCTAACAAACAGCACAAAGGGCATGTCATACTTATTTTTCAAGTAAATGGTGTCAAAAGAAACAACATCACCAAATTCCTCACAAGCCGCTCGACTTCTTGCATCTGCCCAAAATACACTACATATTCTATTCCCTTCGTCCAATGCAATGTCGTAGAAGAAGTCGTTGTTTAAAGCTTTCATTGATGAAAAGTGTTTTAAGAGGGCTTGACCATCGCCGTCCTTACATAAAGACTTCCTGTGTTGCACAACGTAGTTTCGTGCGTCTCGTTCAACGAATTCCATATTCTCAAATCCACCTGCATCACTAACGATGCTAAGGAAACTCTTATTTATCCTAAATCCCGCATTGTCATTGACTTCCAACGTGTGTTTCGCTTGCATGCTCAATTTTTATTCCCTGCAATTAGCTTAGATGTATTAGGGCATAGCTCATGACTGTGATGTAGTTCAACGGATTTTATAAACCATTTATTGTCCTTTTTTCCAATGGTAATGCTTGCTGGACATTGATTTGTTTGACTTGCAAGTGTTTTGACTTTAGGTTTGATGGAAGATACATATTTCCCTTCTCTTGAACAAACTAATCGCAAGTAGTACACATTGTTGTCCTTATCCTTTTTCGAAGATCTTGTCCTTACAGCAAATCCACGTGTGATGGCGTAATTTGTGTAGAATTTCTTTGCCTCTTCCATTGAATCAAAACACATATGAATCTTAGGCTCATTGTCCAAACAACTTTCATTAGGCTCAGGACTATTTGCATTGCACTGAGGCAGCTCATTCATTATGAAGAGCAACTAATCATACTGAAAAATATAACACATTTTTTACAGAATTCCAAATATATCAAGTGCTATAAAATTTATTTAATTTTAAATCAAAAATATCATTAAAGAAGTAGAAATTATATAAAGAAGTACAAATCAAATGAAGTGGCTTCTTAAATGAGACAAACATATTCATACCTATAAGGAGCCTTTAATGAAGATGTTGGGGTACTCACCAAACTCCTGCGAAGGACTTACCCTCTCTTCCTTAAATGAACTTAAAGAAGTCTTAACCAAACTCCACACCTGGGCAATAAACACTCTGCCTTCAATGAAGATAGGTTGGTTGTTGACGAACGTTATGAAAGAAAGAGGCAACGTTTTGGAGGGAAGAAATGTGTGTTGCAAGGAGTACAAGGCTTCTGTATCTCACATTCACTATGAAAAGTTCTTTTCATTTCATATCATTAAGGATGGGTGCATTAAATTTTTTCATACAAAATTTTTCTCTCTCCTTTCCCACAATTAATGAAGCTCACTTTCCATTCCAAACATTTAATGCAATGTCATTCAAGCAAGTTATTATACTTCTTCTTTCATCAATTTGTGACATAAAGTGAGTGGCATGTTGATCAAGTAATGTACCATCATCAAGGAGTTTCCCAAGCATCACATCCAGCCCTAGACACACACTTATACCAAAAACCAGTCAAGTTGTCTTCAAAAACACCCAAAAGCACCTGTGGTCCCCCACGTTGCCATAGGTGGTTCCTTCAGTGCAACAGGATGTCCAAATCAACAAAATGGTTCGCGTAAACGATTACAAGCCTCTTGCAAATGATTACAAGAGTATTTTATGTGGCAGATTTCACTGAACTTCACCAAGGTTCATGTCATCACCGTGGGTGGACCCCCTGTACATCAAGGGGTTTCCTAAGCATCACATCCAGCCCTAGACACACACTTATACCAAAAACCAGTCCAGTTGTCTTCAAAAACACCCAAAAGCACCTGTGGTCCCCCACGTTACCACAGGTGGTTCCTTCAGTGCAACAGGATGTCCAAATCAGCAAAATGGTTCGCGTAAACGATTACAAGCCTCTTGTAAACGATTACAAGAGTGTTTTTTGCTGCACAGATTTCACTGAACTTCACCAAGGTTCATGTCATCACCCTGGATGGACCCCCTGTACATCAAGGGGTTTCCCAAGCATCACATCCAGCCCTAGATACACACTTATACCAAAAACCAGTCAAGTTGTCTTCAAAAACACCCAAAAGCACATGTGGTCCCCCACGTTGCCACAGGTGGTTCCTTCAATGCAACAGGATGTCCAAATCAGCAAAATGGTTCGCGTAAACGATTACAAGCCTCTTGTAAACGATTACAAGAGTGCTTTATGTGGCAGATTTCACTGAACTTCACCAAGGTTCATGTCATCACCTTAGGTGGATCCCCTGTACATCAAGGGGTTTCCCAAGCATCACATCCAGCCCTAGACACACACTTATACCAAAAACCAGTCCAGTTGTCTTCAAAAACACCCAAAAGCACCTGTGGTCCCCCACGTTACCACAGGTGGTTCCTTCAGTGCAACAGGATGTCCAAATCAGCAAAATGGTTCGCGTAAACGATTACAAGCCTCTTGTAAACGATTACAAGAGTGGTTTTTGCTGCACAGATCGCACTACTTCGCCTAAATTACTATGGAACTTTCATACATTGCACATAACAAAAACCTGGACATCAATCATCATTAAACAATCATCTCTACATTGCACATAACCATTCTTTAAATCAATCATCTTATTCAAATAACAATTTGTACAATGTCTTCAAATATATAAAACAATCTTATTCCAATAATAAGATGTACAATGTCTTCATATATATAAAACGAAAACTAAATTGTCTTCATATACAATGTACACTGTCAAAACAAACTAAAGTAGACCATATTTTTACACTGGACAACTATCCTACAACAATCCATAGACGTCTAGCGCATCCAGTAGTCTTATGTTATCACTGCCCAGGATCCATTCAGTTACATATCGCTTTCTAATTGCAAACAATGCCTCCTAAAATGAAAATATTATACTTGTCATGTCAACCAAATCATCAAAAATAAAGAAAATCATATTCTTCCTTACGTTCGAGTATTGTGGCATGCTTTTGCCATTGAATTTATCCTGACCATCCCAAATTTCCATAGCTTGTAACATTATAACTCAACAGTCATGTCTAAAACAATAAAAAAATATCATCAACCACTAATGACATACTACATCAATTAAAATAACATTTTTAAAATGAAGGCTTATAAAAACTTACAGGTTTGGTTGAGATGGGATATTTGGTTGTACAACAGACGAAGGTCCAATACTCCCTTTCGGTTTGTTGTACAACATGCAAAAAAATCGGGCAAGGTTTTCAGCCTACCAAGTAAAAATTAGAGTAAGACGTTAACAAGACATTATTACATGCAACTCAATAACATTATTAAATGGGGTCACACATACCACAACAGTGTCAATCCTTTTGCGGTCTCTTATGCCCTTCCCCAAAGAATCAATAACATATATGTCCAATGTGCTAAGTTTGACAACATAACACCACCAATGGTCAAGATGGCAAAAAGGAAGAAAAAACTACAAACCAACAAAAACAAAGTCAACACATCAACAACTGCTTATGTCACATACCACCACAAACACAATGAAAAATAGACCTCACTCACAAAGTCAACTGTTGGAATGTCTGCAAGGCCAAAGTGTCCCGCACGCAGACAGCTGCTGTAATTATGATTAGTGAACACACGACGGTTTTTTGCCATTCTCCTATAGTCATCGATTATAAGGTCCTGCGAATAGGTTGAAATACATCAATCCTAAATGACTACCACATTCAAAGTGAAAAGGAACTGAAAATAACACATTGAAAGCGAATAAGTTACCGCATAGAAGGAACTAAATAGGATCCTCTTCACAACCCCCGTCCGCCTTTTCTCAAAGTGCATAAATATGGTGGTTGCAAATAGCACCAACTACACATTCCAAATTCATCAATGATTCGAATTAATATGCACAGTATAAATCAACTAATGACATAACACACTTACCATGTTATCAACCTTTTGGTAAGGAGCTAAGGAATGAATACATGTTGTGCTCAGTGTCTGGCCAATTATATCACAGACGATCCTGACAAAAGACAAATGTACTTTTGAATAAAAAACTATGCCCATAAGAATACATTAGACAAAATTATCATTACTTACCTATGCGGTCTATCCCTTACGCTCACGGCGATGTACAGTTGGTTAACATTCTTGTTAGGCCTTGGATCACCAGCAACTGCACGCAGAGGTACGATTGCCAATGGTTGCAGTGCCTCTGGTTCTTCATCATCAACAATTTGAACAACGTTTTGAACTTGTTTTTCACCTTCAGTCAAAGGTTCTTCATTGAAGGCTTCTTCATTACCTCCACCTAAAGGTTCTTCATTAATTCCACCTAAAGGTTGTTCATGAACTCCACCTAAAGGTTCTTCATTAACTCCACCTAAAGGTTGTTCATGAACTCCACCTAGAGGTTCTTCATTAACTCCACCTAAAGGTTCTTCATTACCTCCACCTAAAGGTTCTTCATTAACTCCACCTAAAGGTTCTTCATTACCTCCACCTAAAGGTTCTTCATCAACTCCTCTAACACCTTCTTCATTCAAAATTGGAATTTCACGAATTTTAAATAGCTCATTCTTCAAAAAAAGCTAGCCTTGAATTCAATGCCATCATTTCTTCATTATTTTTCTTCAATATCTCGTCAATGTTTGCTTCGATGGTGCCATCATCGGAGTTATCATCATCAGCTTCCTCAACTCTAGATCGTTTTGGCAATTGCGCCACACCTATCCCTCCATCAAACAACTCAAAAGCAGCTTTGATTTCGGGCATGTCACAGACACGCTCGCCAACATACCACTCCACCTTAAACTACAAACATGCAAACAAATTAAACAGTGCATTCAAATCATCAACATTTATACAAAACTTACATCAAATACTTACTTCTCCAGTCCAAAAAATATCATCAATATTTTCATATGACCGTGCCTTATAACGGAACCAATGCAGCATGCGAGGGAAATCCCTATGAATTTGATTACCATCCAAGGAAAATCTCTCTACCGCCCAAGCCTACAATATGAAAAAAAAATTTAGTCACACATATATCAAAATGTAAAAAATTCTATTCATTCACTTAAACAACTACAAATAATTTTACCTGCAATACCGCGACATTGCCACTTAGACTCAGTGAGCTGTTGATACCTCCAGCCATTATTTTTTTTATACCTTTATTCAAACTATCAATAAGGTGTTTATGTACACCGGTAGCCCAATCATATAAACAAACACTATCTAGGTCATCTAAGACTTTGATGGCATGTTGCAACTATCTTAGACTTCCTAGGAAAGAAAAAGACAACCAAACACACAAATATATACAACCTACAAACAACATCAACGTCTCTGTTTTCCTCTAAAACAATCACATTAAACATGTCGACCAAGTCTTTCAAAGTTGTGCTTTTTTTATTAAACATTTCTCCAACCAAACCTTCTATACATTCATCAAACGGGACTTCTAAACCCCCTATACCTAAACCAGTGGTCATGAAAATATCTAAAACTGTAAATGGAACCAATTGAAGACTCAACCTAAAGCTAACATCATGCCTGGCCCACCTACATACCATAACCTTCAATAACTCACAATTAATGTCCACAACCTCACGTAGGTACACACACCACCTAAATGGTGTCATCGCAATTCGTTGTACATGGTCTTTTCTCAGCAAACGATTCATTTCAATAACAATTGATGAATCCATAGAAGTACGGACCCTCCACTACAAAAGATAACAACAACGTTATTATTACTAACCAAACAAATGCAACTGACTAAAAGACGAAAACTTTAACTTACATTTGGAATTCCGGAAGCCATTGCAACTGCACAAAAAATGAAAAAACGTAAGAGCCCAAATATCAATACTTGCTTAGGGTTCACAAAGATAAGCGAGAATGGGTCAAAATGACGAAACAATGCGACAATGCGACGCGAAATCATACACAAAGAAAACCCACACATTGCGAGAACGAGTCCAAATGACGAAACACACACACAAAGCCCAAGCCACCCAAACAGGGGATACGAGAAATACACCTTACCTTGCAAAAGGTAGCCTTGTTTCGCTTCAGATCACACGAACGGTGGAATGAAGATGGCACAGTACTTGAGATGAAGGTTCGGGAATGGAAAGAAAACCAACGTCAAAGAGAAGCTTCAGAAGCAAAGTGAAAGACTCCAAAACGAAACCGCCAAATGCAAATTCATATCTCAGAATTCTTATTCTACCCTCGTCAATATATTAAAAAACCCATTTTCATTTAAAACAAAAAAATCCAATAGAAATTTGACACCTGGCCGATGTCAAATATGTGTCAAATATGAGTGTTAAAGAAACATTTTTGATATTTTTATATACAAGCTAAGTACCAACCCTGTTGTACCGTAATCCCCATAAACTAATTTTTTTAGAAAAGTTTAATTCATCTTTTTCTTTTTTTTTCTTTTAAAAGATTTTATATCAAAATTATTCATAAATAATTTTATATCAAGCTTTTCCCCATCAAACTACTTATCATCATCATTATTATTTATTATTATTATTATTTTCACGTTTTATTTCGTGGATTTCTTTGTCAACTTCTGTCCGTTTTATTTTCAATAAAAATCTATATATAAATAAGTAAAAAATTTGGGTCGCGTTATGAAAATGTGGATCGGGTTCTTATGCTTTTTTAATATAAAAATGTATTATTGGATAAGTTTACATTGTCAAAAGTTACACTTTAAGGTGTTTAAACAATTTTATTATATTATAATTTATAATACTTATTTCGTGTGTATTTAAGGCTCTTAATAATATTAGTTATTACTTTCAACGATAAATAATCCATAAAGATATTATGATAAAAAATAATTGTTATTTTTATGAAAAATTTGATAAATATCTCATATTCCTATAAAAATGAAAGCTATCTTATATAATAACTATGTATTGATACTATATATTTTTAATCAAACTTGATTATATTTTTATTAAATTTTAATTTTGTTTAAATTATTAATACTAACATGTATTTGAAAGTAATATTCTTAGTTATAATATTCCTTGAAGGAAACAAATATCTCCTAAAATTAATAGTGTTATACATACATACATACATATATATATATATATATATATATATATATATATATATATATATATATATATATATATATATATATATTAATCATTAAATATTATTGATTGTTGTATTCCATTAGAATGTTAATATACTTAACTAAATTAATATCTTGTAATTTCCGAAGTTTTTAATTAAAGTATTACCATAAGATCAATCACTTGAGAAAACCCCAAGACGTACAAGAGATGTTCTTCAAAAATAGGAACATTTTGGTAGGACCAAGTAAAACTAATCTTACAAAATTAGAGATATTAGAAACGAAAAAGAATCTAAAAACACAACAATGTAAGATAATAGCAATGAAGATTCTCCCATATTGTAACAAATCACTGGCATTCATGTGTGTTTTGTTTTGATGTTGAAAAGGGAAACAAGATTAAAGGCTTAGATGTTTTGTTTTGAAGATACAACAAAGTCATTGTTATCTTGTGTGTTATTGTTTTCATAAGGGATTGAATGTGATTCATGTATGCTAATAAGTTTACATTAGACTATGCTTCATGCTCATCTATCACCTTTCCTTTAAATTCAACTATACTTTTGAAAATATTTATGAAAAGATTTAAGAACAAAATAATTAAATTTGTCTTTCAAAATAATTTATTGAATAGAACTTGTTTCAAGAAAAAACGTTATCCCCAGACAATCAATTAGATGATTCTTGTTGCATTTTCGAACTCAATAACAAAAAGTAATCAATTAGTCTTTGATATAATCAATGATCTAGAACTTAGTGAAAACACAAATTTTACATTTAATGGATTAACTCTTTGAGTAATCAATTATATTTTTTAAGTTTTGTTTTCAAAAATAATAAAAAATAAACTATTATCTTTATAAATAATTTATTAAATCAATATAAAATGAGTTTTCTATAAATTTGTTCTTAGTGTATTCTAAAAGTATTATTCTTATATATTTTTTTACAACATTAAATACACTATCTAGTTTCGTGAAAAACTCCAATAATCTTTCAAAGAAATTGTTACCAAATTTATGTGAAAAATTTGTTTTTGAAGGCACATTGATGATAGTTTTGTATTATATTGTGCTTTATTATTTTGGAATGTCGATCATTGGAAATGATCTCTTTCGAACTCTTTCATGATCTTTTTCTACTTGCGGTTTGGTGATTTTTTTTTTTTTAAATAAGTTTATGCATTTTAGTTTATATCTTTCTTGTTAAGTTTTCAAGAAAGTGTTTTCATATCTTGAGCGATTTCATGTATTACATGTGAAGTGTGGTTGTAATAAAATTTTTACCAAAATAGTATAACCAATATCTTAAAGTTAAGATGATTTAACTAGATGTAGATTATTGAAAAGTTGAACCTATATAATTTTTTTTCTCCTCATTTTTATCTTTTATTTTTCAATTGATATATTTCTTTCTTTATATATTTGGACTCAAATATTCTAAATTAACTAATTCAAGAAAATCTTTTCAAAAATATATTAATCTTTTCAAGAGGTTTTAAAGAGCCCACGAGGCTTTAAAGAAGAAGAATAAAATTGCAACCAACACTAAAAAATCAAATGACAACAACCAATTATAAAACAATAAGGCTTCTAACTATTTTCTTTAACTATAATGATTGAACTCATTTCAGTCCATTATACAGTGTCCATGATCAACATTTTAAAGGATATCATGACATCATTTACCATCTCAAAACCATTTGAGCTTAAATTTTCATAAGTGGTGGTTAAGACAATATACAATGTAAAAGGTTCGTAAGAACACTAGCAAAAGTGAGTAGTGGCTTGCTCAATGGATCCATAACCACCTTTGAAGAGGAGGTATATAAGTTATCAATGACTTAGTTTGTAACTAATAAACTTAAACCTCCAAGATTAGATGATCTATTTGGTATTCAATAATACGTCAAAAAGCCTTTAAAGGAATATTTGGTCAATTTTGTAGCAACGTAGTAAAATTTCCATAATTGAACAAAGGGACATTCATTGATTCCTTGTCAAATAAAAACTATGTGGAAGTTCGTTTGACAAGTTCTTTATTCAAAGAAAGGTATTGAATATGACAGATGTAAGATCTTAAGCAATATAATTGGTTCTTACTTCAACCTTAGGGCGAGATCAAGTGACCATCGTGTTAGAATAACAAGTGTGAGTCTATGTCCTACATTGGGTAGAAATGAGAAAGTAAAGCACCATATAAGGTCGAAGATCCATTAACATATTGTCTTAAGGTTTTGGATAAAGAGTGGTGTCAATCTCTTATGTGGTTAGGCTCAGGTCTCATTGATGTTGTATCTCCTAGTGAACCTCCTTTCAATAGAATAATTGGTATCAAAGTCAAGTTTGGCTCAGATTAGTACAATGGTCCCATGGCAAAGGTAAGTGTGTCCTGTTAAAATAAACAACAGTACGAAAATAGATATTCGAATGTTTCTGTTGGAGGGGAAGTGTACCAACTCACCCTTGAAAGAGAGATTGTTAGAATTCCAAGTGTGAGTCTAAGTCTCACATTGGTATAAATGAGAAAGTAGATCACCATATAAGGTTGAAGATTCATTAACCTATTGCCTTAAAGTTTTGGATAAAGAGTGATGTCAATCCCTTATGTGGTTGGACTCAAGTCTCATTGATTTTGTATCTCCCACCACATTGAATGCTAGTAATATGGTGATGTATTGTTTTGTAAGTTGATCATGATACTCGGCCACAAAAGTCCCAAGGGAGCAAAAAGGGGTGCGACATTGCGCACTTGTCCCACTAACACCACTCCTTATATTATGCTGTAAGAAAGATAAACAATTATTGTATTGATTGATCATAAATTAGATAACTGCTTTACAAGTGCAAAGAAAGGGAGTATTGGCCTTCGATAAAGGAAGGGTACTTCCCTTTTAACATGGGACTTTTGAATACAAAGATATAATAGTGTAGAATAATCAGAACTAGAGAGAGATAGAGTGATCAGTTAAGAAAATAAGTATTCTCGTTATAAGCTACCATTTCAAAACCTTTTGAGTTCAAATGTTCATAAGTGGTGGCTGAAACAAGGTACGATGTAAAAGGTTCTTAAGAACATTGGCAAAAGTGAGCTTAAATTGGTTTAGTGGCCTACTCAATGAATCCATAACCGCCTATGCACAGGAAGTATATAAGTTATCAAAGACTGAGTTTGTGGCCAATAAACTTAAATCTACAAGATTAGATGATTTATTTGATATTCAAAAACACTTTAAAGAACTTTTGAAGGAATTGAACAATTGATGGACTCCTTGTCAAATAATTATGCGGAAGTTCATTTGACGAGTTATTTATTCAAAGAAAGGTAATGAATATGATAAATGTAAGATCTTGAACAATGTAACGTTTTGAAGTTGATAACAATATTCCATAGCTTAAGGCTCACTAGTTACATTAAGGAAAAAGAAAACAAAAAAATTAGGTTCTATACCACTAGAAGGAAAAAAGGAAGGATGAATTAGTATTTTAAAAAATTTCTTATATTATTAATAAATCTCAAAAATATCATAGAATCTATTAAGTCAAAAGATTTGAGTTAAGAAAAAAAAAATATCAAGATGTAAAAGCAAAAGATGAGAATAAGAAGAATACAAAAATATTTACAAGTTAGTTTAAATCTACTAATTCTATATCTAGTTACACCCATTTCAATCTCCAATCTAATATATACTATTATCATTATCTTGATAATTCATAGTACAACCACATCTCACATGTAAAACATGTAATAACGTAAGATATGATTTAAATCTCTTGAACTATAAAGAGATATCACCTAGTGGATATAATTATTGCACAATGACAATAGAAAAAAAGATATAAATCTTCATAAATGTTTAGAAAAGAAATCACTCAAAGTAACAGAGATTCAAGAAATTAAGATCACAAAGAATTAACCAACAATGAAAAGAAAAATGACTTGAAATGAAAAACTTTCACAACAGATGTAAAATAAATGTTTATTAGGCTTTAGGAACTTTTTTAATGTAGTAGAACGTTTAAAAAAAATCAATTGATAAACTAAAGAAAATACTATAAAAAGTTCATAGAAAACCATTGATAAGAAAACTTAAATGATTATATTTAAATATAATTGATTACATGATTCTTTTGTTATATCTAGAAAAAAAACTTAAACAAATTAATTAATCATTTCATCATTTAATCAATTTAATGTGAGTTATGTTTATAATTAATTATATCTTCAGTTAATTGATTATTTTACTATTAATAGGTTTCATAAATCCAAGCTTAATTGATTATTTCATAGTGTTTCGGTATCAATTTTATGGGACCGAAAGGACTGACCTTGATGACGTCGTCTTCTGTCTTTTTGTCTGCTTCTTCTGGATCTCAACCGCACGCTCTGTGTTGATTTCGACCGTCCGGTGATCTTCAAGTCTTGACCGGAGGGGGAGGTACCTGAAAAGGCGCTCCGACGCCCAAGTTAGGCGTGTATGATAGATTTTCAGTAGAAGAGAACTCGATCCTCTATGGGAGAGGATTGATGATATATGATAGCAAAGAGTATGCTAAATGAATTGTGAGTGAAGTGTATTTGGAACGTACCTGGCTTGTAGCCTTGGCTTATTATTTATAGACCTTGTACTGATATGATATCAATAAAATATTAACAGAATAAGATGTAAAATGTAAACATACTTACTGAATATATCCAAATATCTTTGGGTAGATATATTTCTGTTATAATATCTTTGGTCAGATATTATTTGATAACGATATCTTTAGTTAGATATGCTTCTGATATATTTCTGTTATAATATCTTTGGTCAGATATTATTTGATACGTTTGATATATCTCTGTTTGGATATTATTTGATACGTTTGATGTATGTAGCCGTTCGGTATAACTATGTAACCGATCGCTGGAGATATACTACCGTACATCATCTCCCCCAAGTCCGAGTGAAGCGTTTAGGCTTTAGCCACGATTGACTGTAGGACTTAAAAGTTCGAGGGAGGCTTTATTTCCTGATTAGTGATTCGTGCTTCTGTTAGTAAGTGAGCGTCCGGACTCGGTGGTCCGTTTTTTTTGATAGTAATTGACTGTCCGTGGCCCAGGAGTTCCTGGAGAACCTCCCAGTAGACGTGATTGATTTTCCGTGACCCAGGAGTTCCTGGAGAACTTCCCAGTAGACAAAATTGTCCGTCCGTGGCCCAGGAGTTCCTGGATAACCTCCGAGTAGACGTGATTGATTTTCCGTGACCCAGGAGTTCCTGGAGAACTTCCCAGTAGACAAAATTGACCGTCCGTGGCCCAGGAGTTCCTGGAGAACCTCCTAGTAGACGTGATTGATTGTCTGTGACCGAGGAGTTCCTGGAGAACTTCCCAGTAGACAAAATTGTTCGTCCGTGGCCCAGGAGTTCCGAGAGAACCTCCTAGTAGACGTGATTGATTGTCTGTGACCTAGGAGTTCCTGGAGAACTTCCCAGTAGACAAAATTGTTCGTCCGTGGCCCAGGAGTTCCTGGAGAACCTCCCAGTAGACATGATTGATTGTCCGTGACCCAGGAGTTCCTGGAGAACTTCCTAGTAGACAAAATTGTTCGTCCGTGGCCCAGGAGTTCCTGGAGAACCTCCCAGTAGACGTGATTGGTTGAGATTGTAACTACTTCAATAATCAGCAAGATACATAATGTCAAAGATGTAATAAGATTGGTCGGTTAAGATGTAACCGCTTTAGTAATCTGCAAGAGATATAATATCAGAGATATATTGAGACCGATCGGTTGAGATGTAACCGCTTTAGTAATCTGCAAGAGATATAATATCAGAGATATATTGAGACCGGTCGGTTAAGATTGTAACGCTTTAGTAATCTGCAAGAGATATAATATCAAAGATATGATCGAGACCGATCGGTTAAGATTCAACGACTTTAGAGTCATGTGTTCTGAAAATATAAACTAGATAGTTCAATCATTTGAAAAATCCATGTGAAGTCTTTTAGACCTGCAAAAAATATTATTTATATAAAAATATTTATTTAATCATCGCTGTAAAATAGTGATTAGCTTTAATGTCCATTTGACCGCCTATGTGTTTGAACCGGCGTGTAACACTTTTGCTTTTCCCACATTCCACGATGATGAATTTGAACTATATGCTCCAAGCTATGATGAACAAGGTTGGTGCAGGTGGCAGCGAAACCTCAGAATTTGTTGAATTCTTGCACTTCACGCGAGGCAGTCAACTGGGTGTAAAGGGATTACACCCTTCTTCGCCTATGGTTTTGTTCCAGATGTCGTAACAGTAGCGGGCCGTGGTTTTGACTGATGAAAATTCTTCAGCTTTGCTTTTGAATATTGTTGCACTTGAAAATTAATTAGTGGGAAGAAGCAGCTATAAAAGCCGCAATGTCAGTATCGAACAAGAATATAGAGATTGCTACGTTCAGGAAGCTTTTATTGCTTTCAGAGAGTAAAATGACCTTTTTTCCAATTGAACTAAATGAATTTGATTTGTATCTTCATAAAAACGAATGAAAATAAGGGATGATGCTAGTCAGCGAAAAAAGGTGCAAGTATTTGATTATGATAATATATATGTATGTTAATCCGTTCCAGGATTCATAATATATCTATTCATATAGAGGAAGATGTCAATCTTGAAAAATCAGTTGGGATATATATATTCACGTATGTCTATAAATAAGTAAAATTGGTTGTGATATATGCAAACAAATCTTGTTGTAGAATAAATCTTGATTAAAATCTTGCATTGATAGCAAAATAATTTTATGAAGGTGCACGCATAATAACATATGCATATTAGGTGTTTCCGGTTGATTCCGAACAAGTCAATTTTGAACATCAATCAGCAATAAATTAATTATGGTTGTGGGTGAAGGAGAATAAATTCTTGAGTCTTGTTTTAATACTTATCTTGTTGATGGAAACTTCCGGTAAGGGTGACGATTCTTGTTGGATAGTTTTCGCTTTGTTGAAATTTTCTGCTGTTGATCCGAAGTAGCGACGTTGATATCGAGAGCTTGTCTTGGTTCCTTGCGGCTTTCAATGGGATGCCCTCCGGCCCCACGGTGGGCGCCAAAATGTTTCGGTATAAATTTTATGGGACCGAAAGGACTGACCTTGATGACGTCGTCTGCTGTCTTTCTGTCTGCTTCTTCTGGATCTCAACCGCACGCTCTGTGTTGATTTCGACCGTCCGGTGATCTTCAAGTCTTGACCGGAGGGGGAGGTACCTGAAAAGGCGCTCCGACGCCCAAGTTAGGCGTGTATGATAGATTTTCAGTAGAAGAGAACTCGATCCTCTATGGGAGAGGATTGATGATATATGATAACAAAGAGTATGCTAAATGAATTGTGAGTGAAGTGTATTTGGAACGTACCTGGCTTGTAGCCTTGGCTTATTATTTATAGACCTTGTACTGATATGATATCAATAAAATATTAATAGAATAAGATGTAAAATGTAAACATACTTACTGAATATATCCAAATATCTTTGGGTAGATATATTTCTGTTATAATATCTTTGGTCAGATATTATTTGATATCTTTAGTTAGATATGCTTCTGATATATTTCTGTTATAATATCTTTGGTCAGATATTATTTGATACGTTTGATATATCTCTGTTTGGATATTATTTGATACGTTTGATGTATGTAGCCGTTCGGTATAACTATGTAACCGACCGCTGGAGATATACTACCGTACACATAGATAATATATTAATCTCAAATATGGATTTTTCAAATAGTTTGAAAGATAATAAAGTAATATTGATGACAATAAATTACATAACTTATGATATTTGATTATGTTAAGTTATAATAAAATAATGTTATAAAAACTTTTTAAAATATGTTTAAGTTTGAACCGATGCTCATGATGAATGTGATGCAAACTCTAGCTTAATCATTAATTCATGATTCATACTCGATACATTATGCTCATCATAAAAATGCATTAGGTTAAATTGATTTTTTCATAATTTTTATTATCTTGATCAACAATGTCTCATTTTCTCAATTTTTTTTTTATTTTTTTATGATGACCAACATTTAAAACCACCATATAGTTTATAGTTTTTGTAATGTGTAATATGCACAAGTAACCATATATATTTTTTTCCCTTTCAAGCAAGTAAAAATAATATAATAAAGGGTTTAATGTTTCGGTAGGTTCCTATTTTCATCCAGAATTTCAAATAGGTCTCACTTGTTCGGTATCTCAATTAGGTCCTTATTTTTGTAAAATTAAAACAAATATAGACTTTCCGTCAAATTGGACAAGCGGGGTTTAAGATGGCCTTACGTGACATGCTGAGGGTATTATTTAATCTGACGGGACATTAAAAACGTGTGTGAAGTGTATTTTGTATTAAAAAATTGAGGTGCAAAGAGAGAAAATCAAATTTAATTAAGGGCAAATTGGGCAAAACAAATTAAATTAAGTGCGGCTCTTTCTCTACAATTGACAAATCGAAATCAAATTGGAAAAAGAAGATTGAGGCTTCGTATTAGGGTTTGTGGGAGAAAAAAAAAGATTGTTTTTGTTTGATTGGAAGAGATGGATAATTGAATGCAGAAGTCACATTCTTGTTCATCTTCGATTACAAGTTCAAAATGTTTTTCCGAGTCTTTGAAAACAAATATAATGATTATAATTTATAATTAAAAAGTAACCGGTTATATTTGTTAGCAAGCACTGGTTTCTGTATTACGGTGGCATGGTGTCAACTTAGTTAGCAATATTCTAGGACCCTATTTTATGGATTCATAGTGTTGGTGATTCTAAGAAGCATCTTGAATTAGTTTCATTGTTCAAATTTCAAAAGCTTCTGCTGCTGGCATTCCAAGATAAGTTGTTTGTGTGAACTATGAAGAAGCAGACTGGGAAAAACTTAATCCTTGTGAAGTTCTGAATTATATATAACGTGTTTGAATAACCACCAAATTGATTCTAACCCAAAATCATGGTAAAAAAGGTGAAAACAATTATCCGTAATATAGGCTCTCAATGCATAATTGAAATTCATTGTGGAAAAATTGGATTTAATCCAAACAAAATAGACTGTCCGAGGGAATAAATGCAGCACAAAGTATTTCATCTTCAATTTATTAGGCACTTATAGGAAAAAGAGGAACAAAAGAAGGAAATATGACCAAACTTATGCAATCCAAGCTACCACCCATCCCTGCCCTTTCGATGTTTAAGATCGTAAACACTAAAATAAGACTGCACAAGGAGATATGCTTACGCACTTCCAATCTATAGTCATATACTTAACAGAGTTCAGAAACCTCAATGTGTAGAAACAAACACTCGTGAGGAGTAATGCTTTAATAAAATTTATTATTCTTGTAATTTGAATTTATTTCCATTGCATGTTGAAGATGAACAAGAATGCGACTTCTGCATTTGATTATCCATCTCTTCCAATCAAACAAATTTTTTTTTTCTCCCATGAACCTTAATACGAAGCACCAATCTTCTTTCCCCAAATTGATTTTGATTTGTCAATTGTAGAGAAAGGGCTACACTTAGTTTAATTTGTTTTGCCCACTTTGCACTTCATTAAATTTGATTTCCCCTCTTTGCACTCCATTTTTTAATACAAAATACACTTCACACATGTTTTTAATGCCATGTTAGAATAAACAATACCCTCAGCATGCCACGTAAGGTCATCTTAAACGTCGTTTGTCCAATTTGACGGCAAGCCTTTATTTGTTTCAATTTTACAAAAATAAGGACTTAATTGAGACACCGAACAAGTAAGGGACCTGTTTGAGATTCTGGACGAAAATAAGGACCTACCAAAACATTAAACCTATAATAAAAAGCAAAGATATGAAATAGAAATTATTCTCATTATTGATAAGAGAATGTTGAATCCAATGAATTAGAAAAAAAACACGATAAAATGATAATCAACATCAAAACTTAAGATAATGATAAACTAAAACAAATCATAAAATTTAGAAAACACAAATCATAAAATCATAAAGAAATTATGCAAAGATACATGTGAATCACTTTATAAATTTTCACCTTTAAACTATCTTTCTTTAATGTTTATCTTTCTTAAATACTTATCAATAAATAACTTTCATCCATTTTCATCCAAGAAAATATCATAATGTAATTGTTTCTTAATCTACCAACTATACATTTATCTAATTTACTTAGCAATGTAACTTAAACTATCATATTTTGTAAGTATGTGCTCTAGTTTTTCTAACATCTTTATAAGATCATCATTTTAGAAAAAAAAAACATCACTTTGTTCATCATCCTCAAAGTGTATTTTTGTTTATTTTGTTTGAAATAAACAATTTATTAATACTTCATTTATAAGATCCACCTTGTTATGCTTTAAAAAATTTAACAGAAAAAACAAAATAATAAATGAGATAAAGTGTAAATCATCTTGTCTTTATGATATTGTCTATTATAATTCTAGTATATCCATTTGTATAGTCATTTTAAAGTATAGATCATCAACATATCTTTTGTGGTCATTTAAATATAGTACAAATTCATGTTATGACAAAGAAAATAAATTTCTCACCTTTCTATACAATGTTTTGAACATGGAGAAGATTTGGATTTGGATATCCTAGACAACCTTTGTATAAACCAACTTTATCGAAAGTATTTGATACTAGTGGTAATTTTGATTCCACCAAGTTTCAATCACCTCTTTTCATATAATTCTTTACACATTATCTCCAAACATTTAAATTTAGAATGAATGACTTAATTCACCAACTTGATCTTAGCACATAAAGACTCGACCAAGTTTGCGTTATATTCCCCATCCACCTCTGCAAAAGTCTATAATTCTTAATTCCTTAGCAACTTTTAGAAAATCACTTTCTTTGAACCAACTTATATTAAATACTTATGAGTCGTAAGACTATGATCATTCCATTCATTTCATAACAACACTTTAATTTTTATATCATAAATTCAACCATCAAAGAAGTTGGTTGGCTTTCCTTAACAATAGGCTACTCCACTTATGAGTATCAATTTACTTATTTTTATATATGATTTAGGCACTTAATGCATACAACTTTGATTAATTTTTATAAACCAAGGTCCTTAACAAGTGATACACGTAGAATGATTATATGTAGATAAGTTACTTGAATTTATTGGCTTAAGCTTAAAAATTCTCATTGCATCAATAGATATTAGGAGCAATTAATTTGCTAAGAACAAAAAGTTAGACTTGAGCAAATTGAGGGCTGAAAAATAATTCAAATGTTTACCCTCAAAGTTGGGAAAATTTGAGACACATTAAGCTAAAAAGAAAGCCTGAAAAGAAGGAAAATGGAGTTGAGCAGGCTCTAGAGAAGTTGATATTAGAATAAATCTTCAAGAAGAGGAAAAACAAAGCTAAGCGAATTGTAAATAAGCTAAGCACAAGAAGAAACACTTTAAAAGAGGTAAAACATCTATTGAAAGTATTGTAGAGAGGTTGAATACAAAGAAAATATTTAAGATAAGGAAATTTTATCCGTTGAGTAAAACATTCACATGCTAAGTGCAAGCATCTAATGGAAACATATTAGCTTGAATTTCTATAAATAAAGAGAAAATTTGGTGGATTAGGAGGCTAGATTAAAACAAGCTTTACATTGTTAGAAAATGTTTGATCTATTTATACTTTTACTTGGATTCATTGGAATATTCTACTCATCATGAGTGGCTAAATTTCATTATTTTGGAATCTAATGCGATTGTAACTTCTATGTACTTCTTGTTTCATTTATGCAATCATATTTTGTTTTCCACTTTTATTTAATTTTATGCTTAATGCTTGACAATAGATGAGGCAAATGTTAGGAACAAAGTTGTATCTTAGGTTGCCACTAGTTTGAATCTTAATGTAGGGATTGAGTAACTTTAATGTAAGGAATTAATTAAGTGGTATTGGATTCTTAGAGAATCATGATTAAGTTAACATGGTTAGGCTTTATAGGATAGTGAAAAATATTACATAATTTTATGTATGAACAAGAAGTATATATTAGTTTATGTATAGTATAGAACTTGAAACATGTAGTCATGACGAGATGAGGTGATCACAATGCACATATACAAGTAACCTCACTCTCATGAAATAGGCATATAACATTATAAAGAGATGAAGGTAAATTAGTCAACAATTAGGATTTGTATAAAAGATTAGGAAACCCTAAAACAACTTAAACTAGGAGACACTTATTCAACCTATGCCCATGTAGATGAAAGGCCCACAAAAATACTATAAAAAGGTATTATTCATAAGGTATGACCATCTGATTCAATTATTATCGCATTTATTGCTTATTACGTATTACTAACTTGATCGTCAGAATGTCTTTATAGTACCCTGATAGAACAACTAGTGAGAGGTCAAAAGAAAGGAGAGTGACATCAGGCCAACCTGGATTACCTCAACTAAGAAGAGGTGAATGTGTTAGTGATTTGAATAGATACGAAGGTCTAAAGGATACATCTTGACCTTGTAAGAACAATTTACAACTAACATTAAGTTCCAACACTTTTTCACAACTAATAGTCACAACCATTATATATAATCAACCTCTATTTTATTCAATATATATTTGTGTAATCTTTAGCTTATTCTCTCCACATTTATTATTCTTATGTGTATGCAATTTTGTGTAAAAAAGATTTATAACTATCAATATAATTTCTAGTCCCTATGTATAAGACAATTGATTTTTCAATTGTACTATAGATAACTTTGTCCACTTTCCGAGATTGCAAACATAATCATACACATACCTAGTTTTTCCTACCCCGCCCCACATGAACCAACACAAATGGAAATACTAAAAAAAAAAATCTTACCTATAATTAATGGTGACAATGTGGGGCTAGCCAAGCGGGCCAACCTGTAGGTCCATAGTGAAAAGTACATGATGAGCTAAGATTTTAAGTCCACTAGCATGCTAAAACCCGACCCACATAATGCCCACTCTGTGCGGGCCTTAGATAGGGAAGGGCAAACCAACCGTCTTACCTTTAATATCACCCAACCTAACCCTAATTTTTTTTCGAAATGTACAACTTAACTCAACTTTCTTTGTTCTTTTTTCTCTTTCTCTCAAGCACATCATCTCTTTTTTCTCCAAGCACACAACACAGTGACACCAACAATGGTCTCACATCGCATCCCCCACCGCCAACCACGCACAACAACGAAAATAGGCTTTGATTTTATGGAATTCAAATTGGGAGGCTCTTTTCCATTTTTGTTTCTGATTTTGGAGGAAATGGAAAATGTGGTTGTGCCTTCAATTTTGATGTACTGGAGGCGTGATCTATCATACGACATCATTATGGAGAGTTTGAGAAAGAACTAGAAATGGGAGAACAAGAGCTCGGGGTTGCCCAAAATAATAACGTATCTGATGTATTAGCTCGATAACTACAAGGAGGATCTATCGAAGGTGAAAGACTATCACAAGAGGCACAAGGTGTTTGAGGCTTGGATCTCTACCACAAATAGCCAAGGGCCATGCAAAGTTACAAACACAACAAGAGCTTCATTAGACCTCCAATCACCTACAAAAGTTCACGCACCATCATCAGTCTCACTAGAGATTGTGTAAGAGCAACTCCAAGCAAATATGTGAGCACTATCAACACCCTCGTCGACTAGCCTTAACATGGCCACTACAATTCTCACAAAAGCTCCCATTAAGGAAAATCAACAAAAGCTTAGTTTTAGCAAAGGGATAAAAGGGTATATGTGAGTGGGTGACTTGAAGTACATGGTGAAATATGGGCCAACCAGCGAGCCATAATGTATGCAAGACAAGTTACGATATTTAGCCTGATTTTCAATAGAGGGGCTACATAGCACCTTCATATTTTACGAGCTAAGTGCAAGACAAATCTAAATGAGTCGAATTGGCCTACATTTCTATCCTGCTTATAACTTTGCAAATTAGACGAACATACACTAAAAGACATCACTTTAACTACCTACATGCTACCAATAAATGAATGATGCACCTTGTAATTATTGGAGTCTAAAGGTAATCAAAGTTTGAGACAACAAAGACATGGTGTCAAGTAGTTTCACATTTGACTTCAAAGAGAAAAGAAATGACTTTTTTGTTGTTGAACCAAAATTATAGTAGTATACTAATATTTGACTTAGTAAAAAAATAACATGTTTGTCTTCTATACATGTCCAACATGGAACTTTGTATTTCACATTAAGATATTAAATTTGTTTTTCAATGGATATTTTGCACAATTTTCAAAATGTACAACGATAAAATAAGTAAAGTTGTATAGTAAAATAACTTAAAAAAACAAATTATGATAAAGGCCATGAATGAAAACATAGTTTTCTCTTAGCAATACTATGGGCTTCCTTAAGACATTATAAATTTTTGGGTTAAATATGTTTTTGGTCCCTTAACTTTCAGCGAAAATTGGAATTAGTCCCTCTTCAAAACTTTGGCCTAATTTAGTCCTTCAACTTTAAAAATGTATGAATTTAGTCCTTTGAACTAAATTTTGTTAGGTTTATTTGATGTTTCAAGCACGTTTCATAATAGCATTTGGGTTGTTTATATTGTTTGACACATATTTGCTTCAAAGTAAGAAAAAAACTTAAGTAAATGATACTTTATGGTCAAGCTCTTTTTATAGAGCTTGTGTGAGATGTTTGTTGTGTTAACCATCTTGAGAATAATGACAAATAATCATTCTCATACATGAGATGGCACAATGACCATATACGTGAGAATAATGACAATAATCATACCCATAAAGGAGATGACACAATGACCATATATATGAATTTATGTCTTATTATGAATGAAACTGTCGAGCTTTTAATAATGTATTAAAGCCTCTTTAATGACTGGATAGATACATTGCTTTGAGTTATTATATAGGTGTTTTTTTTTTTTATCCTTTTAAAACATTATGATTTTTTCATTTATATATTAATCATAATAAGAATTTTTCAATACATAAATGTATTTATTAATAACTAGTAAAATAATAAATAAAGTTATTATTTTATTTTCACAAATGCTTCAACATTAATCAATAAATTACAAATTCAAATTTCGTCACAGGTTATTTTCAAGAGAGTTAGCAGAAAAAAAAATAAAACCAAACTAATAGAAGACTCCAACACTCTACATGAAAATGTTTAGACTAATATCATGTGACTCCTAATTTAAGGTTACTTAAATTTCGAATTAACATTTTGAATACACTAAAAATAAACTAATCTAGTAAATAATCCTTTTTCTTTTCATATAAAGAGAATCTTGATTATTTATATATACTTATTCATGATAGGATTAATTAAATTAGATATTATAAATTCACCTAGTATTGTCAAAATGAATTAAAACTCGTGGGCCAACCCAGCTCACCATGGATTCGAGTGAGATTAGATTTAAAAAATATTTTAAATTTCAATATAGGTTAAAATTGAACTCAAACTACTAAGATTTCATCTCACCCAGGTTGAACCCGTGGTGAGTTGGGTTGGCTCACCAACCCTCTCATAAATTTTAAATTATATTAAAACAATGAAAACCCTAGACCTAAACCCTCTTATGTTGTGGATTTATCCATTCAATACTCTAATATTTTATATGAATAAATGACAACAATGATTTGATATTAGATAGTAATTTGTTTTTTATTTTTGTGTTTTCTTATTATATTTGGAGTTTACCATAATTTTGGATTATATTTGGATTAAACTTTATTTAGATTTCAATTACAAAAAATTTGTTACTTTTTTCGGAGTTGAATAAAAATTATAATTAAGTGAACTAATAAGTCAACTCGTTTAATCCATTAATTAACTCGTGGTGGAACAAATCAAATTTTAATTTTTTGAACTCACTAATAAATAAACCGAGTTGGATTAGCTTACTAGAAAACTAATTCATGATGAATCGAGTCAAATTAGATAAGGCGACTAGTTTTGATAATATCTAATACTTAAACAATAGAATAATAAATTTCTACACTTAAAACGATGAAATATTAATATTTTTTTAAAATTTATTAAAAAAGAAAAGCATAAAATATAGCAAACTAACACATAAAGAATGACTTAAAACAACATGTTAAAGTATTTATAAACTATTAAAACAAACATAGTAAACGAAGTTTTTAACTAATTTCTAAACAAAAAATTATCATAAATGATTCACTCAAACATACAAGCAAATTTTACCACTCATATCATAAGAATTGTGAAATAATACCGTTTTTTTTATATAAATATAATTGATTTAAATACGTGCCACGTACATGAACATAAAATGCCTTATAAGGAAATATTTGATTTTGATAAAGTATTTTTCAAATAAAATCCAATATTTAATGTTTTTATTCTATGAATAACCATGCGTCAGCTTCATCCTCTAAATTTGCCCAATCTCAAATCTTAAAAAAAAAATTAAAAAAAATATTACTTTCCTCTAATCCACGTTCCACCAAAAACCCAATCCCGTAATCCATGTTACTTTTCGCCACACTTCAACAATTTCAATTATGGTTTTCCAGTTTCTATTTCTTAGCTTCAGGCTTTTACGCACAAATTTAGCAAGATTACGTTTCAGTACTCGCTTTCTCTCCACGTCACGCGCGTACCGCGTGCGTGTTGGCCGCTCTGGGATCGTGCGGCGCAGAAGGCGTGACAAAAAGCGCGGTGCGGCACACGACGCGTGGCACGGTGGTAGAGGGAGAGTAAAGCGACTCGCGGCACGCACACAATGTGTTTGTTTGATCGATTAACATGAGAGAGAGATAGAGACAGGACGCGATTTTGGATGCACCGAAACAAACGCGTCAATAGGTAGAAAGTGACGCGTGTGCGCGTTATCGTTCCCTGCACCAGGTTCACTCCCCATTCACCAAACTGTCTGAAGGAACCATTCAAAAAATACCCACAATTATTATTACCCATTACATTGCTCATGTCTCTTTACCCATCAACACTCTCACACTTGCTAACTTCCTTTTGACTTGGTCATCACTCTCTTTCCTTTCACTTTCACTTCCTTCTCCAAAAGCGCGTTTCAACACCATACACACATTCTATCAAACAAAAAAAAATAAAAAAAAAGGCAAGCGAGTGTAAGATACGTGAGTTGAGAAGAGAGTGAATTAGGTTAAAAGCCGGCACGCATGAAACCCCACCTTCGCCGCTTGTCTCGAAACTCCCGCGTGCCACGTAAACCTCTATTTCCTTTGGGCGGCGTCTCTCTCTAATAACTCACACGTCACACCATACACACCATTCTTTCACTCCACCCTCTTTCTCTCTTTCTCTCTCTTCAAACCCACCCTACATTTTATATAAATACCCATCCCCTCCCTCTCACCCAACATCTATCCTTCTGCACTCTCTTTATTATCAGCTTTGCGTCACCATGGTCGCCAAGGACAAAACGGTCACAAAGAATAAGAAGCCAGCCAATGCCGCCGACGAGGTTCACTACCGCGGTGTCCGAAAGCGCCCCTGGGGCCGCTACGCCGCCGAGATCCGCGACCCCGGCAAGAAATCCCGCGTCTGGCTCGGCACCTTCGACACCGCCGAGGAAGCCGCCAGAGCCTACGACGCCGCCGCCCGCAACTTCCGTGGCCCCAAAGCTAAAACCAACTTCCCCCTTCTCCCCGACACCGTCGCCGCCGTCACCACCAACAACAACAACCTAAACCGGAACAACAACAACAACGTAACAAACAACGCTAGCAGCAGCAGCAGCCCTAGCCAGAGCAGCACCGTGGAGTCCGCCACCCCGGAGCGTGACGTCACGCGCCTTGCCGCCACTGCCGTCATCGACCGCTTCCCCTTCCTCCCGATCCAGCAGCAGATGCTCGTGACCCCGGTCGCTCCCGTGCGCCCGGTTTTTCTCCTGGACCGGGCCCATTACCTGACCCACCAGTTCCCCTTCCGGTTCGAACCGGCCCCGGTTCAGAGCGACTCCGATTCGTCCTCCGTTGTCGATTGCCAACCCAAAAGAGAACTCAATCTCGATCTCAACCTGGCTCCTCCAATGGATTATTAAATTCCATCAATCTCTTAATTCTCTATACCCTTATGACAAAAACAGCAAAAAGGAAAGGACTGAGGAAAAAATTTCTCTTTTTAATCTAGGTAGATTAGTCGTTAATCTTCTTTGTAGAGAGATAGATAAGGTATTAGATGTCAATTATATATCATATATATCATATATTACATCTTTGATGTAGATAGGTTAATTTTCTGTCCTTTTAGGTCTTTGAAAACAAAGGGACATGATCTGAGATTGTTCAGATCTGGTATAGTTTTATGTGACATCTGATATGTAATTCTGGCTAATCTTAATTTTAATTCAGTAATTTCTGCTTTTCACTTTTCTGCATTATTTTGGTTCTCTGATAATGATCGGTTACGTACCATTATGTTTCTAATGTGATCGTGGAAACAAAAAAACACGGTTGTGGTGAAGGAGCATAGCGATTTCGGTTTTTCATAGGGTCCACCAAAGCTTTTTAATTTCTTTGTAATTTTTGGATAAACATGGTTTTAAGGTTATAAAATATTGTTTCTTAAATGTGGGTCAGAACTATGAAAAACCAAGAACAGTGAAGACATGAATTCAACCTTCACTTCAATGGTTTAATCTTATGCATTGTAAAGACATGAGTTTCAACCGGAATCAAATTGATTTCAACACAATTTTTTTATTATTATTATTAGATAACTTTAATAATAATAAAAAGTATGTTTAGTTTATAAAAATTTAAACTTTATCTAAATCTTAAACGAGTAATTTAGCCCCATAATGAAAACAGTGAGAGATATACTACTGCAGACGTTTTATTGACTATTGTCATACATTTGATAGTTAAATGTAACACTTGAAAAAGGTTTACAAATCAAGACAGAAATTTTTGAGGGGGTGCAAGTTTGAATTTATTTGAATTTTTGTTTGAAAGACATTTTCTAAGGAAGGTTTTTATTATTAAATTGAGAAGTTGTTTTATTATTAAATTTGTGCTTTAAACTTATTTATTATGTGGACATGTTGAGAAAGTCTTTTACCGTTTTAAGACCAAATTGAATAATGGATTAAATCACTTTTTATCTTATATTGCAAAATATTTAGTTTGAGCATCTAATTTAAGCGTTAGTTTTCTTCAATTAGGATCAGAAATGTCATAAATTAAATAAAATACTACATGAAACAGCATAGTTTTGATCTGGTTTGCAAAACGAGGTCTGACTTATTTTTAATCTTCAATGAGTTAATAAATAATTACACTTAAACATGACGAGTTAGTAAAATAATAATCACACTTACAGAGTTTTGTGTGTTATTTATTTTTTGCTACAAAACTACTCTATCTCTATCAAACTAAATGAAATATCTCCTATTACAACTCATTTAAAAGAGAAAGTTTGATACGTGCAAACTAGAATTAATTCAAAGTCCAAGTATGCTGCTACTTATTATCTGAAGCTAGAACACTATGCATTCATTTTGTAATAATTGGAAACATACCTTCCAATTCAATTCAAATCACTTTGTTCAATTAGTGGGATACAATAATTGTATATATTTAAAGCAGTTTTACTTTGAAAAATAGCTAAAAGATTTCTTGAGTTATCCTTGAAAAATAAATCATTCTAATGATACCCACAAGTCTATTATTGCCTTGTGTGGTAAACAATCAATTTTTCTTTAGTCATTAATGAGGTATTCATGTCTACATGTACTAAATATGCTGTTTTTGGACAAATTACTTCTATAATATAGTGCACTAGATATACAAAATACATCATTTTATGTCCATCCTATAAATAATATAGTTTTATTTTTATACTTCGAATTATTACTATAATTAACAGAAAAAATATTGTATTTTAGTATAATCTAATGATAATTATATATATAATTTGGTTGTTATAATTTTAAATAATTTAAAATGTTTGTTCCTTGTAATTTTAAAGATTTATAGAATTTTAAAAAATATTGAAAGGGTATGTTTCATTTTTGAAATATTTTTTAAAATTTGAATATATAAACACTTTTCATGAGGCATTCATCAATCGTTTGTTGGTTAAAATTCTTAAATCAACATCAAATTATGAATTCAATTTAACAATGAAATAATGATAGTGAACACATACTTCGTTGATGTACAATTGAACATTGGCAAAGAAAACACATTAATGTGATTGAGTAAATGCAAACTCATGTTGAAGGAGAAAAGAAACCAAATCATTGTGGTCATTCCTAACAATGAGAAATATGAAGTTTTAGGCGTAATATAATAATCTCGATGTTGTTTGACCAATGCTCTACGTAGAAAGTAGATTTTACACACTCAATATAAATGTTGTTTTCTAAGTCCAGCTTAGATATATTGATTTACAAAATGTCTTTGCATATTTACATCGATAATTTTTGGAAGGTTGGTATACTTGAGCAAAAGGGGAAATTACCGAGGGCGTATTACCGAAGGTTAAATGGTCGTGGGTAAATTAATTTTACCGAAGGCGCCGATGACGAATTACCGAAGGCCTAATGCCTGTGGGTAATTGGATTTTACCGAACGCATTACCGAGGGTATAAGACCGTCGGTAAGTTCACTTACAATATTTAAAATGGTTGTTGTCGTATTTATGGAAATCCTCTAATGATTATTATTTGTTGGTACTATCTGAACCATCAATGACCCATCCACAAGCTATCTTCTCCTCTGATACATGTAATTCTACTTGACTAGTGACATTTACTCCTTCTTTTCTCCTTTTAAAAAATTAATATAAAATTCCATATATTTATTAAATTCTTTTTAATGATATCAGATTTAATTAAAATATGTTTCTCAATTGAATGACATAACTAAAGGATCAGATATTCACTCTTTGCAAACACCAAACCACATCCCTTTCTCAAGGTGAAAACGAAAACCCTAAACCCTTCTCCATTGCAACTTGAAAGACGTGGTTTTTGCATCTATCTTGGCCAACAAACTGTTGGAGGAGTGCTTCGCAGTGAGCTTTGTGAGGAAGAGGTCGGTATTTGCATTCTCATTTTCTCTAAATTCCTTGCACGAATCCCTTTCTTAATTTTTGTTTTCCCCCAATCTGACCCATGCCTGGAATTCTTTGTGGTTTAATCACGACGTTGTGGGTATGAGGCTCCATTAGAGTTCAATCATGGTGGGACTAGGGTTTGGTGGTCGGTGAAGGCTTCGTGGTTCGTCGACGTTGGCGTGAGGAGGCGACAGTGCTGAGGAAGGACTCCTTGGTCCGTTCAACAAGGTGGAGATTTGGTACAGCTCTAAACTTGGACGAATAAGCCATCTGGTTGTCTGCAGATCGAACGAGGTTAGTTTTATTAAGGACGAAAACAACTTTTTTGCAATGGAATTTGAATCTTGTTGATCATGTGACACTTCTTCCACTTCCACTTCCTGCCATTATGCTTTCCAATGCCTCTTGTGTTTTTTAGATTTGGTTTTCATCTCTATTTGGAGTTTTTCTCTTTTTTCTTTTTGCTTCAGAAACTAAAACTTGCTTTTGTTCTTAGTTTAGAAGCCAAGGACAAGCCTTCAGTCTATATTTGAACCTTTTAGAGTCTACAAAATAGACCTTACCAAGGCAATATAGATTGTAGAGTTGGACACTTTATTAGGTCCACAACATAGCGCTCAATTGAGCTATTTAGAGAAGCAAAATCTGTGTTCTTCACTGTAGTAGTAGTGTTTATTGACTTAGTTAAATGTTCTTTTCATTCCTGTTTCCCTAGTAAATGCCAGGGACTAAAATGAGGTTTTCATTTCATTGAAATTTAATTTGGTTACTGTAAACTAATTGGTTCACCAGTTAAAATAAGTAGTGTGCAAGTTCTGCAATATAAGAAGCAGGTTGTCTAGGTGTTTAGATTAATCACTCCATCCGAGATATTATCCTTTTTAGAGTTTGAAACTCCATCACAAATTCTGCAAAAGATATACAAGACCATGGTTGTAATTCAAAATTCGATGTCAAACTAAAAGGTGATTTGCACCAAAAGCTCTCCACACTGAGGGCTCAATCACTGTACACGAGCATGTCATTCGTATGGTAAAAAATCTTCATTCATTTCCTATCAATTTTTCTTTAAATTGATATATATGTTTCTATATATATATATATATATATATATATATATATATATATATACACACACACACACACACACACATATACATATATCTGTTTTATGATTTTACAGGCAGCACAGCTGGGACGTTCTATTTCTGTTGATGAGGTGTTTACGCATACTCATCTTCGGAAGGGAACGAGCACATATGTTGATGAGCGGTCTCGCAAGACCATTGTAAATATCTTGTTGTAACAATATTCAATGTTGTATACTATTTATTTTAGTTTGACACTTTTAAATTAAAGTTATTGATGTTTTCTATCATATTTAACAGGAAGATTTTTCTACTAGGCTCACACAGGCCATAGAGGATGTGTGAGGTGCTCCTGATGCTGCCTCAAGAACAAATGCAAATGAGGACTTCATCAAGACCTAGTGCTGGGTTAATGTAGTGGGGGGAAAGAAAAAAGGAATAATTTATGGAGCAGGACAACTTGCCTCCCATTATACTGCTGCAAGAGGAGGGGTATTAAAATACCAACCATCTTCATCCAACACTACTGACCAACATAACATGGTCAGTAGAGAGGCTTATGATGAATTAAGAACCAGATTGCAAACTTTTGAAGATATTTTAAGGAAATACATTCTTGAGGCAGGAGAAATATTAGACCCATCATCTTCCCACCAAGCACCTACACATTCCATGCAGCCCATAAATGTGCAATCACCTAATCAGCCTCCTGTACAACAACAAGAAGATGAAGAATCTGATTATGATGATTTTAATGACTATTAGGATTTGATAAACTTTTAAGACTTAGTTGTTTAGTTTAATGGCTATTAGGATTTGATAAACTTTTAAAACTTATTAGTTGTTTAGTTTAAAAGCTTTATACAGTTTTGATAAGCTTTATTAGTTGTTAACAACTACTTCTATGGTAATAGTCCATGAACTTTAAACTTAGTTTCTTAGTTTAATGAAAAACATTGGTGTTTTGACGTTTGTTAATATTAGCAACTAAGTCTATTTTATTAATCATATACATTTAATGTTTCATATATTGATTGTATATTATGAAACAAATATTAATATTGTGTGCATTGATGTATGATAATATTGATTGACAGGTGTATTAATTGTGGTGGGAAAGTAGTGTTAAAAAAGCATTGTAACTTGCATTTTATGCAACAAATAAATAGTGTGCTTGATATATATGATTATATTGATTGGCAGGTGCACATACAGTGCTTGATATATGATGAAACAATAGTTGGATGAAGTTTCCTATATTAATTGCATTTTATGAAACATTGATGTATGATGTAATTGATTGGAAAATAGGTGTGTTGTGGTGAAGGTGGTGTATAAAAGAGGCTGTATTTTATTAAACAAATTTTGTGTGCTGGATGTTGATATTATTGGCAGGTATATCATGGTAATTCGGAAGTGAAAAAACAGTATTGTGAGTTGCACAGTATCTTTTTGACGGCCATACCAACAACCATACACGTCGGTAATAACCATCACTGTCTTCAATTTATCGACAGACAGAATACATTACTGAAGGCCACAAACCCTTGGTAATTTCCGATGGCCAAAAGCCCTCTGTAATTACGGAAGGCCAGAAGTCGACGACAATTACGGAAGGCCATGAAGCCCTCGGTAAATACCGTCTGTAATTACTGAAGGCATATAAGCCCTCGGTAAGCGCCCTCGATAATCTCCGACGGCTAAAAGCCCTCTTTAATTACCGAAGGCCAAAAGCCGAAGGTAATTATGGAAGGCCGCGAAGCCCTCGGTAAAGGTCGTCTGTAATTACCGAAGGCGCATAAGCCCTCGGTAAGCGCCCTCGATAAATTTACCGACGGTGATCAGCCGTCACGACGATTTCCGACGAACTGCTTACCGTGAGCCTTTAGGTCGTCGATAAGCCCTCGGTAAGCGCCCTCGATAATCTTCGACGGCTAAAAGCCCTCTGTAATTACCGAAAGCCAAAAGCCGAAGGTAATTACGGAAGGCCGTGAAGCCCTCGGTAAAGGTCGTCTGTAATTACCGAAGGCGCATAAGCCCTCGGTAAGCGCCCTCGATAAATTTACCGACGGTGATCAGCCGTCACGACGATTTCCGACGAACTGCTTACCGTGAGCCTTTAGGTCGTCGATAGGCCGTCGAAAATCAATATTTACCGGCGGCATTTTTTCATTATCGACGGCTGTAGGCCTTCGGTAAAAAATGTATCGGTAATGAAAAAATATATATGATTTGTTCGAAATATTGAGTGTAAAGTTAGATCGGAAACTAAGATAAGCTTTCTGAGAGGATACAAAATTTTTCCATTTTGTCTTCTAACAACAAGGGAAATAATATTATGGAAAGAATTATGGGTTTTTATCATTTGGAACATTTGGAGTCATATGAATAGAGTTGTTTTAAAGAAATGAAAAGTTGATAGAGAAAATTTTCTCTATAGCACAATTGAGAGTATAGACATGAATGAAACACAAAACTCCTACTATAAATCTTTTGTAAGTATAGAATGGCACATCAATGCTTAATTGAGTGCATTAAATTTGTCTCGTAGACAATATAAAGAGTTATAGTATAAGGATATCTAAGAAAGGGACATATGGACTAACCTGTAATAGAGGAAGATAAGAAATGATATATAATATATTAGAAATAACTATGTGTTTGTATCCAACTTTTGTGCAAGTGTCTTGAAGCTACCACTAAGGAAAACAAAGCTCCATAACCACTATGAAGGTGTACAAAATGGTTTTGAAAAATGGTTATGATAAAGAGAGTTGAACTATTGTGAAAAGCCTTTTGTGAAGTGATACTCTAATAGGTGTTGTCTCTTATATTTGATGTAGTTCATTAAATATTTAGTGCATTTTTCTGCATAGGACTTTGATTGACTCACCTTTTGAAATACGTGGAGTTCGGTAGGTATATTTCTGAGCTGATGTGTAGGTTTGGCAGGAAAATGTAATTAAAAAGACATATTATAACAATTCTTGTTGTAAACATCTTATATAAGGGTTAGAGTTCCTCAAATACTCCATTTATAAATATATAGTCTTCTATATTGATCTAAAAAAATGTAGGTTAATTAAAAAAACATGATTATGCAAAGCACAAGAAAATATATCATCATACATGTTAAAAAATGTCCATCACTAAAAACTAATCAATTTCAAGCACAAGTAAAAAAGTATACATATTATAATGAATAATCTAATACATATTAGAATCAAGTATGATAAAAAAAATTGTCATACAAGTCAATAAATAATCTAAGAGTACACAAATTTCATTATGAGAACAAACAAAAAAAACTATCATACAAGTTGATAAATATCCTAAGAGTAATATTAAAATATTTTTAGGTCAACCCATTTTTCATAGATATTTTCAAGGTTCTCATTGATGATCAAATTATTGATGAATAAAGTATGTAATTCTAAACCATCAAGACATGTTATCACAAGTTTATTATGTAATGATGTTTCTATGTTTCTTTATTTATTAAAATTTACTTTATCATTATTTTTAATTTTGACTTTATACTCATGAACACTTCATTAGATTAATAACTAAATCAATGTTATCTTACAAATTTTCATTTTGAATTATTATTGGCAGACTATTTATGTCTTACTATATTAGTGAGTTTTTATGATATGTCGTAAAGTTAGTGGTTTACTTATATCTGAGACATAAGATATTATTTTGAACTTGTTAACAAGGATAGGAAAATAACAAAGAAGAAAAAACAACGAAGAGTTAATGATAGAATCAATAATTATTTATTTATCCAATAGTCTCTTCCTATGAATTTGTATATAAAATATTGTGTATCCATAAATTATTGACTAAAAGTATAAATTAAGATAAAATTAACTAAAAACGTTAAAGTTATTATTATTCTTAATTTAGAGTAATTTCATAATTATATATGCTAAGTTCTTGTGTTTAAGTTAATAAAATCCACAAATAAATAAAAGAATTCATTTAAAAAATACAGGAGAAAAATCATTAATAAATCATACTAATTAGAGATATTTAATTATCTTAACAAAAATGAAAAATCCATACTATGACGGTTGCGTATTTTATATTGTATGATAATGTTGTTACCACAGTTGTGTGCTAAGTCGGGGATGTTGATCGTTGTCTTAATTGTACATTGCATGCAGTAATGATGTGAGTTTAAATTATGTGGTTGTTTGATAATATAAATGGAACATATGTTATTGTGAACATAACATCTACATATGTGATGTAATGGCGCGAATAAGAAGCGTGTATCTCAATCAGAGGTGAGGAGGCTTTAAGAAACCTTACTGGGGCTCTAGGAGTTGACCTTGAGGACTTCAGTTGTGGTTATGGGAAAGCAACAGGGAGTTGTGCATCTCGACCAGAGGTGAGAGAGTTGTGGGAGTTTACCTCGAGAACTTCAATTGTGGTCTTTGGGAAAGTAGTGAGGAGTGGTGTGTCTCGGCCAGAGGTGAGAGAGCTTTAGGAGAGTAGTAAAGAGTGATGGACTTGAAGAGAAGTAGGGAATGTATGTTCTATTAGGAGACTCCTAGGGAGTAAGAAGGAATGTATGCTTTATTTGGAGACTCCTAGGAAGTAGGAAGGAAAAGTGGTTTTAGCTTTACAGGTGAACTAATTTTGGATGGTATGTTATGTGAAAGGATTATGTTGATTGAACATTTTGGACTGTGTCTACACGTGGATTTATTATTATTAGATGATACAACGATAATTGTTATTTAATTATTTGTTATTGTATGAATTAACGAAATATCAAATGAGACGTGTTAAGTATGTGTGTGTAACTCATCCCTGTATTTCGTGATTATGGAATTTAATTATTAAGTTAACTCACTCTTGTATTTTGTGGTTGTAATGGTTGTATAACTTATTATACATGAGTAAATAATGTTGGATATTATAGTTTGGATGCATAGTAATAAGAAACTTAAAATTTGTTTTGACAATATGTTTTGAATGTATTTTTTATAAATTTTAATTATTAACTACTTTTAAATATTTTTTTATCATTTAAAATAATTTTTATTTAATAAAATAAATAAATATTTTAATTTTATTTTATGATCTAAAATAAATATGTTAAAATATATAAGAAAATTTCTAAATATTTAATAGTATCGTGAAGAGGTGTCGTACAACAATGACAAATAAAAGGAATGAAAGAACCAGATTTTGTAGTATCTTTGTAAGCCCCATGGAAAGCGCACCGTGTTGACGGCTATGATTTCACTTTGGACGGCATGTGGTACTCTTTTCACTCGTTTTGTCATCTACACATAAATAACAATAAACAAATACACACTCTTTTTTCATTTATTTTACTATTATTTTCTTTATCAACCACTTTTTCCTTTTGCGTTTTTGAAAACTTGCTGCATTAATATTTTTTTATACTAAAATAATATAATGTTTACTAAAAGTCATGTTAAATATTAGGGTTTTTTTTTATTATATAAAACTCACGTATTAAATATTTTAACTTAAAAAAAAAAAAGTCCAAGACTCTAAAATGAATGAAGAAGAAAAGAAAAAGTGAAAGAGTACTACTTTGGTACATTCAACCGAATTCTGAAGAAAGAAGAGTAAGATGGAAGACAGAAGGGGTGTGAGGGGGGAAAGGGTTTGGTCATTCCCCCTTTCCTTTGGACACTCATCTATCACTTCATTTTATTATCACTTTCCAACTTTATTATTTTATTCACACATCACCTTTTTCAAATAACTTCAAAACAATTTCTAATTTTTTTAAACAACAATGAGATGCATGCAGAGAGAAACATGTTTTTCTCCAAGCTTGTGCTTAGAAAACACCTCTTCATTGTTATTGATTTAATATTTTATATGTAATTTTAAAGATAGATTAGATTTTTTTTTTCATTAATGATTATAAGGAGAAAGTTCACTAAAGGAAAAACAATATTAATAAAACTTGAACTTAAGGAATTGGCATCACTTTAGACTGCAATGGCGACATCAAACACGTAATGTTAAAAATGGAAGAAAAATAATGAAATTTGGTCTTGTGTCTACAGTAGTATGAAATTGAGTCTTGTGTCCTTTTTGTTCGTTTGTTTCTTGTCTTTGTTCTTAGTTATCTTTTGAAAATGGCTTAGATTGCCATTTTATCTGTCAAATGGTCTAATCAGCTTGTAATATCTTTTAAAAGTATTAATGAAATCAGTCGTTTATAGTTCATCCTATCTACTTTGATTTCTTGATTGAATCTATTTGAATCAAATTAAAATTGACTGTGTGATTGATGAAGTTGATTATGCACATGTTTACTGTTACATTAGTTCTTTTGCATATTCAATTCATATCTGTATTATTTTATTGCATTTAAATGATTCTAAAATGCTTGATCTTCAAAAGATCTTGAAAGGTTTTACAGGAAACATTGCTTCTGGACTTACTACTAGAGTTACTACTCATGGAGAGCAATGCAAATCGATTGCAAATATGGAACAATTGATTATTGGTTTAACTGGGTTATGAATTCCATTAAATGGAATTTGGTTATATGGTTTACTGATTTTATATCATATACTGCCTTCTTTCAATATATCTATGATCTTTAATTGATTGATATATCTGTGAGAATATATTGTGAGATTGTTGATTGATTGTATCTATGCTTGATTGAATTGTTTGCAATTCTGGTTCTGATACATGTTTTTATATGCTCAAATTTTGTGAACACTGTATTATGCATTTGGGTTTTGATTTTGATTTTAAAACATGCATAATGACTGGGGAGCATTACATGATAATCTAGATTTTTCACATGCCTACACTTTAGGGGAAAAATATTTTTTATCATGTGATTATCTATGATAGGGGGCATCATTAATTGATTTATATGATTATATTGATGCATATCTGGAAAATCATTTATCAGCATATCATTATCGTAGAGCATACCTTTTTTGCTAATGCACAAAGGGGGAGAAAGTTTGATTGCTTATTTTGCTTCATACTTGATTGCTTGAAACTTTTGATACAGAGTAAATATGTTGTCTGAGATATACTTTTGTTTACTTTGATATATTGATAAAATCATTTATCACTTGCTATGATATATTTTGCTTTTATGAGCTTTGATAGCTTTGATATAATTTAATGATATGATTGATTGCCTTTATGAGCTATTGTGTACAAACATGGTTGTTTATTAATCATGGTTGTGCATCATCAAAAAAGGGGGAGATTGTTGAGATTTTTGATAAGGGAAGCACGGGTTTAGCTAAACCTTAATCTTACAGTGTTTCTGATTTTTTATGATGACAACACATTATTAATAACACATGTATTGATATGTGTTGATATGTGTTACATGTTCAAATCTTTATTGTGTATGAATTCTTGAAGAACATTTTTGTGATAATTTTGTATATATGTGTGCTTATTCATTGTTTTTTACATGAGATATCATTTGTGATTGCATTACATATGTTTTAGAAAAGAAAACCACATGCACTTGGTTGAACTTATATTGGGTGGCAAAACTGCAAGTTTTAAGTCGACATCATTATGAAGTAAGTCGATTAAAACTCGTGACTTTGCACAGATTTTCAAAAACAGTGCTGTGAGTAATTTTGCAAAGAAAAGATTTTCAAAACTGCATTGAAATGACATATTCGATTATATGCGTAAGCAACTCGACTTAGTTAGTTATGTTTTGAATTTCTGTTAATGATTGTGAGCTATAACGGCTATATTTTGATTTTGTGTTCAAGCATTAATTACAAGTCAATTGAGTTAAATGTGTAATCAATTTGGTTGGTGTAACTACTACTAATTGTTTTAACTGTCATAACTGTCTGGTTACAATCGACTGGATTAGTAGTAAAGTCGACTATAAGAGCATCCGTTTTATAGAAAACTATAAATAGATGTGATTCAGTTTTACACAGAGACTTTGGTAATTTAACACTTTCATTTTGTTGTTTCAGATTTTGATATCTGTGAAAACGCTCCAAGAACTCATCAAGAAGACCGTGGAGATCTGTCTTGGATAATTGCTTGAGGAGAAAAATTGTGCTGAAAGAAAAACTTGATCATACTGCACATTAAGGTGTATTGGAAACATGATCATTTACTTCTCTCAATCTTTAGAAGATTGTGGCTGCCCTATTGTGATTATAGATAGGAAGAGGACGTGCTGCGTTCTGGGATAACTTTGAGGATTGTTCAAAGTTGACAAAAATTGTAGGAGAGAGGATATCTTGTTGTTGTTCTTTGGGTGTTGTATGCTTATATTTTGGTTAGAGGGTTAGAGAGGTGTTTTATATTTTGACGCGAAGGTCTCTATAGAAACCTTGTTGTAAAAACCTTGACCATTATAGTGCATTTGCTTTCAAGTATAGGAAGGACACTGGATGTAGGCAGTTTGGCCGAACCAGTATAAAAACTGTGTTTGAATTTCTCTATCCCTGAACTCTTTATTTTTAAGTCGACTTTACTTTCTGCATAGTCAACTATTTTCTGCTGCACTTGATTTATCTGTTTCATTCAGATTCAAGAAACTTTTGAAAGGTTTACACTTTGCGAAAAAGATTTGAAAAAAAAAATCTAATTTTTAAACCTCACCAATTCATCTTCTCTTGGTGTTGAAACTAAGCCATTCTTTTTTCAACAAATAAATAGATAATTTTTTATTTATTTTTATACTCCTTCAAATAACACATTTTTCTTAGTTTTCTTATTTTTATATAATTTTGTTATAACTTATTACTTTCTTTCTTTTCTATTGTGCTATTATACTATTATGTTTCGTTTAATAATCCAGAAAATGTAGATAAGTAGGAGGGGAGATAAAAGAGATGTGAAAGTAAAAGACATATATGTTTAAATATGTTGGAAAAATATAATCAATAATCAATAATATTATATATTAACAAAGTTTTTATTTCTTCGGATTATAGATTATGATCATAATAGATCAGTTTTTTTTTTTTAACTAAATATCTTATTTACACTATTTTTATCAGTTCTATTATTATATATTATATTCATAAGAAAAAACAATTTGAATTATAGCGGTTTCAAAAGGTGGTATTCATTATTTATTGTATAAATACAGATGTTTATTGCCTACTATAGTTTGGTTAAGTCATGAAAATAGAATAAAAACATGTAATAATTTTGTGGGCCATAAATTGAAACTAAAATATACAAAGATTACTCTTTATTAGAAAGTAAAAGAAATAAAGATATTTTCTAGATTTGGGTACTCTGGCCAGATTCAATCATGTAAACTCTCGTATAGTTGTATAATAATTGTTTTAAAAAATATTTTAAAACTTTCAAAGATATTATTCATCCAGAAAATAATCTAATTTAAACATTTTTTTAATATTTATATGAATAACAACATTTCATCCAATTATTAAACAACATAAAATGAATAAAAAAATAATTTGAAACTGAATTAAGTATAATATAAGGAATAATGTAAAATCCATTTATTCAAAGCAGGTATGAAAAGTAAAAAATTTAAGAAACAGAATTCAAACACACACGCTTGCTAACAGTGAGTTACGCTGCCGGTTGCAGACTTTTTCTTGTGCAGTTGGTGAGCACGCGCCGAGGGTGGGAAGTGGTGATTGGGAAGAGGTGCTACGGCTTAAAGTGAGAAAGTGAGAAGAGTGGAAATTTCTGTTTGGCAGGCAGAGTTGGGTACGCGTGACACGTAGGGCGTGTGTGGGACCCAAAGAGCGTTGCATATTAAAACGACACGTGATGCGGTGCATCAAAATTAGATGGTGCGTGTTGTTACGTTGTGTTGGGCGGCTATGATATGCTTTGCCGTCAGCACTGACACTCACAACACTCTTCAACCGCCAATTTATTTATTGAGTTTCTTGCTACAGTTGGACACCAAAATCTGAGTCTTAAAAGACTATATTTATTATTAGTTTGATTATTCATATCTTTATCTGTATTTAATTTTAATTTATACATATTTATTATTATGATGTAGATTATAGATGAACTATATAATTTATTTGTCTCCTAATCTAATTAATTACTTATTTTATCATTATTTTCTAAAGGACATCTGTCTTAGAAGTTTCCCTGTCACTTTTTCATCATATTTGTTTTTCTTTTTTTCTTTTTATTTATTTTATACTTTATCAGTATTATGCATGCACGAATTGGATAATTTTTTTTTACTTTTGTCTGTTTCAAAATAATTGATTTCAGAAAGTGGAAATAATGAAAAATACAAAAAATAGTAGAAATTGAGATGATTTGAATTAAAAGAAAAAAGGTAAAAAGTAAAAAAAAAACAAATGAAAAATTTACAAACAATTTAGTGAGTGCAATAAATTTTAAAAATTATAAAACAATATATTTATAAAATAATCAAAATACTCTTATTATTATAAATTATTTTAATTGATTATTTAAATACAATTTTACTGTTAATAATGACATTATAATTATTTATTATAATTATTTTTTATTTAATTCATATATTATTATTTTTAGGTCACGAAGAATTTCAAATAATATACCTAATGTTACATTTAAATACATAATTAAACTATATAAAAGTATAATAAAATAAAATGAATATTTTAATTAATTTTAATTAAAATTACTCAGAGTTTTGATTTTTAACTTTATTATTAATGTTTATTTTTAATATTGATGATAATATCTGTATATAGATTTATTCTATTATTAATATTACTATTATCATACAACTTTATTCTTTATCATTATTTATATTGTATAGATTTATATTATTTTTATTTTTTACTTTTCTTTTATTATATACATTTATTTTTTATTAATATTACTATATAAATTTATTTTACTACTATTTAATATTATTTTATTACATACATAATAACAATGAATTATATATATATATATATATATATATATATATATATATATATATATATATATATATATATATATATATATATATATATATATATATATATATATATATATATATATATAATTGATTATATACTAAATCAATGTAATGCATATAACATCAATTATTAGACTCATATTAAGAATAAAATTGTAAAATATTTATTTTTTAATATGGTTTTCTCTCTCTTTCTTTACTCAAAAGGAACACATTCTTTGGATCATTTCTCTTGTATTAACTCTCTTGTATTAACTCTCTTGCATCCTCATAAATCAACAAGACAGATGATTTTTTCTCAAATGCATCAGCATGAACCATTTTGCATACAATACAAATATAGAATGTAAAAGAAACTATCACTCAAAATAAAATTAAAGCAGTTCACAAGAACCCTAATTTTCTTAATATTCGGACAAGAATAGCTACAATTTTTTTGAAATAAATTCATTTAAAAAAATTATCTATGTAAACTTTTTTCTATTTTCAATTTGAAACTAAACTTAATTTGTGTTAGGTTTAAGAATTAGGCCAGAGTCAAATTCAACTTGAATTAGTTCTTTCATCCTGTGCTAGAAATTGTTTTTAATGAATTGAATTCCAAATTTTCTTTCTCAATTTTTTTTCCTAAAAATAAAAGGTAATAAGGGAATAAAGAGTCTGATTGTATTACTATATGTCAGAACCTTTAAATTCAGCAGCTTAATGGGATCCAGGTGGTTGCCAGGAAGTGGACCGAGTGGTTTATGAAGATAGTATATATATTGGGGTTTTAAAATTTCTGCCACTTCCTACATGTGCCTTCTTCCCCAAGCTTATGCAATTTCTCCTCCTTCTCGCTAAAACTCTTCTCTACAATTTCTCATTCTCTTTACTTTCAATCACCAAACAGACCATGCCTGAGCTCTCCTGGTGCCAAAGTTTTTCAATTACACCGATAAAATCTTTGTTCTGAGTTGGTGTTCTAGAAAAGAGTTGATAATTGAGGGAATGCATTCTGCTGATTGGTTTAACAGCTATTCTAGAGATAAGGGAGGCTGGTATAATTTAATTGTGATTCTCTGTTTTGATTTGTTGTATGTTTGAATGATGTTTTGGTTGATTTTTTATGTATATGTGATAGGGATGTTATTGCATGTTTGAATGTGTGTTTTGAGAATTGATAAATAGCGTGTAGATGGAAAGAATGAGATGTGATCATAATTCTGCAGTATTCTGCAGAATTATTACTAGTGAACGAGGGGTCATTATGACAAGTGAGTTTGGCCTTAATTGAATTCCGCTTTGGTGGAACCTCAATTAATGATCGATGGGTTTGTGATAGGTATAATAGAGTATGGAGTTCGGACTAAGCATAATTTCCTATTTTAATTGGCAGTAAGCCTCAGGTTAATACTAGTAAGTATTTAAATATGAGATGTTCATTTATAATATCCATATTTGGTTCCAGTCTATAGTGTTCGGCCTAGACCATAGTGTTTCTATAACTCTTTTTGGTGTTCAGTATAATATTTAAAGTGATCGGTTGGTTTTGGAATTTGGTTATTTGGATGTTCGGTGGCAATGGCGTTTGGCTCATACTTGAGATGTTGCTTTTCACATGACCGTTTGGTCAGGTACAACTATAGGGAATAATATTCCAATTCGGTCTTGTTCTTAGGAAATGTTAAGTTCCTTTTTGTTTGGTTGTTTTAATGATGATGATTATTTTAAGGTTTGGTTTAATTTCATTTAAATGTATAATGGATGAGGAAGTATGTTTGTGTTATATTTCAAGTTGACATTGGAAGAGACTTCCAAGGAGGAATGTCTCGGTGTGTGGTCATTGAATTGGTAAAGTATGAATATGGATAGTGAAATTCATGGTGTTCATCCTGAAATTCTAATGATTACCAGTTCTCAAGTAGAGATGGGTAAGTCATGTGGTGAAAATGGCAGGAGGCCCTAGTCTAAGGGGAGACCTTAGGTGAGGTATAACGGACTAACCTTGGGTGGCAGCTTAGGGGTTACAGTTACTACATCACCCGAGTGCATGAACGACCATAAGCTACATATTCATACAATCCGGATGGTCGAGTTGAGTAGTCGGTCAATTTATGTATATTAAGTTAGATCTTTACTGGAAATGAATGTCTGATGATTTTATGTTATTATGTTATGATTGTATCTATGATTACGTTATTGTTATGTTTTATGATTAATTAAATTACATTATCTTACCCTACAATTTCTGTCTTGTCTTTTGTTATCCGTTCGGTCATCTTTTTCCTTGCAATGATCATCCATTGGATATGAGCAGAAGTTGAAGAATGTTCGCTTGAACAAGCACTGGACAACGAGAATCACGAAGTGTAGTTTAGGACTATTTGGTTTAGTAGTATAAGTATACCTTTTGTACGGTCTAGTCGTATTTTGATAGTAGACTTACGAACCTTTGTAAAGTTTTAAATTTTTAAGTACTCTAAGACTTCTGTAAATATTATTTTAATTCCAATGATTGTCCTATCATATTATTGTATGTTAACTCTTGACATAATATTATGTCATAATATTTGGGATGTTACATTTAATGGTATTAGAGCAGTTATTTTCTCAAGAACCCTGTAAGTGGTGAGTGCACCATGCTTGCATTGGGTACTTTTCATTTGGATTAGATAATATTCTGGTCTCATTTAGATAATCTGATGGTTCTTTCTCTATGTGAAAAACAGAAGATGACATCTAGATCTTCTTCTCCTCCACCCTCAATCCTGATGCTTCAGAAATGTTAAGAATGATGATGGCAATGATGGAAGCCATGCAACACTAAAACATCTCTTTAGTACAACAAAACATCGTCACCCTACAATAGTTAGAAGTTTCTCTGTTGTCAACTAAAGCAGCATGGTTTTCAGCAGAAGCTTCTCAGCGTCAGTGTTTGGATATGATGGGAAATATTAGAGCCACGGCAGACCACTCTTCCTCTTAATCTCATAGTTCTCAAGAGCGGAGTCTTGAGAGCTTTCTTCAACACCATCCGGTCAAGTTTGATGGCAAGTGCAGTCCGGATGAAGTTGATACGTGGTTCCGTGACATGGAACGAATTTACAATGCAAAAAGATGCTCAGATGATAATAGGTTGGCATATTCATAATATATGTTAGCCGATGAGGCCAGCCACTGGTGGAGTAGTATGAAGATGATTTTGGAAGGGAATGGCACCCCTATCTCTTGGCAATTGTTTAAGAAGAAATTCTATCAGGAGTACTTTACAAACAGTGTACGTTTTGCTAAAGAGGTAGAGTTCTTGGAGTTGGTACAGGGAAACATATCGGTATCTGAGTATGCAGACCGTTTTAAACACCTACTTCGTTTCAACACTATAGTGGTAGATGAGGAATGACAATGTCGAAAGTTTGAAAACGGTTTGAGAGGGGATGTGAAGTTAATGATGACTGGATTAGATATCAAGGATTTTCCTTCGTTGGTTGAGAAGGCAAGAGTATTAAAAAGGACCCAGAATGAAGTTGATGGTCAAATGAAACAACAACAGAGAACTGGAGGACCAACTGTTCCAAGAGGTAGTCTCGGTTCTGGAAAGACTCCATACTCACAGTCTTTGCCTTCTTTCGGCTCCAGTGGTTCTTCTTCTCATTCATCAGGTTCAGTGGGTCAGTATCGGCCACCAGGATCTGTAACTTGTTTTCATTGTAGAGGCCCTCACTATAAGGCGGTATGTCCTTAGCTAGAAGGACACAAGCATTGTAATCATTGCAAACGAGATGAATACTGGGAGAATGATTGTTCGATGGGAAGAAGAGCAATTTCCAGACCTCCAAATGCTGGGAGATTTCAACAAAGGGGAGGTGACCGAACACAAGCTGCAGGATGGGTATATGCAATATCAGGAGCCGAGGCAACAAATTCAGGTAACCTTATCACCAACTCTTGTTTGTTGTATGGAATACCTTGTTGTGTGCTTTTTGATTTGGGGGCACACATTCCTTTATATCAAAGGCATGTGTTGAGAAGTTGGGGTTGTCGGAGAGTGAATTGCAGTTTGATCTGGTGGTATTAACCCCAGCAACTAGCGAGGTTAAGACGTCTACTGCATGCATTTGATGTCCAATTGAGGTTGAAGGGCGTCAATATAAGATAAATCTTATATGTTTACCTCTTCAAGATTTAGAGGTAATTTTAGGAATGAATTGGTTAACTGCCAATCACATTCTTATAGATTGTGGTGAGAAGAGGTTAATTTTTCCCAGTGAAGAAGAAGAGAAGTTATCTCTGATTGTTGGCCAGTTAAGAGAAGATTTAATGGAAGGTGCTAGTTGCTTTCTGGTACTGTCCCATTTGGAAGTGGTTGAAGAAATACAACGTTTAAACAGTTCGGTCATAAGCAAATTTATGGATGTATTTCCCGAAGAAGTGTCTGGGTTACCTCCTCTGAGAGAAGTGGAATTCTCTATTGATTTAGTCTCAGGAGCAGGGCCAATATCAATAGCACCTTACCGAATGGCTCTCGTAGAATTAGCTGAATTAAAGAAGTAGATTGAGGACTTAATGGATAAGCAATTTATCAGACCGAGCGTTTCTCCTTGGGATGCACCTGTTTTATTGGTCAAGAAAAAAGATGGGAGTTCTCGACTCTATGTGGATTACAGACAATTGAATAAATTAACAATCAAGAACAAGTATCCTCTCCCTAGAATTGACGATTTATTGGATCAACTGTATGGTGATACAATTTTGTCCAAGATTGATTTGAGGTCTGGATATCATCAAATTTTGGTTAAGGAGGGAGATTTTCAAAAGACTGCATTCATGTCTCGGTATGGCCATTACGAGTATGTACTAATGTCATTCGGCGTTACAAATGCTCCGGCCATATTCATGGATTACATGAATCGCATTTTTAGACCCTTCCTTGATAATTTTGTAGTAGTTTTCATTGATGATATTCTCTTCCATTCCAAGAATCGTGAAGAGCATGAGGAGCACTTGAGGATAATTCTTGGTGTACTAAGAGAGAAGCAGTTATATGCAAAGCTATGCAAGTGGGAATTCTGGATAGAAGAAGTACAGTTCATGGGTCATGTGGTCTCGGTTGGTGGAATTTCTGTAGATCCAACAAAGGTGCAAGTTGTACTTTAGTGGGAGAGACCCCATTCAGTCACTGAGGTCAGAAGTTTTGTGGGTTTGGCTGGCTACTATAGACAGTTTATTGCAGGATTTTCAAAGATAGTAGCACCTTTAACTTAACTAACCAGAAAAGATCATCCTTTTGCTTGGACCGATCAGTGTGAAGAAAGATTTCAAGAACTAAAGCAAAAGTTGAACAGTGCTCCAGTCTTGGTTATTCCAGACGTTAGCAAGTCTTTCGAAATATTTTGAAATGCATCTTATCAAGGATTAGGCTGTGTACTGATGCAAGAAGGGAGAGTTGTTGTCTTATTTGCTTGAGGACAAGCAAAGTTCTAAGTTTGGGGTTGTGATAGCGGTCTAAAACCCCTTATTTTCATGCTTGAATTTGATATCAAAACACACCCTTTGTGGCTTAGAATGAGCTTAGAATCAAGTAAAAACACTTAGTTGAGTCACATGAGAGTCAAAAGTTGTTTTTAGAGATATTATGCTTGTTTAGCATTGTTTTGCAGGGTTTTGATGAAAATTAAGGATGAAAATGAAGTAGGAAGGTCTTAGACTCAAGAAAGAAGAAGAAAAAGGAAGAAAAGAAGAGTCTTTGCACCGCTTAGTGTCAAAAGCCAACGCTGAGCGCCATGATTCGAAGGAGAGCCACTGTATGGCGCCCAGGAGGTGAAGCTGAGCGTCCAGAGCGATTAGAGGAAAACCGCTCAGCGGTGAAACTGACCGCTGAGCGGTGGCGCGGCTTGAGGGAAACCGCTGAGCGATTAAATTTGACGCTGAGCGGTTGTCTGCTGGGCTTGGGCTTAAATTTTGTTACTTTTATGCTCTATAAATAGCCCCAGTGCGATTCAAATTGTATTCTTTTGGCAGAAGAAGACGTCCAAAGTTGTTCTACACAACTTGGAGGAGGTTCCTTGGATGCTTAGGCTCAAATATACCAAATTTAGGGTTTATTCTTCCATTCTTTCATTGTATTTCATCTAGTTTCACCATGTCCATGGTGAACTAAACCCTTTGTTTTTGGGGAACAATGAAATATTTTGAAGCTCTCTTTTATTGAAATTCTTATTTTATTTATATGCTTGCATATGCTTTAATTATCAATTGTTGGGTTTTTTTATCTATGCTCAAAGCTTTTATCGTTTAACTCATTCGATATAAAGATGTTTACCTTTGTCGATACAGGGAAGTCATGAACTGATAGGGAATTCCTGGATTAAGCAATACCACCTAGGGATAGGGGTAGGACGATCAATTGTATTTTGCTTCTGTGATACTTGCATTGCTAGTTACTAGGGGAGACTAGGAATAGTAAGCCAGTAACTAGTAGTAGGCTCTTTTCACCGAGGGATCGGGTTTAGGGTAGACTAAGAAAGTTTGCATGACAATTAGATAATAAAGCCGATAAATAAGAAGAGTAAATATAAGAGAGTGAATAAGATGAAATTGTAAACCCCAACAACTCCATTCATTCATATCTTTTTCTTGTCAATTGAATCACTTGCATGTGCATGTTTACTTTTGTCTTTGCATTCAACCCACACGATTCATTTCTCTACAAGTCTTATAAGATTAATTTACATGAAAGTTAAGGCCTAAGAGTCCTTTGGGAAAACGATACTCGGACTTACCCGTTTTATATTACTTGATAACGATCTGGTACACTTGCCAGAGACTTAACATTATCCAACCTTCATCCAGTTTTTCATGTTTCGTAACTAAGGAAGTATATGCCGAATCCTTCCCATGTGCTGGAGATAGAAGATGTTCATATTAAAGAAGACCATTCGGTGGAGATGCAACCAGTAAGCATTGTTGAAAGCCAAACTAAGATTCTTAGAGGAAAAACCATCAGATTAGTTAAAGTGGTCTAGGACAAGAGAACAGGCGACTTTACTTGGGATTTAGAAGATGTCATGAGGAAGTTGTACCCTCACCTGTTCTCTGGTAAGTCAATTTTCAAGGACGAAAATTTTTATAGTTAGGGGAAATGTCAGAACCCTTAAATTTAGCAGCTTAGTGGGATCCGGGTGGCTGCCAGGGAGTGGACCGAGTGGTTTATGAAGGTAGTATATATACTGGGGTTTTAAATTTCTGCCACTTCCTGCATGTGCCTTCTTCCCCAAGCTTCTGCAATTTCTCCTCCTTCTCTCTAAAACTCTCATTCTTCTCTCTCTACAAATTCTCATTCTCTTTACTTTCAATCACCAAACAGACCATGCTTGAGCTTTCTTGGTGCCAAAGTTTTTCAATTGCACCAATCAAATCTTTGTTCTGAGTTGGTGTTCTAGAAAAGAGTTGATAATTGATGGAACGCATTCTGCTGATTGGTTTAGCAGATGTTCTAGAGGTAAGGGAAGCTAGTATAATTTAATTATGATTCTCTATTTTGATTTGTTGTATGTTTGAATGATGTTTTGGTTGATTTTTGATGTATATGTGATATGGATGTTACTACATGTTTGAATGTGTGTTTTGAGAATTGATAAATAGCGTGTAGATGGAAAGAATGGGACGTGATCGTAAGTCTAAAGTATTCTGCAGAATTATTACTGGTGAACGAGGGGTCATTATGATCGTTCGGTCTGTGTAGGTGAGTTTGGCCTTAATTGAATTCCGCTTTGGTGGAACCTCAGTTAATGGCGGATGGGTTTGTGATAGGTATAATAGAGTATGGAGTTCGGACTAAGTATAATTTCCTGTTTTAATTGGCAGTAAGCCTAGTCAGAGTATTCAAAATAACTTAAAGTCTTATATATTATACTTATTCTCAGTTGTAACTAAGTGTTTTGTAGTGATGTGGTCGAATCTATTCAATAATTCTTGTGTAAGCTTGATAGTGTTCGGTCTTGTACTGACACTCGGTCTCAGTAGTGCTCAGTCTTATACTAGCACTCGGTTCCTTAGAGTACTCGGTCTATATTATCATTCGATTTCTTAGAATGTCAGGTTAATACCAGTAAGTATTTAAATATGAGATGTTCAGATATATTATCCATATTTGGTTCCAGTCTATAGTCTTCGGCCTAGACCACAGCATTCTGTCTAACCCTTTTTAGTGTTCAGTATAACATTTAAAGTGATCGGTTTGGCTTTAGAATTTGGTTATTTGGATGTTCGGTGGCAGTGGCATTCGGCTCATACTTGAGTTGTTGCTTTTCACATGACCATTTGGTCAGGTACAACTATAGGGAATAATATTCCAGTTCGGTCTTGTGCTTAAGAAATGTTAAGTTCCTTTTTGTTCGGTTTTTTAATAATGATGATTATTTTAAGGTTTGGTTTAATTTCATTTAAATGTATCATGGATGAGGAAGTATGTTTGTGTTGTATTTCAAGTTGACATTGGAAGACAATTCCAAGAAGGAACTCTCGGTGTATGGTTATTGAATTGGTAAAGTATGAATATGGATAGTGAAATTTATGGCGTTCATCCTGAAATTCTAATGATTACCAATTCTCAAGTAGAGATGGGTAAGTCATGTGGTGAGAATGACAGGAGGCCCTAGTCTAAAGGGGGACCTTAGGTGAGGTATAACGGGCTAACCTTGGGTGGCAGCTGAGGGGTTTCCAATTACTACACCACCCGAGTGCACGAACGGCCATAAGCTACAGATTCATACAATCCGGATGGTCGAGTTGAGTAGTCGGTCAATTTATGTATGTTAAGTTATCTTTGCTGGAAATGAATGTCTAATGATTTTATGTTATTATGTTATGATTGCATCTATGATTACGTCATTGTTATGTTTTATAATTAATTAAATTACAGTAGCTTACCCTGCAATTTCTGTCTTGTCTTTTGTTGTCCGTTCAGTTATATTTTTCCTTGCAATGACCATCCATTGGATGTGAGCAGAAGTTGAAGAATGTTTGCTTGAACAAGCAGTGGACAGCGAGAATCAAGAAATATAGTTTAGGACTATTTGGTTTAGTAGCATAAGTCTACCTTTTGTATATTGTTCGGTCTAGTCGTATTTTGATAGTAGACTTAGGAACCTTTGTAAAATTTTAAATTTTTAAGTACTTTAAGACTTATGTAAATACTATTTTAATTTCAAATATTGTCCTATCATATTATTGTATGTTAACTCCTATAATAATATTATGTCATAATATTTGGGATGTTACAGAGTCTATCATGGAAAATTCAGTTTTTGATGATTTATTGAATGCATTTAATCAAGTAAAGTGAAATGTTCTTATTTAAAATTTGTTTTTGCTGTATATCGATATATTGACAAAATACTAGATAGTGTAATTAGATATCAAAATTATGTATCATTGAAGTTTAGGCCTGTGAATACAATATGAGTGATATGAGTGATAAAATTTGTAACTCAGAAAAACAGACTAGTTTGTCATTTTCTTTATATTTAATTTTTTTATTTTTAAAAATGTATTTATACATATTAAAAAAGAATATTTAATCATATAAACATTTTCTAAGCTTTTAATTGATTAATTAATGTTTTTAATTGGATAAATTAAAATAGTTATTACATTTACATTTAAATTACTTTATTATAATTAATAATTAAAACTTAATTTATAAGTATTAATGATTTAAGTTATAATATTATTACATATTTACATATTAAAACAATATAATATAAAACAATTAATGTTTTAAACTATTTTTTATTTTAATATTTTAAAAAAATTAGTGAAATTTAAAGCATAAGACCATGATAAACTTAAAACATTGTCACATCCTCTAATTTAGCACATTAAAACTTAGTAAAAAGTTATATCAAGATTATAAAAAAACTTAACATTTTCAATTCACTTGTGGAATATGAAAAAACGGTATTTGGTTAACACTCCTAAACAATGATTATATTAATACTAAATATTTATCAATTTATGAAAAATCGTACGTAGTATTCAATTTTAATAGAAATTTTGAATTTTGTTCAAAATTTTGATGAACACATAACAATTTGTTTTTTTCTCTTTGTCTCTTAACGTCAAGTTTTACTGAAATTGTAACATTGCGCACTATAAAATTGTAACATTTTAATAATTTTCCAATATTATTTTCAACAAGTTAAAATTGTCAATTTTCTGTTCCAACAAGATCCATTTATAATTGAATGATATATTGATTAATTTTTTAATTAATTGATATTTAAAATACATAACATAAAATTCCTGTATTTTATTTTATTTGAGAATATAAATACTGATATCAAAAAGTTTTTAACTATTTTTTTTAGTGCTTGTCATTTAGTAGAGAAATTGTTTTCTCCCACGAATTTTCCAAATTTCAGTAACCAGCATTTATATAAGAAATAAATTTCACGTCCCTTAATATTATTAATTGGTAGATGGGCTAATTCATTACATTTTGACCCAATCTATGTTGGACAAGTCCAAGTAGTTGGTCTGCATTTCAGATAATTTCTTCCTTTACCCCCTTTTTTCTTTTTCTGCACCCTCCAACTTTTATAATTTCCCTTTTACCCTCACTCATTAAAACTTATTTTTCCTCTACCATCTTTTCCTTTCTTCTCCCTAGCCACTCACTACACCCATGTCCACAACTCTTTGCGAACAACACACAATACAATTATATTTACTGGAATAATTCAAAATTATTATTAGATTCAGGAGTACATTCCAGATTATATATTTAATTCCTAATTTCTTCTCGAGCTTCTTTTTTATTTTCTGTCAACTTTCGTCTTTATCTCACTCATCCTCTTTCATAAGCAAAATTCATACTCATGAGGTTGTTTCCTCTTTTAAAAAACGCAATGAGCTACATGAGATATGTTGGCATTCTCAACTTTTGCGTGGGATTGGCAGTGGTCCTAAGATTTGTGATGGTGTTGAAGATAAATAAAAGAGTCCTACTTTAGTAAGAAAGTCATACTTTAGTAAATAAAAGACGCCCATTTTGGTAAACAGATGCTATTTTAATAAACAAGAAGAGTGACCTACGAAAAAAAACATAAGGAGTGATGGTAATAACATGATTTCTTTGGACTAGAAGTTGGATTGACAATGTGATATTGTGTTAAAAAATTAAATTCATGTAGGGATACTATGTGTTTAGACTATTTTGATAGTTTTCATGTCTTGATGTACAATGATTTTATGTTTAATCAATTAGTTCACCTTTACTTATTTTGTGTTTGTGTAATGGTCGTATAATTTGTGTTATTATTATTGTTCCAAGACAACAATATTATGCAGAGAGTTTTACAGTAGACTGAGAGGGAGAGAAACAAGTGTAGTGTATTTCTCATTAGTTTTCAAATGACAGTACAAAGTAACGTATATATCAGCAAAGAGAAAGAATGTCTAACTGTAACAGTAAAACAGTTAAGATAGTTAAGAGTTTTGTTTTAAACTCTCAACACACTCCTATAAAACAAAACTTTTGATTGATTTAACTCCGAGACAATCTCTAAGCTTCTCGAATCTGCTTTGTCGTAGAGCTTTGGTGAAGATGTCGGCAACTTGATCTTCTGTGGGACAGTATACCAGTTCCAGTCTTCTCCTGCCAACTTGTTCTCTCAGATAATGAAACTCGGTCTCTATGTGTTTGCTTCTACCATGTGAGATGGGTTTTTTAGATAGGTTGATGGTTGATCTGTTGTCTATCAATAGCTGTATTGGCTTAAAACATTCAATCTTCAACTCATTTAGAATTGTCTCTAGCCAAGCTCACTGGCATGCGGTTTTGGCTGAAGCAATGTACTCAGCTTCGCATGATGAGAGTGCTACAACACTCTACTTCTTCGAACACCAGGAAATCGAGGCTCCTATATACTTGAATACATAGTCGAACGTACACTTTCTGTCCATTTGATCTCCACACCAATACTAATCACTCCAAGCTTTTAACACCCCAGTCATTCCGTCAATCTTCTTGGGAAAGTAGAGGCCAAAGTCAGTTGTTCCTTTTAGATAGCACAATATATGTTTGGCAGTGGAGAGATGAGATTGTCTGGGATCACTTGTGAATCTACTTACCAGCCCAACACCATAACTAATATTTGGTCTCTATTGCACACATACCTGAGTGATCCTACAATCTGCTTGAATAGACAGCTTGGTATTAGCCATCACAGGTACGCTCGCGCTGTTGCAGCCTTCCATGCCAAATCTCTTCAAGATTTCACCATATATCTTCTCTGATGCACAAGCATTCCATCAGAGGTTCACAGAAATTCTAGCCCAAGGAAGTAACCCAAACTACCAAGGTCAGTCATTTCAAAATCTCCTTTCATTCTTGTTTTAAATCTTTCGATAGCTTCTGCTGTACTTCCTGTTACAAGTAGGTCGTCTACATACAAAGAGACCAATAGAACATCATTCTTGTTCATCTTGTTGTGCACTTCTGGAATCCAAAGTCAATGAGCCAGGAGTTGATGTGAGTGTTCCAAGCTCGGGGTGCCTGTCTTAGCCCATACAAAGCTTTGTTTAGCTTAACACTTTCCACTCCTCACTTTTTTTCTAAAATCCAGGTGGTTTCCTCACGTATACTTCTTCTTGTAGAGGGCCATTAAGGAAAGTTGATTTCATATCCATTTGGTATATTTCCCATCCTTTTAGATTCACAACAACAACAACAAGTATCACTGTCTCCAACCTTGCAACTGGCGTAAACACATTAGTGAAATCAACTTCAGGATTTTGCAGGAAGCCCTTAGCAACCAATCTAGCTTTCAACTTAGCCATGCTACCATCTAGCTTATACTTTGTTTTGAACACCCACTTGACCTCAATTGCTTGTTTGTGTCGAGGCAGTTCCATCATTTCCCAAGTTTTGTTCTTCTCTATAGCTCTCAATTCCTCTATCATTACTTCTTTCCAATCTTTCATGTTGATAGCTTGCTTTCACGTAAGTGTTTCAGCGTCAGCCAAAAGTGCGGAATGAACAAGATCACCTGATTCTGTTATCTCATTATCCATGAACACCTCGTGATCTGCAAGCCTTGTTGAGGGAAATCTAGCTCTTTGAGATCTCTTGTTGTTTACTTCCATACCAACTGCTACCTCTTCGACTTCATCGGATCTCTTCTCCTCAAGCCAAATAGACATGACACCTCTACAGAATGGACTTGTCTCTGCTTCCATCCAATTAAATGTGGTTGATTTGTCTATCAAAACGTCTCTGCCGATTACTATCTCATTCTTCTTTGGGCTATATAGTCTGTATGCGCCAGTAGGATGAAAGCCTAGCAGTATATAGACTTCTCTTTTATCTCCTAATTTCTTTCTCTTCTCGTCTGGTACGTGTTTGAAACATACTAAGCCAAAGATCTTAAGTTATTTGCTGACAGTTTGATCCCAGTCCACGTCTCTTCTTGTATGCAGTCTGCTAAAGCCTTTGTTGGACATTTGTTCAACAGGTAAGCTGTTGTGGAGACAACCTCTCCCCATAGGTTGTGTGGTAAGTTTTTCCCTTTAAGCAAACATTTGGTCATTTCAACCAAAGTTCTATTCCTTCTCTCGGCCAAGCCGTTGTGCTGAGGCGTGTAAGGAGCTACAACTTCATGTGTGATTCCTTTTTCATCACAAAACTTGCTCATCTCTCCAAAGTTGAATTCTTTGCCTCCGTCAGTTCTGTCGATCTTCATTCGCAGTTCTGAAAATTTTACAAAACATGAGAAGACTTCTTTCTTTTCTTCTAACAGATAAATCCATAACTTCCGAGTCCATTCATCAACGAAGAGTAGGAAATATCTATTACCTCTAAGTGACGTTTCTTCGAAGGACCACAGACGTCTAAATAGACAACCTCAAGTGGTTTCTTACCATGCTTAGGTGTTGTCTTCTTGAACTTCAATCTGGTCTACTTCCCTATAGCGCATCCTTCACAGATCTTCTTAGGAATATTTATCAGAGGCACACCTTTTATCAATTCTTTGTTGCTTAATAAACTCAAACTTTTGAAGTTCAAGTGTCTGAATCTATAGTGCCATATCCAGCTCTCTTCCTCAACATTCACTGAAGACAAACATTGTATTGTAGTCGCATTCAGATTCACCTTGAATGTCCTATTCTTCGCCAACAGAGCCTTGATTACCAAGGTATAGCCTTTATCAAACACTTCTGTGAGGTTCTGGTGCATGGACATGGTATAGCCTTTCTCCAAGAGTTGCCCAAGGCTTAACAAATTACTCTTCATTGTTGGAACATATAACATATCGTCCATGTAAGCTACTTCTCCGTTCTTGCCGGTGATCAACACTCTACCAACTCCTTCTGCCGTCACAGTGCTATCATTCCCGAATCTTACATTGCTCTTCTTTCTTGGATCAAGATCTACAAGCCACTCTCTCCTTCTGGTCATGTGATTACATCACCCAGTGTCTAAATACCAGCACATATCATTCTCAGTGTGATCACTATTATCGCTTGACAGCATAACGCGTTCAACCTTTGTACCCTTCGCTACATGGCTCACATCATTTGCATGTGACGCGTGTTCGATGCAACTCTTACGCGTTTCTGCATGACATACTGCTTTTGATTGCAACACATAATCAACCTTATAGCAACACCTGTCTTCCACTATCGAACTGCTAATGCCCTTTTCTTCAATTCTATCTGAAACACCCATAAACACAACATGATCTGATTCTGAATCGCAAGTGTCATGCGCCAAATTAGTTGCTTCATCATTCTTGACCTTCTTGGAAGATTCGTTGTGCCAACACTATAAAGAATAGTGCCCATACTTGTTACAGGTATAACACTGTATATTTCTTTTGTCGAACCCTTTTCTTCCTCTTCCTCTCAAGTGTCTACCCCCTTTGTTACTTCCTTCCTTCTGTTCACCACCATTATCTTTGCCGTTTTGATATGAGGGTTTTATATTTCTTTCTCCTCTGCGTCCACCACGTGATCTCTCTCTACCTCTACCACGATTCTTGAACTTCTGGTTACTTCTCGCTTGCAAGGCCTGACTCGTTCCTTATGTCAAAGTATTCTCTGCATTCTTCCTTTCAATTAATCTTTGTTCATGTGCTTCAAGTGAGTTCTGCAGCTCTTCCACTTTCATCACCTCAAGATCCTTGCATTCCTCTATAGTAACCACAATGTGATCGTATTGGGGGGTCAAGGTTCAAAGTATTTTCTCAACGATCTTCTTATCCTTCACGATGTTGTCGCATGCTCTCATGGCATTGACTATAACTTGAATTCTTCCAATATACTCCATCATTGTCTCTTGCTCGCCTATGCAGAGGAGCTCGTATTTTCGCTGTAGAGATTGCAAGCGAATCTTCTTCACCATGTCGGAGTTTCCATACCCATCTTATAGAATATCCCAGACTTCTTTGGTCGTGGTGGCTTTTGATACTTTCTGAAAAATTGTAGGAGAAATATATTGATGCAGTAGCATTCTTGCCTTGCAATCACTTCGTTTATTTTCTTTGTACTGCTTCTTCATTTTTTCAGTATCGCCTTTCAAAGGTTCTTGAAGTCCTTTCTTTACAACATCGTCAACTTCTTGAAACCCAAGGATAGCCTCCATCTTTACGCATCAGTCATCATAATCCTTGTCATCGAATATCGGAAGGTTACCATGAATTAATCCGGCCATCACACTACTTCTTTCTTCTTGGACCAAACCTTCAACTCTGAATACCACTATTGGGGAGGTTCGACACACACATAGGTCTCCACACTTGGTAAGATATTATCTGCTTGGGACAAGCCCTCACGGATTTGCTTTTGGTACCACTCCAAAAGGCCTCTTACCATTGGAGGTATCTATGTGTATATAAACTCATGACCAACCCTTCTTTTACTCAATGTGAGACTTTGTTTGCATCCCAACATCCTCCCTCAAACAAAGGACTATGGTCTTCTTCCTCCCCCGCTACAGAAGTCTTATGGTCTTTTCATCCCCGAGTACACCATGGTCAACATGGAGCATTTCTTTGCCCTCTTTCACGATCCATGGTCACAACACTTGAGCATCTCTTTGCTCTCCACCTCTCATGAGTCATCTGACGAATCTGCCACTGGCCACCTGCCTGACTTCACCTGATCATGGGGGACGCACTTGTTTGGGCCTGACCACCAGAACTGAACTAGTGGCTCTGATACCACTATTATTCCAAGAGAACGATATTATGCAGAGAGTTTTATAGTAGACTAAGAGGGAGAGAAACGAGTGTAGTGTATTTCTTATTAGTTTTCAAATGAGAGTACAAAGTAATATATATATATCAGCAAAGAGAAAGAACATCTAACTATAACAGTAAAACAGTTAAGAGTCTTGTTTTAAACTCTCAACAATTATACGCGAGCAGATAATTCTACAAATATTCTGGTTGATGAGTAAAACAATAAGACTATTAGAGTGATGGACAACTTTAAAGGTTTAATAAATATTTTTCGCTTCTTTAGAAATGTTAAGTTTTATTTCGAAAAAATCATATGTAAGAATTAAATGCTGGAATTTTATTCTCTTAGAAACAATTTTATAATTTTAATGGTCACGTTATATATATATATATATATATTTTAAAAAAAAAGGGAAAAAAATTCCATAAGTTAAATCACTCAAATAAAAAGGTATTTTATAACTAAGTGGTATCTCAAATGAGAATGTAGGGCTTGTAAAACTTGCAACCACGAAAGAAGAGTATGAGAGAGAGGTAAGGCTTGTAAAATACGGTACTTTTTTTTTTCTTTTTAGAAAAAAATGTTCTTTAGACACCATTCGACAACTTTTGTATGGATAAAATAATCTAATCTTAATATAAGTTAATTTTTTTTCTATTTTTTAATTTAACAACCTTTGTAGGCATAATAGTCTTAATAAAATTTAATTTTGTATTTTTTTTTAAAAAGGGATAGTAAAAGGTGGTGAATTATAGTGTCATATAAGTGGGAAAAAAAAATGCCAAAATACCATTGTTCATTAGCACCTCCATAGCTTCTTTCTGAACCTATGCTAGAAAGTCCAAATTATTTATAAGTTGGAAACATTTCATATTTTAGAAATTTATTTTAGATTAGGCAATAGAGGATTAAAAATGGAGAATCTGAAATACATTTCATATAAAAATATATATTTTACACTGCATAATTTGAAATGTATTTTAGATTACACACTCTAAAACATATTCTATATTTTCAGATAATAAAATATGAAATATGTTTTTGGATTACATAATTCAATAAAAAATTTTGGATTTATAAATTTAAAATATATTTCTCGATTACGTAATTTATAAACATTTAGATTATATAATTTAAAATATCTTAAATGTATTTTAAGTCACACAAATCGTTATATATTTTTAGATTAAACAATCTACAAATTTAAAAATGATTACGCAATTCAAAAACATAAAATTTTATCATGAATCATATAGTATAAAATATAGTGTACAATTAAAAATATATTTAAAACGTACATACCATATTTCTAAATGTTACAATCTAGAAAGCTAAAGCATAGACATTCACAAGTGTAGAAAGAAACAGAGGATGCAAAAAAGTAACTGCCTTTATAACAATATCATGTGGACCAATGTGGGTCATTTTCTATATAAAGGCTTATTTTTCACTTTACACCCTCCAATATCTCAATTTTCACCTCTTTCAAATTTTGGATTAGTTTAATTCAAAATGTAAAACCTTGATTTAGATAATTTTTCTTCAACAAATGCTACTTTTTTGTGAATTCTGAGCCAGTTAACTCACAAAAAATGTTTAACATTAGGGACCAACATGCAAATTTCAACAATTACAAACACAATTACTTGGTAAACATATATAATGCAAACAAAATCACACCCATGAACTATTTTTATAATCTAAAAAATATAACATCATAGGACCATACCTTACTAATTCAGTGAAACACCATGCATGAGTGTGAGCAAGATGCCATTACTCTTTTCTTGTTAGTTATTCAAGCTTTTTGACTTATTTGGGTAAAAGGGTTTTTCTTATAATGATGCATATGTGTCTAACCTAAGAAAAACTTTACATATATGATTAGCACATTAGCATATTAATTAGCACCCTGCTCTGGTACATATTCAGTATGGTAAATGTCTAATCTGAACATAAACATTGGAAATAAATGAGTGAGGTTATGGTCTTGACAGAAGAAGAAAAAAAGGTGTAGGGTGATGGCAAAGCCATTAAATAAAAGATAAGGACGTGTGAATTTCATGCTGCAGCTTTATTCTTTTGTAGGTTGTGGAAGGTGCAATGGAGACATCTGTGTGTGCATATGCATACAAATTTTGTCACCATTGAATGCCATACAAGGAAGGGGACAACTCATTATTCACCCAAAGATACAATAATGTTCCCAAACAACCCTAGCCAAATCCCATGTACAAATTCAATTCAAACTCTATCACTCATTATAGAATAAATTTAAGTTATAATCTACACTACAAAAAGTTTAAAATATTACGATTAATTAAAAATAATACAATTTTATAATATATAAGTGAATACAAATTTCACTCTTAAATTTAAAATTTATATTTTAACTTAAATATTTAAAAAAGTTGGTTAAAAATATGAGATAGGTGAGAGAAGAAATGTTGCATCCATTTGAGAGGTGTGAGCCCTAGTCTTTTCATAGAGTGACAAGCATAACAAGAGTATGGGGTGTTTGTCCCACAAAAGCTGGTCTTTAATTTTCTTCTACAAAGAAAGATGAAATTGTGACACAAAGTTAAGGGCACAGAGGGGACCTCAAACTCCAAAAAGGGTCATTTTAGCATGGGTTGCTCCCCCATCCCACACCATTAGGTGTGTATGAGTTTATGGCAATCACTATACCTAACCATAAAACCCCACCAAAATCACTTATTCCATACACATATCCTTATGGCTCATATATAATTCCCTTCACCCCCTCATCTCATAGGAAACAAATCTCACCCTATTAAACCCACTTTCCTCCTATCATTTACTCTTTTTCTTTACCAACTAATGAACACAACCAACCTATATGTTAATTCAATCATGGATCTAATAACTCACTTTATAAGTACTTCTCAAATTGGATATTCATTTTCAAATGGATTGTTTCTCAACATCAACTTTCTCTTTTATGCACATTTCACTTGCCAATTCAAGATACTTCTTAATGTATATAATCTTATCACAATTTAACAGCTTTTGAAATCAAACCCTCATTAGTGGCTAAAACTTTACTTATTAGAATTTAGGTTTAGATAAACGAAGATCATTTCTTTTTTTGTACTTAATGTAAATTCACCAACATTTTTCTTTCAATACAACTTTAAAACGAATGGTAGATGAATTGAATTTATTATTGGTCAAAGCATGAACACCTCACAAAAGGGAAAACCAAAGGTAACTTTTTTCTTCTTACATAAAACTTAGGAAGCAAGCATTTATCTTTAGTTGCAAAGAGTTATGAAAAAAAAAAAACTTCTTTAAAAACTATTACAATGTATCTACTCGTTTTCTTACACTTTCTTAAAATTTGGAAAAGTGAAAGTGTTTAGTTAAGTGTGATGGGTTGTGTGTGGTTTCCTATTTTTCTTCAATCATGTAAAAATGGTATAAACTTAATGCTATTGAAAATGACTTATGAGTTACTATTAACAAAAAGACTCCTTTGGATGATGCATAAGAAAAAGATAATGCTGGATTTGAACAATGAGTAAAATCCAATTAATTAGACAGTGTAACCTAAAATAGAACAAATAGAACCATTATGGAAACCTATGATAATGTCTCACGCAAAGTTCCCTCCTCACATTTATCACAACAACTCAGAACGCACAACATTGAAAGAAACTAAGCAAAATAACTCTATTGATAATGTCTCTAAAGGGAGGAATTTTGCAACAAAAATACTTACGTATTCCATTAGAATAACTCTATTGTTTTCATCGTCATATACAATAGTATGGCTCCAATTTCATTACATGCTCTTTACGAACAAGACAACTATGCACTGTTTAAATAAACAAACTATTGCTCAGAATATTGAATGTTGTGAGAAATTATTCGTCACTACCCTTTATACCAAAAACTCTATACAGAACAAACGAGTTGTGATTGTGATTAAATGTTCATTGAACCTTGTAATAAAATTATTGCAAGACAACCTCCACACACATACACTACATACATGACTGAAGTCTAGGCAAAATAAAATTAAAATAAAAACTATAGAATATCGAAATAATATATACAATGTAAAATAAACAATATGTAAGTGAAGGATAAAGGATAAAGAAGAAGAATGCTACAAATTGAAAAATATATACAAAAATAAATATAAAAGGAGAGAGAAAAAGTGCACACACTTTTCCTTTTATGAATATTATTTCCCTTGAGTGCCTCCTCGTGATTCACGAGAAAATCTTTATCTGTGTGAATAATTTTCTATTAACCTCAGAATCGAAGCAGATAAATACAGCACCGCATGCAATAAATTTTCCAGAATATCTTAAATTTTGTCACGATAAACATTGCATGCTCGACATGTGTAAGCATATGCTGAATTTGCTTTGGCACCACAACACAACAGACAAAAAAAATTATAAATGATTATTCATGGCAGAGAATGAGATTCAGGCACGTAATTATAAGATAATTAAGCCAACGAAAAATCCAAAAACAGAAAAGAAAAGTTCAAGATTGCATTGCATGAATCAGTTTCCCTTTTCTTTCTACATAATCCACAGAACAAAAGATGAAATAAAGTTACAATGGATGACACAAAAATTACAGAACTAATTTCAACAACCTTAAACAAAATTCAGAAAGCAATGAAAGTACTCGAAACAATAATTAATAATAATAACAATAGAAGCCAAGGATATGTTGCTTGCTCTGACATGTATTTACACTTGGTAAATCCTCGTCACAAATCCCACCATGCACCTTTTGTCATCATCTTCAAGACGTATCAATAATAACCTACATCAGCAAGTCATTAACCCACGCGAGATCTGGGGCAATGACATCATCAACAACCCCACCACTTTCTTCCCTAAAAAATCTTCCATTTCTATTGATGGAAAAGCTTCCATTTTCATCCCTCGAAAACCTTCCACAAGTAGCCATGGTTGGTGAATGAACATTGAACTGTTTATGATCCTCAGAGACATCAAGCCAAGACAGAGTGTGAGGCTTGGAAGCAGACACAGATGAAGCCTCACCAAAATTCAAAGCTTCCATGGAGCACATAAGCTCAGAGAAAACATCCTTGTAGCTCACCACACCATGACGGTGGCCAGGCTCAAACCTAGAAGGGGAAGGGGAAGAGGCAGAGGAAGAGGGTGATAAAGGAGGAGAAAAATGAGACATGCCAAACAAGGTAGAAGTTGGTGAACAGGTGGATGAACAATGACAAAACAAACAACAATGGTTACTGTTATTCTTGTTATTATTATGAGGACTCATATTGCTGCACTTTTTCTTCTTGTTGATGTCTTGGGGAGGCAAAACCCTCAGTTCGCGAGGGGTGTGAGCGAAAAAGCAAACTTTTCGCTTGCAATTCTTCCCATCCTTGCAAGCCTCGGTTCTATACCTTGAAGGGTGCAACCAGCACTCGAACACCCCATGAGAGAACTCACATGCATCGCCGCTGCTGCACTGCCCGCGGCGATACTCCGGACACACCGTCGCGGAGTAATGAAACCGGCGAGGGTCGCGGCGGCGAGCCTTCTCGCCGGGGTGTGCAAAAGGGCAGTCTGTCCAGTCATGGCTCCGGCTACGAGTGCAGCGACGAACCTTGAACTCGAACATTCGGAATTCGTCCGAGGAATAAGGGTCTCCGACGTCATCAGAGTCCTCGGAGTCCATGGATTTGCTGTGGTGGAGGTACTTGTGCAGGAGGATGTCGTCGGAAAACATGTCCGCGGCGGAGCGGCGCGTGAGAAGCTTCCTTGGCGGGATGTCAAGGTCTCTGAGGGATTTTTTGAGGGAGAGAAGCTGGTGAGAGGGTTGAAGTTGGAACTTGTGGTCTGCACAAATGGTGCTCATATTTTACTGTAGTAAAGGAAAATACTGAATGAATAATAATACAAAAGAGAGCTTGTGGAGAATGGATATTGTTAGAGAAGAATAAGGGTGAGTTATATAGGGTGGTTGAGGTGTTCATGAGAGAAACAGAGAGAGAGAGAGAGAGAGAGAGAGAGAGAGAATGAAGATGACAGGGATAGGTGATGAGAATGGGCGTGGCTGCATAACATTTGGTGTAACCATGCAAAAGAGGGTACGTGGCAGTGTCACAATTCGTTGCAGTCATGTGTTTGGGCTATGTGTAACTATGTTATAATGCTGGTTTAATGAAATATGCTATGCCATGTTTGGATTTTACCTTTGATTGGGTTGTGTTGGAATCATCACACGTGGAAGCATGAAGAAAGTTCTAGATCTATGCGTGCGGGTGTATTAACAATGGCTGAGCCTGATCACAGGGAATTACTCTGATTTTGATTGAAACCCTATAATTACTATCATTTCACATGGTTTGATAGAATTTGGTAAATTCATTGATGAAATGTCTGGGCTTCTTTTCCTTTCTTGCCCCTTCAAAACAAATACTAGTATCCAAGACAAAGAAATCAAAGACATATAGCTTTTAATTAATCATTATATTTAAAACCAATATATATCTGATAATTGAATAATAAGAACATAAACAGATTTCAATATTTAATTCCGGTGTTGTCAGTAAAAAATTGTATGTGTAATTCATTATAATGTAATTGTTATAAAAAGGCAAAATAATAACAACGTTTTTAACTATCCATAACTTCAATTTTTTTCTTACGTAATTTCTAATTCTCCATAATTTTATCAAATTTTGTAGTTTTGAAAACATATAAACAACAAATTTCTCCTCTATTACTTCACAGTATCCTACGTTTTACCAAATTATACATGTTTTGTCCGAAATAATAAAAAGAATATGAATAGTTGAACTGAAAACTGAACAAGTATTAATAACTAAAATAAAATAGAATTGCATAAAAAATAGTTTAGAAACCAAAATAACGGACAGTTAAATCATTAAGAGATTAAAGTTGTAAAAAAATTATTTATCAAGATTACTGATCATGATGTTATAAAATACAAGTATCAAAATTGCAATTAAACTTTGATAATATCATGTGTTATACTATTCATTTTTTAAAAACAATAGCTATATATGTATATAAATAAGAAAATATTTTAACTATAGGAATTCAATTCCAATAATTTTAACTTAGGTGTGCAATAACATTTTTTCACGTAATGTTTTACTTTATGACTCAAGCTATAATATGCCAACAAAACCTGCCGCCAAAAATGAATAAAGGAAATTAGGAAGACTCCTTATCCCATGGTTTCAGATTCCTGAACAAATCTTAACAACTACACTACTTAGAGAAAAAAAAAAGAAGAAGAAGAAGGAATTATATGTTACATTAAATTAAGAAAAATATGAATTTACAAAATTTATCCAGTTATTTTCTATTTTTCAAAAAATAGAAAATATAACTATATGCAATTATATGTAATTAATTGTCCATAAAAGATAATTTTTTTTTCTTATTGTTTGGTTTGCATTATTATTTGTTAGCCCCATCGATTATTTGTTAGGCCCATCGCAGAAATGAAACCATTCATCACATCAGAGTGACCATAAGCATACCATTTATGAGTATGACTGTAATGGAAGGTTTTCCACTGTAGTTTTTCTTTCCCTGGAAGAAAGAATATTGAAAGAGCATGATTGAGGAGGCAGCAATGACACTTGTTGAATATGCACTGGTTTTGCTGCTAAATTTCATGTGAAGTAAGAACTAATTTCGAGGTTAGGTAATTTCATGGGAAGGGTGAAGAAAAAGTCAGAGGTTTTCTTGTCATTTTTCTTCCACCCCAATTAAATATTCCAACAAAGACAACTAAAATGGACAAACTTTTTTTAAGATTGAATAAATTGATGTATAGTAAATAGTCAAATCAAATGGATAACTGTAATTGTCAGTAACAGCGCTCTTAATTTTTTTTCCGTGCACCTCCCAAACTTTACCTTGCACTTTCCCTTATTTTGATATTTCAAATTTTCATAATGTTTTGATTTTTAAGAAAGTTGATCCATTCATTTAATAATAAAAAGAAGTAAATCCTACATTTTTTTCTCTATTCCAGTGTCGCATTTCATGTTTAAAAATCATACACCCCTTTATTCTCCTTTATTTCTTTTGTGTCAAATTCCATATCTCACCTTATAGTATCTTGTTTCCCTTCTTTTCCAGCAGTCCTTTCCTCTTCTCTCTTATCTCCACTTTGATAATTTATTTTAAATCTCCTTATCTCCTCATGTCTCGCTTCTAGTTTAATAGTTGTGTGGTGTTGTTGTGGTGGTGAGATGTAGCATAACAGTAATTGTTTTTCTTTAAGCTTAGCTTTGACTTCTACGTTAGTTGTTGTGTGATTTTCTTACGTTGCTCATATATAATGCATGATGATTGTTTGGTTATGTTATTTATTGTTATTATGATAACTTGCTTGTTGGGATGCTTGATCTGGGGTTGGGGTTGCTTGATCTGGGTTGGGATGCTTGATCTGGGGTTCAGGATGTTGGATCTGGGGTTAGGGAAAAAGGATACGAGAGGAACGCCTTAACTGCACCTGTAACTACGGTTAAGACACTAATGCGTTTGAGAGTCGCGCCGTAGTTGGAGTTGCTCAGTGTTCATGTAGAACTGTACTTGGACGTGCGGTTGAGGAGTGTTGTGCTGGATGTGTGCCGGTGCTTCGCTGAAAAAGGAGTTGTAGTTGTTGTTATGCGAAGTTGGAGCTCCGGTCAAGCCTTTTTTTTGGGTTTTCTTTCTTTGGTTTTCTTTTTTCTGCATGAAAAATTATGGAGGGCTTCTCCCTACACCTCACTGACTTCACCCTACACCTCCCATTATTTTGAAATTTCCAACCTTGTCAAGAATATTTTGATTTTTAAAAAAGCTGACCCATCCATTCAATAATAAAAAGAAGGAAACCCTACACCCATTTCTCCACTTCAGTGTCGCATTTCACGTTTGAAAACCCTACACCCTTTTTCCTCCCTTGTTGTTCTGTTCCGAATTTCATAACTCACCTTATACCCCTTCATTTATGTTCTTTTCCAGCAGTCCTCCCCTCCTCCTCTCCTCTCTCACTTTGACCATTTATTTTGAATCTCTTTCTCCCCTTCTCTCTGGTTCCTGGTTTGGTGGTTGTGTGGTGTTGTTGTTGGTAGATGTGTGGTGTTGTTGTGCTGGTGAGGTGTGGCATAACAGTGGTTGATTTTCTTCAAGCTTAGCTTTGGCGTCCAAGTCAATTGTTGTGTGATTTTTTTACGTTACTCGTATATAATGCATGATGATTGTTTGGTTCTATTATTTGTTGTTATTATGGTACGCTTGTTGGTTAGGATACTTGATATGGGTTTGGGGTTGCTTGATCTGGGTTGAGGCTGTTGGATCTAGGGTTGGGGAACGAGGATATGAGAGGGACACCTTAACCGCACCTGTAACTATGGTTAATGCACCGTTGCGTTTGAGAGTCGCGTTGCAGTTGAAGTTGCTTAGTGTTCACACAAAGCCACACTTGGACGTGCGGTTGAGGAGCGCTGCAGTTAGAGGTGCAATTGATGATGTTGGGCGAAGTTCGTGAAATGTGACTAAAGAGCACCGTAGTTGGAGGTGCGTTGGTGCTTCGCCGAACCTGGAGTTACGGTTGTTGTTGGGCGAAGTTAAAGCTATAGTCAAGCCTTGTTTTTGGATTTTCTTTAATTGGTTTTCTTTTTTCTGCATGAAAAATTATGGAGGGCTTCTCCCTAGACCTCACTGACTTCACCTTGCACCTATCATTGTTTTGAAATTTCCAACTCCAACACTGTCAGGAATATTTTGATTTTTAAAAAACCCGATCCCTCGGTAAATAAGCATGTCCTTAATTACCAATTCATACAATTCCTAGCATTCCTGATAAAAAGATGTGAAGATCAAGAGGTTAAGACGACTAAGACTCATACCCTCATCCCTGAGCAATATAACCCTTAGGAGTAATTCAACAAGGACCTGAATTGAAAGGAACCTCGCAGCACTCATGCAACTCACAGATAATGCTATTGTATAAGCAAGAATAAAACAAATGAATCACTCTAACCATTAATGAAAAAGCATATGAAATTAAGAATCAATTCAAATACATGAGAGTTTACAAGGTTACATCATTCCCCAACAACAAGTAGAAATTAGTTTCCCATAGACATGGGGAACTATATGAACAATGGAAGAAAGAAAGAGAGAACGGAAGACTAAGAATTAGCTAAGAGTGTATTGCTATGATCTTCTCTGCCCGGGGATGCAAAACCTAGAGCCTCAGGGTCCTTTAAATAGTGTCAGACGCGTCCCAGAGTGTGGCCCAGTCCAAAAGAATCAAAACAGAGCAGAAACAGGGCCCGATCTAGGTGAAATCTCGCCCAAGCGTCGCAGGGAGCTCGCCCAGGCGAGAATTGGCAGTCATGTATGGCCTGGGCGCTAGATTTGGACGCCCAAGCTACGAGCGTCTGTCGCCCGGGCGTTGGGGACCAGCGTCGATACTGCTCGCCCAGTTTTCGTTCCTAAACGCTCGGGGTTTGCGTTTTCCCTCTTTTTAGTGTCTTTTTGACCCCTTTTGAGCTTTGTCTTCTTGGCTTTTTACTTCTTCTTCCAGTATTACTTCAATCTCTGTCAAAACAAGGGGAATTGGTCACAAAATCATTCAAATCAACCTCAACTCTCTTATTCACACATTTTATTGAAAACATATGAGTCCAAGCAAGTTTCTAAGTGAAAAAGGGTGTTTTTAGTATCAAAATCACATAACAAATAACAGTGTTTTAAATCGTTATCATTAGCAAAGGAAGGAGGTGTTACTACACTACCCAAAGACACGAGCAAAACTGCATTAAAACACAACAAAAACTCAGTAGACGTCGATTAATGCCATGTCTGACGTCTATAGTGCCCTTAGACGTCGATTCGTGTCACGCCTGACGTCTTGATAGTGCCCGTAGACGTCGGTTAGTGTCATGTCTGACGTCTTTATAGACGTTGGACATGGCATTTAACCGACGTCTATAACGACGTCGGACCTGTGACGTCCCATTAATGTCACCCATAAAGACGTCGGGTCGGGATGTGACGTTAAAAGCCCAAAATAACAGACGTCTAAAGCCCTTTCTGCACTAGTGGTTGGTCCTCATATTTGTTGAGGAATCTTAAGTGAGTCCTCTTGTTGAAAACAGTCTCAATTGAGTCCTAAATTTTGTAAAATCGTAACAATTAAGCCTTTTCTATTAAGTGGTCAAAAGTGGTGTTAAAATGTGATGATGTAGTGCACAATAAATATGCTGATGTTAATGGTTTTATTACATGGAATTATTATTTTAATTAAGAAGGTGTATTAGTTTTTGACATGGAAAAATGTAATTGGTCATTGTAGTTAAAATAATATATTAGGAATTTGTTGACTTCAGATTAGGGATTTATAATAAGAGTTGGGTTTAGAGAAAAAGGGATTTCAAAAGGGAATTAGGGATTTGGAATTTGATGACGAGACGATTAAGAAAGACGCGATTTCTCATTTCAATTAGGTTTTTTTTCCATGGTTGCAATTGGGTTTGATGATTTGTTTGTAGGTTGATGGATTCACCATGGTTGCACGAGGATGAAGACTCGTGATTCGTGTTCTCTGGATAGGCTTGAGTTCCCATGGAATATTACGCAAGTTAGGGTTTTCAGGCACGATGGAGATTGCAGTTTCTGGTTCCTGGGTTTTGTTGCAAGTCTGACTAGGGAGGAAGAAAGATGATGGGGGAAGTTTTGTGTGAACAAAGAAGACAATGGCGTGTTGGAGTCCGTCGGGTTTTGTTGCGTTTTTCATTTCAGAACTTTCCAATAATGTCTTATTCAGCGTAGTTGCAAATTTTAGGGTTTTGGAAATTTAAAAATAATTAAAAACAATTTTATGTTTTCTTAACTTTTTGAAAAAGAAATTAACTTTTTACATTGTGTAACATTCCATTTTAATAGTATACAACTACCAAAATGACACGTTACATAGATGCTAAAAGAACAACTAGGTAAAACAAACCTTCTTCAAAGAAGAGATTTACTTTTATAGATCCATCTAACTACATATTTGTTTCACCCTCACCTCTTGCTGGAGCGACTATAAACACTTCTTCCTAAACTCACACGATTAAAGTGATCATCGCAAAAGAGAAAACAATAGACAAAGAAGAACAAAAGAAAGGGTAAGCTAGAATACAAATAATTAAGGACATATAAGAACATTTAAACATTTTACACAAGATACACATATCACAACCAAACACTTTATGCATGATAATACTTTGATTGGTCCGGACTTAGCATGAATGTCGAGCTATGGTGGGTTGTGCACTTGTGGTGGCTTTTACTGCTTTGCAAAACCATTGCCAACAAGTTTCACCCTACCATACTCACAAGGTTAGTTTGTTCCACGCCATGGATCATACTGGAAGCACCCAAGACTAAGACTTCATACTACTCTCACCACATGTTTCAAACCTCTATACTTGAGAATGAATAACCATTAGAGTGTCAGGATAACCCCCGAGATTGAGCTCCCTGCATTCATATTAATGATACTTGAAACCACACCACGAAGTTCCACCTTGGAACTAACTTTCATAACTTTGAAACCATATATGTATCACTTTACTTTTATAATGCATACCAACATATGAAAACACTGAACATACTTTGAATAACTAGAAACAACCCAACAAGTCATCATAGAACACATAAAACACATAAAACAATTTATGGCTTAGATGTAGAGTTGAAACCAGAGAGTTTCACAACCTAGCAGTGAACATTTCCACAACCTATGGATTTGTCTCGAGAGAAACAAATTGAAAACCAGCAAGTTCAATAATTGAGCTATGGCTTTTTCCACAACTTGTGGATTTACTTTAGGAAGTGTGAAATTGAAAATAGAGAAGTGCACAAGCAGATTGTGAATTTTTCCAAGAGTAGTGGAAATTTTCAGAATTGTTACTAACCTCTCATAGATACACTTAAAATCTCAACTTGAACATTTCTCCCCACACTCTACTGATTCTTATGACCTTTTATACCCAAAGAAACATTGAAAAACACTTTCCTAACTCATATTAGTTATTTCAACCTCATTTAACAACTTAAGACCAATCAAACTCTATTCTATACCTTTCAACATCAATTCTTTGCAACTAACATCTTACACTAGTCTTAATAGACTTAATAACAACCCTTAAAACCTTACATTTCGTCCAGACCTTCCAAATCAAGATATCACTAGTGAAAACCCCTAAAATTAACTAAAAACCATACAAGACACCTCCAAAAGTTGACCAACTAGTTTTACATCAGAATATTGTTGTCATAACACTCAAACAAATCTTAATCAACCCTTACACCCTTGTCAAAACACAGTTTAACCAAAATAACTCTTCCCTTAACTTTTCACCTATCAAAACCCTCTTTCTAGTCTAAAAACTACATATTTCTTCTGCTGAAATGTAAACAAAGCTTTACACAATTTGACAGCTCCTACTTCACTTAATTTAACATCTTTAAATTCATCACACACAAACTTTACATCAGAATCACACTGCATCTCAATTAAATCAGTTTTCACATCAATACATATTACATATAATCAACTCAACATACTAAATTTCTCAATCCAATACAATTTCATAATTCAATCAATAATTCACCATACAAACATTAATTAGAACTCGTCTATCAAACAAATCAAGTAAAATTAGTTTCTCTTACCTTACACCGACGATACGAAGCTCTAAGAACACCCTGATTACTTCTCGCACAAAGAATTTCTATAAACACCTACAAATAACCAAATTGAAAAATGAAAAAGTCCTTAGGACCTTAGATTTACCAAGAAGCTCAAAGAACAACACAATACACACATGCAATGGAAACTTCTATGCATTGACTCGATTAAAGAGTAAAGAGAAAAAAAAGTTGAAACTTACTTGCTCTATTGCATAAACTGATCAAATAGGAATGTAGACCTTGTCGTCGTGGTTGATTAAGCATCTTCTGATCGTCAAAGAGATGACTCAGAAGTTAAAACTCTTAGAGAGAAGGTAAAGAACTCTAGAAAAGTGTTTTCTAGAGAGATGATACGTTTTAAAATAATGAAACTCGTTTATAAAAAAATTATTTATAAATAAACCATTTAATATTAAAATATTTAAGTCTCACTATTTTTAAACTATCACCACTTCTAAAATATCATTTTCCAGAGTTTTACACATTGTATTAGAGTCAATAATCATATGTGTTTTCTAGTTCAATCCTAAAGTCTACATATTAAAAAATAATAATAAAATAGAAATTCATGTCATAGATTTGAAAATAATGTTAAGAGAAAATGGATGATAGAAAGTAATTAGTATAAGAAAATAGGTATGGATGATAAAAGGGTGGGATTAGAGGTGGCAAAAAGGGTCGAGACGACCTCTTAAACCTGATAGCCTAACACAACCACTCCTGCCCAACCTGATAGCCTAACATCATTAAAAAATTCTAAATGTGAGAAACTTACCCTCGTTCGAGACAACACTCAGGCCATCCTTGCAAGTCAGTTCGACATCATTAAAAATCCTAAATGTAAGGAACTTGGGCTCACTTGCTACAACACCTAGGTCAGCTAGGCCAACCCGGTAACTCGACATCAATAAAAAAAAACCTAAATTATTTAATGTATGAACATGTTTTGATATATTATAAGAAATTTAAATGTAGACAATGATGTTATATTCAAATAAGTGATAAATTATTCAAATGCAGGCTTGGCAAGCCGACATCAACCTAACATAAGCATGGCAAGTCAAATTATAACATTCAACTCATTCTTAAATGGCCTGTTATACTATCCCTCCTGTATGGAATGAGTGAAAAATTGACTATTGCATTGCATTTGTGAAGTAAATATTTATCCTAATCTTCAATAGGTACGAAACTTTTGTCTCATTTTTATCCCGTCATACTTGCATCTGCATTTATATATTTCCTTTAGTATTTCAAATATTAATTAAATAGATTTTACAAAAAAAATAAAAAAATACACTAAATAAAACATAATATTATCAATAAACACTTTTTTCAACCATGTTAAATATTAAGAAAGAAATTTTATATATATATATATATATATAAAATAACAATTAGATAAATATCAAATAATTATAAAAAGTACACGTGTCTTACATGTAAATTTCAAAATCAATGACAAAAATACAAGTTTTCTATATTGCCTATTAAACTAAAGATGTTTGAGTAATTTAAAACGGACACAAATATAAAGACAAAGTTGAGTATTCAAATGGAAATGGGATAAAACGAATACGTACATATCCGGCTACATCCAATTTTAAAAGCTAGTATTAACCATATCTAATTAATGTGATAATTTTTTATTAAAATCGAACTAATTCATAAAATATCGTGAATACATGTTCATTTATTATTCCTAAGAATAAATAGATATAAAAATATATATTTTTCGTTAGGTAATTTTTTTTAATTTTATCTAGATTTAAAGAAAAAAGAATAAAAAATATAAAAAAATAATATTTTCTATAATTAGTCTTTTTCTATTTATCTCAGTAATAAATATATAGATACTTTTGTAATCATAAAATTACTTAATTTTAATTTACTTATTTATTATTTTTAAAACAAAATATTTCTTACATTTTTATTCGTATTTTATCGTCAAACAAATAAATATACTTTTTATTATTTTCATCTCTCTTTCTTATGACTTCTTTTCATATTCTTTTCTTATAATCCAAGATAGGATTAGAAAAGGAGCATAGATATCAACAAAGAAAGAACAATTTGAAAACTTATTATATTAATATTTTAATACATTTTAAAATTAAAATATTAAAAGAAATTATTATATTATTAAAAGAAAATTCTCAAGTGTTTATTCAATAGTGAGTGTTAAAATACAATTTTCCTGTGGAAGTAGGGGTCACAATTAATCATTTAGATACAAACACTTAAAAAAATATCTCATTAAAAAAGCAAAAGTTACAGAATCATTTATACATATGCAAAACCAGTGCTTGTTAGATTCTACAAGCATTTAGTTAAGAAAAGAAAGAACATGAAGTGCTTAATCTAAGATTCTAAATGTTCCAGTCATTGGAACCTCACAACTATGCAAGAAATGTCATCTTTACTTTTCTTGGAAACTGCTTCTTCTATCAAGTGCTTTGCAGCAGCTTGAGCATCCTTTATGTGCCTAATGGAATCTACTGCTTCTTGGTTTGACATTACCTGAAATGAAATCATTGAATGAATTTAAAACTATTTTTTTCTGTCAAAGTTGCTTTTACTTCTAGAGACCAAAATAGAAACATTGCTTAAAAGGAAAGAGAAAGAAAATGATGAGAAAGTTAACCTTCCATATTCCATCACTGGCCAGAATAAGAAACTCTGTATGATGAAGTACTTCCTCTATAAACACATCAGGTTCTGAACTAAGATGCATCTTCAAGCTCCTATCACCAAAAGCTCTTGCTACTGCTAACTGTCCATCTACTCGAGGGACATCTCCTGCAGGAAGCATAAATTCAAATGTTCTATATTACCAATTTTGTTCATAGTTTCTAATGCATGTGTATAGATTATAGCATACTTGCAAAAGCATGTCATGTCATGTCTCTCATTCTAAGAAAGGGTTGTAGGAACTGAGAATCAAATGACTTTTTACACTAAAGGAACATATGGAAGAACTTATTCAAACTTATGAAAAGCACTTTTGAATCATAGAACATGTTTTTAACTTATGTAATGATACCATGATACACTTTTACATTAATTTGATAAAGTATAAAAGGTAAAATAGTCATAAAAGTGTAAATTTTAGCACTTCTGTGGTACATAACACCTAAAAAAGTTGATTTTTTACCTGGAATGTTTGATACAAAGCCCCCACGTCTCTCAATGGATTTCTTTTCCTTACTTGGTTCATGATCTACAGATAGTTGCCTAGCCTTTCCATGCTCACAAATAACAGCTCTTGAGTCACCAACATTTCCTACTACAAGCTTCTGACCATCTATCAGTATTGCAGTTACAGCTGTTGACCCTCCTCGTCCCAACTCAAGTGCTTGTTCCAATATTTTCTCATCAGTTTCAATATAAGCCCTCTTCACTGCGTGTTCTGTCTCATTCCAAAAGTCATGCTGCTTGCAGAAAACATCAGTATAAATTATACAAGAATCTCTTGAAGCAGCTTTACAAGAAGGGTATTCATTATTAGATGCTCTCAAACTTGTCAAAACATTGAGGGGCCACCATTTACAATACTTAGATATGTTAGATGTTGTTTGTGTTAGTGTTGTTATCCTATCAAATTAAGTTTTACTCTAGTAATCATGTAATAACGATGAAACTTCAATTCTGATTAAAGATGATACAACAAGAAACTTAAGAACTGTATATGAGATTTGTCATACTCATGAGAATGTGATCAAAATGATGCAGTTGCCTTACCTGTTTCAAGATGTTATGAAAAAGATGGTTCTGCAGATAGCTTGCAACATCATGGCCTAAGTGGCCATCAAATATTGCAAACAAGCCTAATTCTCTGTCCTTTTCTTGCTTGAATTCTGAAACTAAATAATCTTCCATGGGATGTCCAGATTTTCCCTTCATCAAGTGAAAGCCATGTGTAATATGTTTTGATATTTTTCCTTTTCCTTTCCCTGTCTCTGGTGTTGATGTTCCAAACCCTGCTTTCACCTAAACATATATGATCAGAGTATTAGATCTTTCAGTCTCAATATTTTGAAAGCTTCCTTGAAACTGATACCAAGTTTATAAAAGATTATTTCCCCAAAAGTTGAATAATTTAAAAGGAAAAACTGTGACATTCCATATTGCCATGCATTTTAGCAAGAACACTGATCCAAACCAAACACATAGTTAATGGTATGTCACCCAATTGAAAAGCCAACACATCAATACATCTTAATTCAAGAAGCTGGTATAAGCACACTCCTGATGAATCTCCACATGCTGGATGCAACGCATTGAACATTTTCTGATTTATCTCATCACACAATTCTGCTATAGACACTCCTCAAGAAAGAAAAGACATGGAAAGAAAACGGTAGAACCAAATTAAATAGCAGCATATCTATCAGTTTCTGAAAGAACATCCAAGTTGCATTCATTGCAAACAAATCAAGAAACCTCAAGATCATCACAAGAACTTTCATTTGCAAAACACACCGATGAATAAACAAGAACCAGTTCAAAACATGTGAATGAATGAAGTTGGCATGCTTAGTTTGCAGAAAAGAATCATGATGGTTTTCTCTTGTTCTGCTGACCTTCATCATATTGAGGATATCTCTTCCTGTCATGATGGCACAGTGGTAGAAGTTGTTTCTGTTGATGAATGTATGAAGAGATTAGAGGGAGAGAAAATGAAGATGTGAGTATAAATAAGGAAAGTTTGACTTTGTGCACGTGACTTGCCCGAAACATTAATTTTGTAGGCCGCGTTCTTTGAACAGAACGCGTTATTGCCGACGTAGCTTTCTTTTTTGAAGTTGCTTGTATCTCTTTGGAGTTTCTCTTTCACATGATTTACCTTAGTATCTTCTTAATATCAACTTTCCCACTTGCTCTTTGTTCCCATTTGTATCAATGCTCCCACATGGAATAAGGAAAACTATATATGCGTCACATTGTGTTTTACTAGGTCATCCAGTAACTTGATTAATACAAACTTGTTTCACCTCAATAATACAACTATAATAAATATCTACATAAATTTTTTTGTTTTATCATTTTTTTTAAATCATTAAAAAAATTTATCGAAGAATATAAAATTTCTTGATAATCACAAATTTTTTTTGGTAAAACCAAATTATTAATAGTAAAAATTTACTATACTAAAATGTCAGTTGACAATTACAAACTATTTAAATTTATTGATAATTATTTATTAGTAAATATTCATTAGTGATTATCGATATATTCTTTTAATTGATAAAATTCATTAATAAATATTGTGGTTTTATTTTATTTTTCTTTTCATTATCCTTTTCCTTCATCATTATTGTTATTATATTCTTTATTTCTATTGTCCATCGTTATCATTGTTATGTTTGTTACCGTTGACTTTTTTTTCTTCTTTTTTTTTTCTCTTTTTTTCTTCTTCTCACCAATATCCATTTAATTTATAATAATATTTCGTTATATCTAATGAAAAATTAGCACTCGTTTTAACGACAGATTGTTGATTTTTAAAAATACAATTATTGACAAAATTTAAAAAAAAAAAAATTTTACCACATTAGTCAAAACTTTAACGTTTATTGATGAAATTTATAAAAAAAAAAAAGTTTATTAGTAAGTTCTTTTTTATCTGATAAAATTCATCAATAAATATTATTATATTAATGGTTTTTTATTTGTAAAATTTGATGGATAATATGATAACCTCTTGTAGAAATAAATATTGAAGTGTTTAAAAGAGGTTGGATTGTGGCATGTGTTAAATATTTGTCATGTTAAGGTTAAAGGGGTGTTGTTTTATAGTTTTGATGGAAAGTAAAATGGATAGATATATGATTGTGTTAAATATTAGGAGAGAAGATGTAGGTGAGGAATAATTTTTTATTGTGAAAGGGAAATTTTTATTGAATTATTACAGAGGTGGTTGTAACTGAGTCAATCAAAAGCAGCCACATGGTTGTGGAATAGATCAAAAGAATGACTTTAATAAACAAAACAAACTGCTTTCTTCATTTATTAATGCATGCATTTCTATTATATGCTTCTTTCTTATGGCCACGTTTTACAATTGTATTATCTTGACATCTTCATTAACTAAATTTTTTTTTTGTCTTTTAATCTTGTGTCGATCATTAATTGTTTTCTTTTCAACAAAGAGTTGGATAAATGTATTGAAATCAGATCGTTTTCACGTTGTATAACTTGATGTTGTCAAACTAAACTAGGTCAAAATTTAAACTGAAATTTTAAGGTAGATTTTTGAGATATGATATCATAATCTTGCACACAACTTATAAATATTTTTGAAATTTTTAATCTTATATTTGAGAGTTCATTCATCGATATGAAAAATCTGTTAAGATTCAGATTTCATACAATTTTATTTACTTCCTAAATCAGATTAATATTAAAAAGGAAAAAATTTATTTAACAACTTTTTTTTTATAACTTTTTGACAAAAAGATAATTTGTGATTGATCCATTTTAAAATAATAGTCACACCGTGATTTAAAAAGAGTAACACATTCGTTTAAAAATAATAATATGATAGATTGATAAAATACATTTATATATACCTTGGATTGTCGTTTAAATCCAAGGTTAAACATACCGACACATTTATAAATGTTTACTAGATGACTTAGCAATCAATAATAAAAGACAACTAATGCTTCAATTAAGAATAACGCATTAAATTGGTTTCTCTTAGTTGGATGCTAATTTTCAACGTTTGACATTTGCCCAAATAATCAAGTCCACTCATTTATATATGTAAGCCTACGTTTCTCAAAACTCAAAACTTAAAAATCTGTTTTTTTCTTTTTTAACCAAAATCAAAATCAAGTCACTAATTAAAAAACGCTGATTAACGTAGGTTATTTTGGACTTTTAACGTCTATTAATTAACCGACGTCTAAACCGGTGACGTCAATGGGACGTCGGACATCCTAACCACAGACGTCTATAATGACGTCAGTTAGTGCCAGAGACTGACGTTGGTTCTGGTTTAACTGGATGTCTAAAGGCACTATATAGACGTCGGAAGGAACACTAACCGACGTCTAAGAGGCACTAAAGACTTTGGAAATGACACTGATTGACGTCTAAGAGGTACAATAGACGTCGGTGTGTACATTAACCGACGTCTAATACAGTGGTTGTGTTTTAGTGCAGTTTTGTTCCCGTCTTTGGATAGCCTAGTAGCACAATCTCCTTTTGCTAGTTTCCGCCCAAAAAAGGCTTGCATCTTTTGAATTTCTTATGGTCCCTTCAACGTAAAACCGAACCTGGGTGGTTGTTTAGTTCCCTTTTTCATCCGCAAGAGGCAAAAATCACGATGAAGCGAAAACTAGACAACGACCCAAGGTCGTTTTTGGGTTGAAACGATCAAAAGAAATTCAAAAAGAAGTCGTTATTTCTAGGAGGCAGCTAGCAAATGGAGAATGTGTTACTACGTTACCCTAAGAAAGGAACAAAACTGCACTAAAACACAACACAAAGAAAGCAAATTTTAATCAGTTGAACCAGAAGATAATAGATGAAAGACTAAACAAAGTTTAAACAGTAAGCATAAAAAAAACCACGCACCTGGGATGCCGCAAAAGAGAAAAAGGAGAAGAGGCAGAGGATAAAGAGATCAGAAACAACAACAGATTGCCGCAAGAGAGAAAAAGAAGAGGTGCCGCAAGCGAGAAAAGGAAGAGGCCGTAAGAGAAAATAGAGAAGAGGAAGACGATATCAGAAACTGAATGTCGCGAAGAGTTTGCGGTTGTATTTAAAATGAAATTGGGCGTCGGTTGCTCCGGACACCGACGTCTATAGCCACCTAGACGTCGGTTATATAACTAATATGACGTCCAAGTTAACATTTAAACTGACTTTTTTAATACCCACTAGACGTCGATTTCGAGGGGATCCGACGTCTAGGAAGCTGAACTGATTGACGTATGATTTCCTGTCAGTGATGTTCACGACATTGTGATGGGGCGCCGACGTCTATAATGATGAACATAATTACTTACAAGCACATAGACGTCGGTGCCCCTTTTAGCCGACGTCTAAGGCCCTCGAGTTTGGTGAACCTAATTAATTACAGGCACATAGACGTCGCGCCCCGATCCCCGACGTCTAAATTGAAGATTTTTTGTCTTCCCGCCTTCCGTTCAGGCCGTAAACGTCGCTTTTTTACTACGCGACGTCTAAGCGCCTGGGAATTAGGTAAAGAGCATTAATTGTAGCCCCATAGACGTCGACCCCCCTTTAACACCGACGTCAAAGGACTGTCTTCTCACCTATCTCTGAGAATTAGACGTCAGTTTGTGTCAGTGTGGACGTCTACAGTGTAATAGACGTCACTGGAACTTAAAACCGACGTCTAGGTTACCAATCTATTTACGATAATGTCACCGTCCACTCATATACGTCAGGTTAGCAACTAACCTTCGTCTATTGGGTGACGTTAAACAGCGCTTTTGCACTAGTGAATTACTTTTTAACACACTTGAGAAAAGAAATAGTGTGTATACATTGAGAAAAAAAATGTGTTTTAGAAAATGTTCTTCATTGTAAAACACTTAAAATCCATTTGTTAAATACGAATAAATTTAAACTATATTTATAAATACTATATTAGCTTGTAGAAAAGCTAAATTTGGTCTCCCGTATTAGAATAAAAAGTAAATAATTGGAAAATGTTCATTTCACATAACGGAATGTTTGGAAGAAGAAGAAAACAAAAAGTTAATAAATGTACTTAATGAGACTATGAGTAAGAATTGAAGTCAGGGATTTCCAATCTTACTTATGGTCTCTATTTCTTGAGGAGTAGTTAGGAGTGATAACATCTACTCATGCAATTTGTTTATAAAAATGTCTTAGAAAAAATAACACATTTAACTTATTCAAATATGTTAAATTGAAAAGGGTAGTGTTTTAGTTACTTACTATTTTGTAATATTAGTATGCTTTATTGAAAAATGAAAAGAGAGAAAAAAATTATGTAATTATGATAAGAAGACTTCTCATCCATAAAATTTGATTAATAAAAAGTAAAGATAAAAATATTGAAAATGATTTAAGAATTTAGAGATAAAAAGAAAATAGTTTATCATATAATACATTTTTTTTCATATAATGGTGAGAAATAGAAGTATTTGGTCATATTTTCTTACACCGAGGGCGCTCTCTATGTATGAAAAACACATGTTAACTTTAGTAACATCTTTGAGCACATGAAATCTAGAGAATTTTGTAAAGAAATTATTTTTTAAATGTTCATATATTTAGTAGAAAATCAAGTGGTGATTCTCTTGTCACATAGGAGCTAGTTCAAGAAAGTCTTCATGATTAGCTTCAAGAAAAGTTAACCTTTTCATTAGTAATCCTATCTTTCCTAAAAGACTTTATACCCACACAGAAATTATTGACAGAGATATACACGGATATCTTTTTCTGCTCTTATCGAAAAAGTTGCAAAAATAAGTTGAAGTTACCGATTGGATTTATCCTACCGAACAGTGGATATTCAAAAGATTGTACGGTCACAGTGTTTTAAAGATTGCTTTTGTCATTTCTATTTTCTTTTCTTTCTTTTTCCCCTTTGCGTGTGTATATATATATATATATATATATATATATATATATATATATATATATATATATATATTCCTTGCTTTCGCTGTACACAACACTTACACTTTCAATAATATTCATTCATAATTCTTGTTTTCTCTCTTCTCAAAAACACTCACACGGTATCACTAGAAAGAAATAGGATTCTGATCATGCTTCTTTTTGTCATAATATTTCTGCACAAGTTGAACCATTTTCTTTTAAAGAGGCCAGTATGTTTGATTGTTGGCAGCAAGCTATGAACTCTGAACTTTCTGCACTAGAAAGAAACCGAACATGGACCTTGGTGAATCTTCCTGCTGGTAAGAAACCCATCAGTTGTCATTGGATTTATCGTATCAAGCACAAAGCGGATAGCTCTATTGACAGATACAAAGCTCGCTTAGTGGCAAGAGGTTTTACTAAAACTGAAGGACTAGATTACTATGAAATTTTTTCCCCTGTTGTTAAAATCACCACTGTTCGTCTAGTTCTTGCTCTTGCCGCTAGCAACAAATGGTTTCTTCATCAGTTAGATGTTGACAATGCTTTTCTTCATGGTGACTTAACTGAAGAAATATATATGACGTCTCCCCCTGGTCTCTGCCTATCTACTCCTGGTCTTGTTTTCAAGCTTCACAAGTCTCTTTATGGTTTAAAACAAGCTAGTAGAAATTGGAACCACAAACTCACATCAGAATTACTTTCTATCGGGTACACACAAAGTACTGTTGGCCACTCCTTATTTATCAAGCATTCGTCCTCCACTATCACCATTATTCTAGTCTATGTTAATGATATACTTTTATTTGGAAATAACTTGTCTGAAATCACCACTGTCAAAGATCACCTGCACAGCAAGTTTCACATTAAAAATCTTGGCGATCTCAAATACTTTTTGGGATTCGAAATTGCTAGATCTCAAGCTGGTTTATGCATCAATCAGAGAAAATATTGTCTTGAATTGATTTATGAAGCTGGAATGTTAGGGTGCAAACCTGCTCCCACACCTGTCGATCCTTCCGTTAAACTTCATGCTGATGAAGGAATCCCTCTCACAGATCCTTCTTCTTACTGTCGCCTCATTGGACGATTACTCTATCTCACTCATACGCGGCCTGATATTGCCTTTGTTGTCCAACAACTTAGCCAGTTTGTTTCTTCTCCTCGTCAACCTCATATGCAACAAGCCATGAGGATTATTAGATATTTAAAGAATGCTCCTGGTTCTGGTCTATTATATGTTGCTGATAATTCCCTTCGCATTCATGCTTACTCTGATTCTGATTGGGCTGCTTGTGTTACTACTAGAAGATTCGTTTCTGGTTTTTGCGTTTTTCTTGGAATTGCTCTTATTTCTTGGAAATCAAAGAAACAAACTACAGTTTCTAAATCTTCTTCTGAAGCAGAATACAAGTCCTTAGCCTCCTTAACTTGTGAACTGCAATGGCTATAATATCTTTTAACATATCTGCATGTATCGTGCCCAACTCCTTACTCTGTCTACTGTGACAATAATTTTGCCATCAACATTGCCAAGAATCCCACATTTCATGAAAGAACAAAGCATATAGATATAGACTACCAGTTACCAGACAAAAGCTTCAAGACGGTCTTATCAAGCTTCTTCACGTATCTTTTACCAATCAACTTGCAGATGTTTTCACCAAATCTCTTTACTCTTCTTCCTTTAATACTGTTACTTCCAAGCTAAACATGCATAATATCCACGTTCAACTTGAAGGAGGGTGATAGATATATACACAAATATCTTGTTCTGCTTTTACCGAAAAAGCTGCAAAAATAAGTTGAAGCTACCAATTGGATTTATCCTACCGAATGGTGGATATTCAAAGACCGTACGGTCACAGTGTTTTAAAGATTGCTTTTGTCATTTCTACTTTCTTTTCTTTCTTTTCCCCCTTTATATATATATATTCCTTGCTTTCGTTGTACACAACACTTACACTTTCAATAATATTCATTCATAATTCTAATTTTCTCTCTTCTAAAAAACACTCACAATTATTGAATATAAAAAAAGTTTTTCCTTCTCCTCAATTTTTATAGATATTTTTATTGATCAGTAATTAGAATGACACTAATTTTTAATTTTTTGATATAAATTCGAAATATAATTTTTTTTATAACTGAAATAAATCCAATTGAAATAGATATAGTCTAAAGGAGACTAGTTTGATACATTAAAAAAAAATTGTATACATTACATTAGATAAAAAAAGATAATTTTTTTAATTCTTTTTTTTTATGTATACATCATTGAATTAAAATCACTGCCATACCAAACCAAAATGCGTGTATTTATTTAGCCTATTTATCTATCTATAGATAGATAAATAGGCTAAATAGAAGACAAAACAAAATTAGATTAACGAATTTTCACACGCGGATACATATGTATCCTTACTATATTGAAACGGCTTCCATTATGGGTATTAAACCAATAACGATTTATACAAGCTAAATCTTCTAATCGATATTTTGGCCAAAGAAAAATTTTGAAATTCATTAGTTTTTTTTCTCTTTCTCATTTCTTTTTTTAGTCAAAACTTGAAAACAATTTTTGACTTTATTGTCATTATAAAATATTGTGTTTCTATGCATACTATTTATATTATTTGAATCTAAACAAATTCTAATTCTCAACTCTCTACGACATCTAGCAGATAAAATGTTTTCAGAAACAAGTAAATTAAAATTCTCTTTTTCTTTGTTTTCTGTTATCTTTTGATCTTTTGTTCTTGTAATGTATTTATCAAAATTCCCTTCAGTCATAAAATACAAGTCAATTAAAATTGTTAGTTAAGGTTGTTAAGCTTAATTTTGAATAGAAGCATTTAGATGCCAACATGACATTTCTTTATGGAAATCTTGAGCGGATTATTTATATGAAGCAACTAAAAGAATTTGAAATAAATACTAAGAAAATTTTGGTTTGTGATGAATTAAGGGTAAACAAAAAAATTTAGAATGTTTAGAAATTTTATTTCTATTTCCAGATTTAATTTTTGTAATTTATTGTATTTGACTTATGTAATTCTTTTATAATTTTTGTAATTAGAGATTTTTATGGCTTTTTTTTCTAATTAGCAAAGTAGAGGATTGATGGCATTAGTTTCATTAATGGATTGGTGTAATAGTCTAGTATTGATCACGAGTCTCCAACAACGACGTAAAAAAACTTATTACACCTTCGGCAAGTGCATCGAATCATTCAAGTAATATAAAATAGTAAGATTAAGTATCGTTTTTCAAGATACTCATATAATTTTAAATAGTTATGCAATTAATAATTAATCTAGACTAAAGAATTTGAGATTATGTGCAAATAAATGAATTTATGCATAAACAAAGTTGGACTTTGGAGTTGGAGGCACTTAAAAATGAAAAAAGGTTAGAAATGGTATGGATTAACATTGTCAGGGTTAGATTTCACTCACTTCACTCTTGTGTATAAACAAATTCATCTCTTCCCCGTCAAAATACTAAATCCAATCCACGAGAATACTCAAACTCTAATCCCTTAAAAGAAAGAGTATATGTTTCTTTATTTAGAGTCAATTTCTTAAACTCTTAACAAACAAACTCACTTTATGAACTAGGGTTTAAGACAACTAATGGGTCAAGCTTCATTCCTAGATACAAGCTCCATTAGGTATCTTGTTCCAAGTCTAGGTTTCAAAAAATACTTTCCAATACCTAATGAACCACGTATCAAGCTATGAATGTCCCAATTACAACAAACATTAAGACCTGAAACAAGAATACTAGCATTTAAAGGAAGAGACACATATATATTCAAAGCATTTACAAAATACACAAGAGTTCAGTGACTACATCTAGCCTTATCAGGATGGGTTTAGCTCTCCATTTTCATGGAGAGCCCAAACTTACAAAAATGAACATGAAAGAAAAAGGAGAAACGAAGAGGAAGAAGACAGTGCTCCCACAAGCCCTAACAAACCTTCAAGCTCTCCAAAGAGTGTTTTCTTGCATCAACCACCAAAGACATGGTTTCTTTCGAGCCATAAGAAAAAATAGGGCACAACTTGTCACATCAGTGTAAGTGTCGTTCAACGTATGATCTCTTCCGCTTAGCACAGGTCTTCATAAATACCATATTTGCTCTCTATAATGATGGCACTCAGCGGTTGCTGGGGGCGCTCAGCATCACCTGAACTTTAAGAACTTCCACTTTTGTTGTTCTTCTTGCTTCTCTGAGTTTTCAAGCTCTTTGATTTAATAAATGGTCTTCTTGTCACAAAGTTTAAACAAATAACTCAATGATATCTTGAAAGTGTGTTGGGATTAGACTTCATTACTCTATTCTTAAACACAATTATTATTTTATTGAATAAACAAGGTACATTCATTGTTCCTGAAAGTATACTAATGTAATTCTAAACTATTTAAACTTAATGTGATTTCTCCAGTCCTAATGAATGAACTCTTTTCATTAATGATCAGGACTCTATCACTAGCTAAAGCATATAGGTGTATGTCTGTCAAAAACATTAGATGATCTAATTGGATCTATAACTTGAATTAGCTTTTGCCTAATTAAGGTTATATATGCAACAAATAACTAATCAATTCATTAACAATTCAAAGCAAATGAAATCACTTATATATGAAAGAACACTTGTATAAAGCAAGAAAATAGTATTGTCCACAAGTTCAAAGAACTACATCTAATCCCAACACCAAGAAATTCAACAACTCATGTTAATTCTAGCAATTGATCTTAGGAGTTGTTATAATCTTCTTATGTCTCTCATATTTTAAGAAATATTACAAGTGAAATGGGAGAAAGACCTTATAGAAAAGTCTAAGAAAGTGGATATCTAAAATAAGGGGCCTGCTTTAATTTATGGATTGTTTGGTCTTAGTTGCAACTTTAATCATGGTGGTTGACTTGTGAGTTTTTCTTTCATAGAGAGTTTTCTCAAGGTTTAGACTTTCTTCATGATGTTAAGTCTAGAAGGTTTCCTTCATGGATGGTTTCTTCCATGGTAAAGTTGCAGAGCTTGATGTTTCACCATTGTGAGTTTTTCTCGTGCGATTCAGGCATCTTAAACTATAAAGTCAAAATTTGAATTTTTTTGAAACCACCTTTCGACGCTTAAGTTGGTCTTTTGAGTCTCAAATTTCTTATTTTTTTTTCAAAATTACATAAATTTGCTGAAAAATTCCATTAAATTATGATTTTTTTTTCAAATATTTTTGACTAAACTATAAGTAAAAAAATATGAAATACCAGTTTAGTTTATGTAATAAGATCAAATAAGATAACTGTAGAACTGTACGTAAAATATAAATTAAATACACATTTATCAAACGTATGGTCATGTGAACAATTATAAAGGAGGTTTTAGGATTAAAGTTAATAGTTGAAGAGTTTAAAGTGTAAAAACAAAGATATCACAATTTTCTATACTTATAACAATGTCATATAGTATAAAAAATCAAGTTTATCAAGAAAAAAAAGCACGCAAATTAATATTAAATTATAAATCATTTTTCATAAGAGAGGAAAATACTCATAAATTTATCCAAATAATGAAAATTTCAACAAATCATATTTTTGTAGTATGATTATAAAAATTCTACCCAACAACAATTTCTTTTACTGATTTAATTTAGTTCATTTGATTGGTGATCAATTTTATGATTCACGTAGTGACATTTGTTTGTAGCTTCACTTCAAAATTTTGTTCCTAAATCAATACGAAGATTTACAGAGTTTGTCGTAGTAAATAAATTTGTCAAAGGTTGTCTAGTTTTCTCTTAGGATGTGTTTTTTGGAAGGATTTGTGGGAAATGATTTGGGGGAGATGATTTGAGTGGATTTGAGGGTAATTTTTTTTGTTGTTTTTTTAGTGGATTTGTGGGTAATTGAGAGTGGATTTAAAAGTAAAGTTTGTGAGAATTAGTGTAAGATTTGATTGATGTGACAAATAAAAAAGTTTTGTTTAATTGATAAAAATTGAAGATTACCAAAATATCCTTGGTAATAAAAGTAGTATAAAATTGTAATTATTAATATTATATATAACTGTAAAATTATTATATAAAGAGAAAAAATAAAAAATTATTATTATTATTATTTGTTATTATTATTATTAACATTAACTATTTAATTATTAAAATTTAAATTTAAGAGTGTATTTGATATCATAAACAATTGAAGAATAAAAGAAAGATTAAAAACTTTTTTCTTCCATGGGTCATGTGGAGAAACAGACGCATCAAATGTTCTCCTCGTGCTTTCTCTTCTACTTTTGAGATTTGCTTCCTCTGCTTCTTCTTCAACGGTGCTCTCCCTTCAACATTTCAGATTTGTTTCCTCTTCAATGTGTTCAACCACTTTCCATGCATGTTCTTTCGGTTCCCTTTTTGGTTGTGCAACTCTCCATGTGCTTTTCTCTCTATTTTTGCATTTTTGAAATTTGATTGTCTGAATAGTTTGAAATTCCAGCGGCGTCCTCAGCCTTCGTCCCAGCGTCCACCACCAAAACAACCTTCAACTTGGTTGAACATGGCACCTGCACCTCCACCATGAAACTTGGAACGAAATGCTCTAAGGAAATCACATACTATCAGGCTGGAACTGAATACAGGTTAAATGTAAATTCCTCCAACCCCTGCAACGATGGAAGGAACCGAATACACCTTCAAAATATTTCATTTTAGCAATTCTTCTCTATCTTCTTCATCACACTGTCGTTATGCATGTTTTTCATTCAATTATGAAACTTTGAAATCAAATAAAAGAGGTTAATATTCTCGTGGTAATTTACAAATAAGTGAGGGCAAACATGACTTTTGACTATAAATCCCTTCAAATCTTCGCAATCTAGCGGATGTTGAAATTAAGCTTTATCTTGCAAATCATCACAAATCACCACAATTTCATCCTGACAAATCCACACAAACGAATAAACAAAACCTCGCTCACAATTTCTTCTCTACAGTATTATCTACAGAAACGAACACAGCATTAGTGAATGAATCATTTGGTGCAGACGTATTTGATTGATGATTATAATTTTATGTCAATCATTATTTTATTTTATTGACCGCCTATGTTTTAACTAATTATATTAGTAAGAAAAACATTTGCCACATAATTTATACATTTACCCTTATTATATATGAATAAAATCTTTATGTTTTCTTCACACTTTTTTTTTACTCTTTTATTATCATGAAAGTTAACATAGGTGAAAATTAATAACATTTTTCACTTTCTTTTATAAATCAAACAAGGGTAATATTTTTCTTTTGTCAATTTTTTTTGTCATAATCACTTTTCAGTTTAGAGGAATGAAAGTAATTAAGAGGAACTAAAACAATCTTTTTCAAATTTTTGGAATAAAAATCGTTTAAGTTAAAGATAATAAAGATTAAAAGTCTTAAAAATAAAATAATTTTGGGGAGCAAATTGTGGTCAACCACAACATAATTAAATCCTGAATTTGGTCGGCGCAAAGTTGGACGAAACCAAAAGCATGAAGAAAGCTATATTATAAGTTGTCGCTTCTGATTAATATAAACAGAAACAAATTTGGCATTATGAGTCGCAGCGTGTTGAATAACAAAGATTACGTGTTCATCATTCACTGAACCTTGTTATTTATTTCATCACTATTTATTAAATGATTACCTTTTCATTATTGCAATGTATAATAAACATTACCTTTCATCATTGATTTTATGACATTTCATTACCATTTTCCCATTCACTATTATGTTGTTTGGCTAAGTTCAGTTTGGATGGCCTGATTTCCTATTTTTCCATATTATGTAGGGGATATCTCATTCATTCTATATACAAAAGGTAACCAACTGAATTGAATTTTTCTAAAATAATAGTTAATCTGAAATAATATATATAAGTGGAATCAATAATTTCTTTTCTAATGAGTTGTTATCTACTTTTTATTTTCAAATTTAATTCATTAATCTTGGTCGAAACATTTGTTAAAAAATCTTGGATACTAAAATTAGTCCATTTTGAAAATAAGTGTCATAGTTTCATAATTAATAAAGAAGAAGAACTATACCATTTATTTTTACTTGTATTTATAGTTTGTCTATAGGTTTTTTATTAGGATCCACCTAATTACAGTCTAAACATGACTAATTACAATTAAGTCTTTAATTAGGATGATTTTCTAGATTAATCCGTTTTACCTTGATCATTTGATCATTATTACACTAAAATCCTTTTGATCATTTTGTCCATTATGAGGAATTTCAGTTTTGTTAACTGGAGTTGATTGCCCCAGTTAGAGATGATAAAAAAATCCGCGGGCACGGGTATCCGCAGTAAAACCCGCGGCGGGTAGTTACTATCCGCGAATATTGACTACCCGCGGGTAACGGGTAGTGGGTATTTTAATACCCGTTTCTAAACGGGTCGGGTACGGGTAGTATACTACCTAACTCGGGTATCCGTTACCCGAAAAAATAATAAAAAAATAATTTATATATATTTTAATTAAATTTAATTAAAAATAAAATAAAGTTATATTTTATTAGGTAAAATTTAATTAAAATTAAACTTTAATTTTTATTTAATTTATTTTATACTATATTATATAATTTTTTTTTGTAATTTTATTTAAATTTTATTTTAAAATAAATATATTTTTTTTTGCGGGTATCCGCGGGTACTCGCGGGTTTTAAAATACCCGGCGGGTTTTTTCTAAACGGGTACCCGACGGGTATGGAGTCGGGTGGCGGGTACATTTTTATCCGACGGATCGAGTTGCGGTTAGACATTATCCGTACTCGACCCTACCCGTTGTCATCCCTAGTCTCAGTTGACCAATATATATATATATATATATATATATATATATATATATATATATATATATATATATATATATATATATATATATATGGAAAAAAAAATACATAATTAATGTTTTTCATTAAGTATAAACGTCATTGAAGTAATTTATTTACTTGTATTAATCTCAATAAATACTAAACCACTTTATATTATGATGTGATCATGCATCACTAACATCTAGATATGTATGTCCTATATTAGATATCTAAAAATAAGAAATCGTATAAAAATCTTTAATAACATTTTAATGAATCAATTCTTACAAATTTTTATTTTGCTTCGACATAAATTTTGAGAGATATTCATTTGTCTTTCATTAAACTTTAAGGGTTGAAAAGTTGATCACAACTAATACGTCAATCTGTCAATCCATTCCAAACAGAGTATGACAGGTTAACATTTTCAACTTATCAACTCGTTTTGGCTCGCTCTGCCTAGCTCGCGAAATTGGTAAGATAAAGCCTCTGTTCTTATGAATGGATTTGGGGGAGATGATTTGAGTGGATTTGAGGGTAATTTTGTTGTTGTTTTTTTTAGTAGATTTGTGGGTAATTGAGAGTGGATTTGAAGGTAAAGTTTGTGAGAATTAGTGTAGGATTTGATTGATGTGATAGAATTAAAAAATTTGTTAAATTAATAGAAATGAAAGATTACCAAAATGCCCCTAGTTATTTTAGTAATATAAAATGTTTTTTTAAATGTTATATTTAAATTTATAATTGTTAATAAAAAAAGGAAATTAATTTATAATAAGTGAAATTAATTTTTAAAATATTAAAAAAAAAAATTTAAAAGCCTGGATCCGGATACGCATTCCATGTATCCGGATACTCTTCTTTTCCATTTTCTAAACAAAATTGTATCCGGATACAGCAACAGTGTATCCGGATACCTGCCCCATTCTGTTTTTTTTTTTTTTACGTTAAAATGGATTTGGCTTTTTTATTCACTTGGAAATATGACAATTACAGAGGGGTAGATGAGTCTTTTCCAATTAAATCATCGCAAATCCTCTCGTTTTTGCGAGATGGTGAGACAATGCATATAAATCACAATCGTCGCAAATCCGTCCGCGTGCAATCCGTTCAAACGAACGTAAAATTTGAAAGTTTCCTCGCTCGCAAATTGGTGTGCACAGTAAAATCAGTGCAAAGGAACAAAGCGTAAAGATAGGATGAGACGAGATGACTCATTATACTTTTTTTAATTAAAAATCAAAACAAAAATAATAATTTAAAAAATTAACTTTTATATATTATATTCTTTTAAAGATAATATACAATAATATTGTATAACTTAAATCATTATCATTTATAAATTAAGTTTTAATTATTAATTATAAAATTAATTTAACATGTAGATATAATAGATATCTTAATTTATTTAATTTGAAAGAATAAACCATTAGCATCTTAAAAAATATTTCTATAATTAAATAGGCTTACAAAATAAACAATATATATATATATATATATATATATATATATATATATATATTTAAAAAAATTAAAAAAGAAAGTTAAAAAGATTAAAAAAAAACAAAAAAGAAAATTGGACCAACCCACCAACCCATCTTTTGACAAGATGGAATACAAATTTTAACCTATTTTGCTATGACAAGTCAATTGGATCGGATTTTGATGAGCCAACAACTATTTATGTTAAAATAGGTTAAGTTGACTCGTTTTATTATTTTTACTAAACTTATTACATGTTTAATCACTTACTAGTTTAAGAAATAAAAAAACTTGTTATTTGTAAAACCGTTATAATCATATTAAAGATATTGTAATTTATTGAGACCCAATTATTTAATTATAATTATGTATCACTCATCTTATAATGAGAAAAGAAAAGTTTGAACATAAGTTTCTTCTAGGTTTAATATCTATTTTGGTCCCTCCTTTGGGAGGTTTTGTTCAAAGTGGTCTCTCCTTTTTTTTAAAAGTTCACTTTAATCCTAGTTTTCGCAAAAACGGTTCAAGTTGCTCTTTTTTGGTAACGGCGTTAAGTTCACTAACGACAGAGCTGTCAGGTGTGTAATGTTTGATGATGTGACATTGTAAGTTGTTTTAAAAAATAATTAATGATGATGTGTAAATGAATATAGTTAAGGTAAAATAAAAAAAAATTGAATTAGGGGTATTAAAAAAAATTATTAGTTGTGATCATGAAATTTAATAAAATTAAAGTTAAAATAAAAATTGAAATTAGGATAGTTTGGTGTAATTAAGTCAAGTGATTTGGGTCAGATACAAATTTGAGTAAAATCTACGAATTGGAAATTTCTGGACAATTGCAATTAGGGTTCATCAAGTACCTTCAAACATCATGAACACCAAACACGACAATGGAGTTGGGAAAGTGGATTAAAGCATCATGCATACCTAAATCAAGAAGCAACAGTTTTTGTGCAGTTTTGAGATTGTAGAGACATATACTTATGATGTTCTTCTGTTCTTTCATTACAAAAGCACTTTCCTTTCAGCTCTGAACATTGGCGGCGACATCCCTAAACTAAGGTTTTCGTCATAATAGTCAAAAGGGTTCCTTTGCCTCTGTTTTTCTTCTTCCATTTTCGATCAATTTTCTTTCTCAACACGAAAGCATAACTCTTTCACTCTTACCATGGAGCACCCAAACTTCTTCTTCGGTGAAGAAGAGGATGGCATGGCCCATCTCACAGACCCACTTGTTTTTCCGACTTTGGATCCTTTTTCTAGAGACTTTTCGCTGGAAGACGACTTCTCAGAAACAGCCCAACTAGGTACAACTTCTTTGAAGACCCGCTTGATTTTTTTAGGTTGGCAATGTATATGAATGTTAGGGAGAAAGAAACAGCCCAACTGGTTTTTGATTTGATGCAGGAACGAACTGTGATTTCTTGGAATACCATGATAAATGGGTACCTTAGGAATAATTGTGCCGAGGATGCACTGAGGGTTATGGGTACTGAAGATTTTGGTTCAAAACATTTGAATCTTTTAGTCACGATTTTATTTGTCGTGTTTGGTATTCATGATGTTTGAAGGTACTTGATGAACTGCAATTGTCCAGAAATTTCCAATTCGCAGATTTTACCCAAATTTGTATCTGACCAAAATCACTTGACTTAATTACACCACATTATCCTAATTTTAATTTTTATTTTAACTTTAATTTTATTAAATTCCATGATCACAACTAATAATTTTTTTTAATACCCTAATTCATTTTTTTATTTTACCTTAACTATATTCATTTACACGTCATCATTAATTATTTTTTAAAACAACTTACAATGCCACATCATCAAACATTACACACCTGACAACTTTGCCGTTAGTGAATTTAACGCCGTTACCAAAAAGGACCAACTTGAACAGTTTTTGCGAAAATTAGGACTAAAGTGAACTTTTGAAAAAAGAAAGGACCACTTTGAACAAACCCTCCCAAAAGAGGGACCAAAATAGGTATTAAACCTTTATTCTATGTGATGTCAAAATTTTTAAAGACTTTTTTAAGATAAATATTTCTAAATCTTTCAAATCATGTCATCTAATAAATTCTAATAATCTTCTTAGGAACTCCAAACTATTAGATATCAAATTTATTATTAATTTATCTTTAATCTTCTCAACATCGTGTTTACTAGTAATTATTATCATAATATCACCAATATACAGTAACAATATTTCTGGAGCAATCTTATCTTATAAACTTTTCAATTTGAAAAAAAATAAAATTTTAAAAGTTAAAAATATTTTACAACATTCATAATACTTAAATTTATTTTCTAATAATTTAAAAAAATTGTTAAATTTAGTTGATATTAACATTTTTTAAAAAATATTAAATTATTTGATAATAAAAATTAAAAATTTAAATACTGATTTAAATTAATAATTTAAGTGTATTTATTATACATATTTGTGAATCAATTTATTTTTTGAAATAAATTGGTTGTAATATCTAAATGAAATATATATATATATATATATATATATATATATATATATATATATATATATATATATATATATATATATATATATATATATAAGAGTAATCAATATTTTAAAATTGAATAAATATTTTTTGCTTGGATTTAATTACATTTGCAAAGTTTGTTTTGTTAAAAAATTAAACCTGTTCTAAAATGAGAAATGAATAATGTTAATTAAAATTATTAAAATTTTACTAACTTATTAAATATTATAACATTTTAATGAGTTAATTATGTAACATATAAAATATTATATTAGTTTCAGTTGCGATCCTATTGTTAATAAAATAACATGTTACGTTATCTTTTATTTGTTTGTAATATTTTATTTTTGAACAATATTATTTTCTTTTTGTAATAGTTTTTTATTAAAAATAATACCATATTTTAAAATTTTAATGATAAATAAAAATTGAAAGCTAAATTGTAACTTTAATTAATTATTTAAGTTAATATTGTAAATATGCATTTATTTAAATGCATTAGAAATTTTATTTTAAAATAAATATTAAAAATATTTTTTTATTAAAATGATAAGAAAATTTCTAAATTCAAGTTAGAAAAAACAAATTAATAATATATTCGAAATAGATAAATAAATTTATAAATTTATTAAAAATAATAATTAAAAATAAAGAAAATTTCCATTATTTTTATGTTTGAAAAAAGTAAAAAGAAGTGGGAAATTATTTAAGTAAATATTTTGAATAATATGTCATTACAAAAAAAATTATTGGAAATTATGTTATTTTAAATAAAACTTTACCAATGAATATAAACAATATTATTTAGATAAATATTTAAATAGATAATCCGTGGAACATACTACTTTAAAAAAATTAAGAAAAACACTTGCAAATCAATTATATTTTTTATCCATAAGTAAAAAAAAAAAAAACCAAAGCAGAATAAAAGAAGAACAAAATCTACCTAAACAACAAAACAATTCTTCCAATCCCAACTCAAATCAAGTGATGGTTAATTCTGACCATAGGTCCTTTAAAATGCTATTATTACATGCAAAGTAACAAGAAATTTAAAGAAAATGAGAATTGATTTTGGAATCACTTCTCTATTTTTTCCAAATGAGAATTAAGGAAATGAGATTTCATTTAAGCAAAGAAGTTATATTTCAAAATTTTAAAAATCAAATTACCAATTTATTTATTTATTGTTATAATACTACTATTGATTGATCATAAATAATTTTAAGTATGGGTTTAAAATGGTTATAAAAGTTAACAATTTCATTATGCATGTTAATCTGTATTTTGTAATTAATCTCATTTTAATCGAATTTAATTATACTACTTTAATGATTAACTTTACACTCAGCATGTTCTCTTATATCTATTGCAATTCCTTACTTACTCACATGCGTGTTCTTCAAAACGTTGTCGTTTGAGACGCTTGAGGAGAAATGAGAAAATAGCCGTTGTGACACTTGCGAACCATATAAACCAATCGGGTCAAAGTTCAAAAGAAAATTGGACCGTTAGAGAACTAACCGTTACACTCTCCGCTCAACATTACGCACATACACATTCCCTCTACTTCGTTTCTTTCCTTTCACAGAAGCACCAAATAAAGACGCTCTCTCCCTTTCCCTCTCTCTTATTAATCACTTCTCGAGTTCTCGACGTAAACCCTAATCGGAACGTGAAATGGCGGTGACGGAGGAAACCGGTGGCGCCACCGTGATGGACGAGACCTACGAGTTCTCGGCGCCGCGATTCTTTGACTTTATTAAAGGAGAGACTGACGAGGAATCGCTTAAGGCTGAGCTTTGGTTCGACACCGCTCTCTCTTACGCTCCTTCTCGTACGTTCCTGTTCTCTCCTTTTATTTCTCAATTCTTGCTCTAGCTTGATCACTCCCTTTAATTCGATAATGATAATAATAATTATTATAATATTGATTAGTTTCTAGGATTTTAGGAATTAGAATTGAGAAAAGATAGGGTTGTCGTCTTTATATCGAGGTTTTGATTCGTAGGTGAGTTTAATGATCGGAAATACTGAAATGAAGAAAGAAATTAGTTTTTTCTTTCTTCTTATTGGTTCCTATCACTGTGGAATGTTAAAATGACACATTATGGTGTGAATGCGAATTTTTCTTTTATTTACGTTTCAGTATCTCCTGTAATTTATGATAGGGTTGCTTTGCTTCCAATTGCTTCTTAGTTTTTAGTTGCATTTGGTTCTATGGTGTTAAGAAGAAGTTGTTTGATCTCAACTTTGTTTGGGAATCTGTAGTTTGTCTTCTAGGAAATTGGTACTCAATTCTTTCACTCAATCCAACAAAATTCAATGAAGTTTCTAGGTTACTCAATTCTACGTGATTAGTGAATGGCTCTCAGCCTAAAGACTGTTCAGTTAAAGTATCCAAGTTTATATATAGGTTGTGAAGGGTTCGAAATTTAGTTATATCTCCATTTGTTGTTGTGATCGTAGTTTATTTTGATAAGAAATAACAATTAAACATTGTTTATTCTTCTATATGTTGTTACTAAAGTGTTTTGTGGTAAAGAATTATTTGGCTGAACTTCTACTCGTTTTCAAATTTTGATGCAGCATTCATGCCTAAAATCAAGACGGCTAGATCTATTTCTGTAGATAGCTTATGTGATTTTAGGGAAGCAGACAAAATGCAGAAGGTACTATTATCTATTTCAGTTTTGGATGTGTATAATTGAATATTCATTCCTTTAACTGATTATCTACTGTTTTGATAGATGTTAGCTAGTGTTGATGTTCCGGAAAGGAATATATACCCACAGAGCGTGGATGCCAAAGCAGAGGAAGTTGATAAAACTCAGAAGGTACTGTTGTATCAGTTTTCATGATAGATATGCACTTTTTGATTTGGTTAGTTTGACTGATTATATTTCATCTTACTAGGCACAAGCAAATGTTGATGAGAAAGTTCTGGGAACTAATATAAAACCTCAGTGTTTGGCTGTGACTACTGTAAAGGAAGATGATGCACCTTGCACTGAAAAGGAAAGAATTGAGAATGATTATAAAGGAGACAGTGGATGCTTTGTTTCATCAGCTGAAGGAGGAGCATCTGCTGAAGTAGCAAAAGATGCTTGCACTCCAAAACCAGCTTTGCTGAAAAAAGTCACCACTTCCACTAATTCCAAGAAGACACAGAATAAGAAGATTCTTACGAATACAAAATCTCACCTAAAGTCAGCAACTGGGAAGAGCATTGCTGGGACTCTTCACTTGTCCCAGGAGAATCAAGCTATTAAGAGGCAAAAGTTGGAAGGAGGAAAATCCAGACAGGTAATTTTGATCTTCACTTTCTTTTTTTGTCTTTACATCAAATGCATTCTAATTTATTTTTTTAACTTTACAGATTCTAAATGTCAAGCATCAAACTTTGCCTCATAACAAATCAAAATTGGGTTTTACTATGTCTTCTAGCACTAGTAAAACTAATAAAGAGGACAGAAAGGTCTGTTTCGTTTTTTCTTTCACTTGTTTATTTATTTACCTATGTATTTGAAGTTTATTTATTTATGTATTTGAAGATTTATTTATTTATTTATGTATTTAAAGGTTTATGTTCGTGAGACACCAACAACTCCTGTACCATTTGTATCAATGGCAGAAATGATGAAAAGATTTCAGTCCAGTACTAGAGATCTAGCACTGCCTAGCATTGTTTCTAATGTATGGATCCAACTTTCTACTTTCACTTCATATTTTAGTGCTCTCCATCCGAATAAATTTTTTACTAAGTATTCATAAGGCTGCTTCTTTGGTTCAGACAAAACCAAAACTTACATTGACTAGGCCTAAGGAGCCTGAATTTGAGACATCTCAGCGCATTCGCCCAACTAGGGTGAAGAGTAGTGCAGAACTTGAGGAAGAAATGATGGCTAAAATTCCAAAATTCAAGGCTCGACCATTGAATAAGAAGGTACTATTTTCATTCTTGGTTTTCTGCTATTCTTCACTTCTATTTATGTATTTTTTATGTGTTTTTTTTTTTCTATTCTAGATTTTGCAAACTGCAACTTTGCCTCCTATTCCAAGAAGTACACCTCAGCCAACAGAATTTAAGGTAAACCAATAGAAGATTGAATTGCAAATGAAAAGATACAGACGTATTCACGTACATTACAAGCGCCAAATGGCTATATTCTGAATCACTAACTTCTTCATTTTCTTCAGGAATTTCGTTTGGAAACTTTGGCTAGGGCCCATCAGAATACAGATACTGCTTCGATAGCTTCAACAGAGGTGTCTCATAAGGTACAACTATTTTGGAAACAACTAAATCGAGTATTTGTTATTCCCTTCCATCCACTAGTCACTCCTCTTTGTTAAACAGGGGCATTCATGGAAGCCTCATCACTTTACAGAACCAAAAACTCCATTACTCCAAACATCACTAAGAGCCCGCCCACCCAAGGTGAAAAGCTCATTAGAATTAGAGCAAGAGGAGCTTCAAAATATCCCTAAATTTAAGGCAAAACCTCTAAATAAGAAGGTAATAGTGCCAACTGAGATGTTTTACCCATTTCTAAGAATTTATTCTGTCAATTAACTAACCGTATTTTTTCTTTCAGATCTTTGAAAGTAAAGGGGATATCGGAATATTCTGCAATACCAAGAAGCATGTTACTGAACCTCAAGAATTTCATTTTGCCACAGATGAAAGGATTCCACCACCTGCTTCTTCCGTGGCTGATTTATTTGGCAAGGTAATGATGAAGTGTCCGCTTTCAGATATTCAATAATCTAGAATATAAAAATAATATTTTTCTTTCCAATTCTGGAATCATTTTTATCTGGTGAGAGTAATCATTTTATTTTTTTATGGTTGCAGCTTTCTTTGAAGTCTGAATCTGAACGTAACCATAACCCAATTAAAAGAAACACAACTCCAAATCCATTTCATCTCCACACAGAGGTTCATTACTTCCCCAACATTAGTTTGAAACTGCAGTGTTTTGATCTAGTTATTCTTATACCAACATTCTTAATCATTACAGGAAAGAGGTGCCGAGAAAGAGAAGAAACTGATCATGGAACTTCTGCACAAAGAGTTGGAGGAGGAAATAGCGAGGATTCCCAAGGCTAATCCATACCCTTACACCACCGATTACCCTGTGGTACAGAATTTTGTCGATCAATACTTTTTTGTCTGTTTACTAGTTGAAAAAATTGATAAAGTGTACTTTGAATATCATTTGCAGATCCCACCAAAACCAGAACCAAAGCAATGCACAAGACCGGAACCATTCCAATTGGAGAGTCTGATGAGGCATGAAGAAGAAATGCAAAAGGAACAAGAAGAAAGACAGAGAATAGAAAGAGAAGAGGCCCGGATCAGAGAGTTTAAAGCACTGCCAATTTTAAAAGAGTGAGTGAAAGAAAGACTTTTTAACTTTAATGTGCAGATGGGGAAACTACAAACGGACTAATTTATCTTTTTCCAATGGATATTATAAAATGCAGGGACCCAATCCCTCTTCCAGAGAAGGTCCGCAAACCTCTCACTCAAGTTCAGGAATTTAGCTTACATGTGAATCATCGAGCTGTGGACAGAGCACAATTTGATGAAAGGGTAACCAAAAATTTCATATAGCTTTTTCTTGTGAGGTTTTACAGTGAAAGTACTCAAATAGTTTGTTTTTACAGATTAAAGAAAAAGAAATGGTGTACAAACGATACAGAGAGGAGAGTGAAGCAGCAAGAATGGTATGTCAACTATGTTTGCAATTTAATATCTGAGAATAAGATAGTTATCTCTGATTGATACTGATAAGTGATCTGTACCATGAACGTGCAGATAGAGGAAGAGAAAGCATTGAAACAATTGCGGAGGACGATGGTTCCTCATGCTAGACCAGTTCCAAAATTTGATCATCCTTTTTGTCCCCAAAAGTATAGTTTTTAAAACCTAACTAAACTTTCTTTTCACTTTTAAGTTGTAAATTTTTATTTGCTTATTGTGTGTTCTCACTCACCATTAGGTCTTCCAAGGACATAACAAAACCCAAGTCACCAACTTTGCGTATACTCCAGAGAAAGGAAAGACGAAAGGTATTTACTGGAACAGTAGTCTCGAGTCCTGCCTCTAACATGAGATGATGGTGAAGTTTTCAACTTGTGTGATCAGTGTTCAAGAACTCTTGAATCCTCTCTGAGCAGTGTTGTGTGTGTTCAAGAAGAATTCTTGAATGTATTTGTGTAATACTTCTAGTATCCTTCTAAAAAACTCAATTCTTTAATGTATATTTTATCAAACCATGTTAAATATGTATTAGTTTAAGCATCACACTGTGATGTCATCATTAACAAGTGACATTTTTTTAGATAGATTAATAATGTTAATTGCTTTATGCTCCATTTGTGTTTTATTTTATGGATAACCTTTTTTACCTTTTTATTTTAAAATGTAAAATTGAGAATTAAACTAAAATAATTGAAATAAAATAACGGCACAAAAAGCGTAGATTAACTATTTAGATTACAAAATCATAATTCAACAAAAACTTTTTTTGTGTAGCAAAATTCATTTATCATGTTTTAAAACTCGGTCTAGAAATAAGTGTTTCATCATTATTGTTTTGTTCGCTTGAACAGATTGTACTGTTTAAGCTAATTTGCGAGCGAAGAAAGTTTTGAAAGTTGCATTCGCTTGTACTGATTTGAGGCGATGGAAAAGCGAGGATTTGCGTTGATTTTCAGTTGATTGCACTGTGCTCACCATCTCGCAAAAATGAGACGATTTGCGATGATTTACAGCGAAAAGACTCATATACCCTATTATCATTCTGAAAATTCTAAGTGAATAAAACATGATATTAACATAAATTTAAAAAAGCAAAATCCATTTTAACAGCATCTGAACATGTAATTTAAAAACACAAAACACATTCACTGTTGTTTCACGAGAACACTGTTCTTTTCCATTGCCATGTGATTTTGCAGTGTCTTGGGCATAGTTATCCGGCCTTTGCAGTTCTTATTTTCAGGCCATATTGCACAGTGTACGCAGCTGGTAAATAGCTGGGGAGATTCCTGGCCAGATTCCCTGGTTGACACAACATTCGCTGCAAAGCAAGGAGAGAATCCTGGTGTTTGAATTTCAGAAAGAAGCTTTGCGAAAAACCATTAACGTATAAGTTTGGTGTGTGTATTAAAAGCTATGTTTGTGTGTTTAGATAGAGTGAATGAAGTTTGAGAGTTCATAAGCTTTGGCAACAGTTGTCTGTGTGTGGTGAAGATTAGCAGGTGTGGAGAGTAGGAGCTCTGGAGATCTGCTGAGGTATGTTTCTCGCACACACATTATCCTTGTTTTTTGCAGGTGGAAGACGTGTGGTTGTGGAGAGGGGATGATGAAGAAGAAGGAGGCGGATGACGACGACGGATGAAGAAGACGAAGGTTGAAGGTAAAGATGGCGTGCACATGTATTCGAATCCAGACAAAGCGTATCCGGATGGAGGTTTTTCTCAGATTTCGGGCAGGTATTCAGATACAATCTTGTTGTATCCGGATCCAAGTTTTTGCAGAATTTGCAAAGGAAGAGTATCCGGATAAACCATCGCGTATCCGGTTCCAGCCGTTCTTTGCATGGCAGGGTTGTTTGCAGTTCTTTGCATGACAGCGATGGGTTCTTTTCGGTAGCAGTCACCGGTTGGCCAGAGCTTCCTTCCTTGGTCCGTCGCCACAGCTAGCTAGGTGAAGTGTGTTTAGGCTGGTGCATGGGTGATGTTACCAATCTATTCTTTGCTTGGCATGGACGGAGATGACAGAGATCTGTGGCATGGAGAACAACACGAAGGTGTGTGCGGTGGAGGATAGGTTGATCTTGATGGAGATGGAGAGGAGGAGGAGGACGGTTATGTGGAGGTTTAAGGGCAAGGATTTCTGGAAACGGCCGAGAGTAACAACGAGTTGAACGATTTGGTTTTATTTTGTTATTGTGCCTAACCATTTGTATGTGTTGCAGGTTTTTATAAGCATAATTAAGGTGCATCTACTCAGCTAGAAGTATTTGGTAAGCTAGGAAGGATGTTAGTCATTCAGACATGCACTAAACATAGTGATATCTTTGTCCACTTTCAATGGTTGAAAAATGTTTGACATGAACTGCATGTTGTTGTTGTCTGAGGCGCTGAAGGTGTTTTCGTTCATGCTTTTCGTCGCAAGAAGAAGACCATTTTCTGTTAAGTGCAGAAGTGTTTAGGCTCTTTGTCGTGGTTTCTGGATCTGTTCATCTTTCAAAAGAGCAAGTTATAGGCATTTCTTGGTATAAAAATAAGGTTCATTGTCTTTCTTTATTTTTTGTTCAGATAGACTATTAAGTTGATGTGTATTAAATTGTCTTTGTAATGACTTCAGTTATAGTCTGCAAAAGCTCCTGTAAATGGTGTTAATGACCATAACATTATGTTTATAGAACAAATTATCATGTTGAAGCATCATAAAATAAAAGTTGATTAGTTATTGTATTAATGCAGATGAAGATGTGTTTCACCATCTAAACCAGTTTATCCTGCAATTGCCTTGTCCACAAAAATATTGTAATTATCAAGCTTTGGAGCAAACTGCGTGCAATCTATATTGTTTGTGTAGTTCAAATTGAAGCCAAAAAAGCCATAGTAATTAAGAAAGGAGTTCCTCGAACCAAATCCACTCAAAGTTACCTCTACAGGTAGATATTGTACAAAACTTTTGAATTTTTTTTAAGCGTTATATCATATAACATATTTATGTCCTTTTTTTTTACAGGGTGGTTTTGGAATTGTGAATCATTTTATTTGAATCTTAGCATTTGAACTTACTGAGTATTGGTCGAATTTTTGCTTGGAATCTTGTTTGAAAGCCTATTGAGTATTTGCTGGAAATCTTGCTTGCTTGAAAGGATCATCACTGTCTTCAAGAGGTATGTATGACATTGCTATATTCAATTAATACGAATGAATGTGTGGCTTTTGTACTGAATATTTTTAATGTATTTTGTATAATAATTAGATGAATGCATAAATTATTTTAATTAGGATATGATTATATGAATATATGAATTTATTGATACTGATCATTTGAGTTGTGTTTATTAAGTTGTTATATATTTGGTTAAGTAGATATAGATGGAAGAAGAATTAGATTTATGAATATATAATGTATTATGTTTTTTATAACTGATTATATGAATATATAATGTATTATGTTTATTTAATGTATTAATGTATAATAATTATTTATTATATGAAGATATGATGTATGATCGTATGAATGAGGTTTCTTTAATGAATATATGAATGTATGATTTTATTTATAGTATGTATATTTGGTTAAGTAATTATAGATGGAAGAAGAATTAGATTTTTCGTATTTGGAGCGTGAAGATATAGATGATGATGTGGTCGGTGTAAGCTTCAATATTATCTCAGTTATACGAAGACACTTAGAAATAACCACTGCTTTGGCTGCGGTAACAATGTTATGTATTTTTGCACACGCGTTAAGTATCTTGGAAATGAACTGGAGTGATTCCAGTAGTGTAAGCATTTCCCTACCAGAAAGAGATCGTCGTAGGGAGAAACTAATGTCATATCTTGTGCACACTAATCGGTGCCGCGACATTATTAGGATGGGTCCAGAGGCATTTATTAATCTTTGTGAAAGAGTAAGATCAACTGGGTTAGTTAAGGACTGATGAGTCGATATTTTCTTAACTGTATTTAGTTTATTGTACCGAATTTAATCAGGGAATTGTGTTTAAATGCCCGATATTTTCCCGTTTCTGTGAATTGTGCTTAATTTGATCGGAAATTCTTATTTTTGTCAATTTGAATTATCTGGGACTAATTATTTGCATTATTAAGTGTAGGGAAATTATTGGTTAATATCTTGGGACTTAAAGAGAAATGACACATCAATTTTATTTTAAACTTAAATGGAAAAGAAGGTGTGAATTTCAATTTGGCTTGTAATAAATTTGGCTTCTCAAAGAATGAAGAATTTTCTAGCTTAATGTGTGAAACCATACAGTTTTGGAAGTGAAGCAAACAAGTGTGACAATTTGGATGAGAGAAAAATTATTGTGGACTTGATGCCACGTTATAAAATTGCACCCTTTGTTTTGAAAAGCACATGTACTCACTCATTTTATTTTTATGTGAAGGATGTACATAATTCATGTATGATTTGAATTAATTGAAGAAGTCGTGCAGCTGCAATGTCAAGGTTTAAATGTCCACATGAGAGGCTTAATTCTTCTTGGTCTGGAGAAAAGGTTAAAAGGAAATTAACCCATTGGAAGACCACTAAAAGAAGCAAAGATTGTATTATTTGAAGAATACAATGAAGCACATGGCTTCCCCCACATTCACGCCCCCACTTCTTAAATTTTGGCAGCCACCACATTTCATTTCAAGAGCTGGAAGGTGCACACAACAAAAGCTTGAAGTGTCATGACCAAAATAAAAAAAATGAAGCACTTGAATTTGTCTTATAACTCACGGCAAAGCACAATTGAAGGGAGGTATTATGGAGGGCCATGTTTAGCAACATGAATTGTCTAAAGTGAATGGAAGAAGTGTGTGGTATGTCATGGCCAACTAAGAGCACCAATGGAAAGCAATTAAAATATTAAAAGCATGGAAGAAAGGAGGGAATGATGGCTTAGCTTGGTGGACAACACTTGAGAAAATTATTTGGTAGAAAAAAAGAAAAGAAACAAAAGGAGGGAGGTGGCAAGAATCACACACATTCCTCTCGGCCTTGTGAAGAAAAAAAGGGAGGAACTCTTCAAAAAGAGAGGAGGTCATGGTTTTGGAAGGAATTTGGGAGAGTGGTTCATGGTTTTTGGAGAGGAAACACATCAAGAGTGTATTTCTCTTCTTCCTTTTGATACAACTTGTTCATCCTTGTTTGATTGAAGATAAAATTGTAACCATTTTCTTTCACTCCAATTTAAATTATTGAAGCATGAACTTGAATTTGAAACAGTAATTGGAACACGAGTGGTAACGGCAAAGAGGTTAGTTTTCTTTAGTCCATTTGCAAATTTAAGTTTCTTGCAATTTTTCTTTTCTGTTGTTTATTTTTTTTTTACTAATTACCATTTTATCTTTAGTTATTTATTTTGATTTCATGTTCTGTATTTTGCTGCTGTAATTCTGATCCTGTTACTGTATTTTGAATTTTTACTATTTTACTGTTTTCTATTTTTACTATTTTCTGTATTTTCAGTTTTACTGTATTTTGTTTTTACTGTTTCTGTAATTCTGTAATTTCTGTGTATGAATTTATGTATTTTCTGTATTGCTGTTAGTATGTACTGCTGTAATTTAATTTTCTGTTTTACTGTTTCTGTATTTACTGTTTTTACTATTTACTGTATTTACTGTTTTCTGTATTCTATTTTTATTGTTTCTGTAATTAATGTATTTTCTGTACTACTGTAATTATGTATTGCTGTAATTTTATTTTCTATTTTTACTGTTTCTGTATTTACTATTTTCTGTTTTTATTGTTTTCTGTATTTTCGTATTTACTGTAGCAGTTTCGTTTTTACTGTTTTAATTTTATTTTCTTGAATGATGAAATGTTTTATTGCATTAAATTTCGTTTTCATTAAATTTAATTACGTTTTTACTCTTGCGTTTTAATTTAATTTAATTTTAATTTTTCCGCATTAACTTAAAACAATTTCAAACCCCCCCCACTTCGTGTGAAACTTAATTCTGAACCGCAAAATTGGTCCTTGAGAGAAGACCTAGGACTCACTTACTAGCTATACTGCATTCTTTTATGCAATTAAGTTTCTGTGGGTTGCGACACCCCTTCAGATTTTGGCGCCGCTGCCGGGGACCAACGGTTTAGTTTTAAGTCTTGTGTTCGTGTTTCTGTTTGTATTTATTTTATCTTGTGTTGTGAAAGTGTCGTTTTGTTTCGTTTGTTTAAGCTATTTTCTGTTGTTTGAATTTTTGTGTTATCATTTCTTGGATAAGAGGTGTTGTAACTTAGTGCATGACTAGAGGAAATCCTGAACCCATACAACCCTTTGAACCCGAGATTGATAGAACATTTCATAGGTTAATTAGAAATTTTACGAATTTGTCTTTAGACTCTGTTGTTGAGTCTGTTCCACTAGATACCGTGCACCCCATGCCGAGAACTTTGTGCACACCGCACTTACTACATCTGTTGCATCTGCACCAGATTCTGATTCTGATACCTTTCTTATTGAGAACAATATGGCACAACCTCGTGAGAGAACTTTTAGAGAGATGGCCGCGCCTGATTTCGACATTGAGAGCTTGTGCATCCAATACCCAGATGAAGACGTTCCATTTGTTCTCAAGACTGGACTGATCCATTTGTTGCCCAAATTTCATGGCCTTGCAGGCGAGAGTCCACATAAGCATCTGAAGGAATTTCATATTGTCTGTTCCACGATGAAACCGCATGATGTTCCTGATGAACACATCTTCTTGAAAGCATTCACTCATTCATTGGAAGGCGTTGCTAAGGATTGGCTGTACGCTTTAGCGCCAAGATCCGTCACCAGCTGGGATGATCTGAAGAGGTTGTTCTTAAGAAAAAAAATTTCCAGCATCCAGGACCACAGCTATCAGGAAAGACATAACTGAGATTAGGCAGCTTGGTGGAGAGAGCTTATATGAGTATTGGGAGAGATTCAAGACACTTTGTGCAAGATGTCCTCACCACCAGATACCTGAACAACTCCTGATCCAATATTTCTATGAAGGATTGAACAACATGGATCGAGGTATGATTGATGCTGCTAGTGGTGGAGCTCTGGGAGACACCACACCTGTTGAGGGTAGACAATTGATTGAGAAGATGGCCTCCAACTCCCAGCAATTTAGCGTCAGGAATGATGCTATTATGGTAAGGGGCGTATACGATGTTGTTGCCCAGTCCTTATCAGCTATTGAAAGCAAGTTGGAAAACAAGATCGAATCTATTGCGAAGTTAGTGATGCAGTTGGCAACCATCCAGAAACCTACAGTTTCATCCGCATCTCTTGCACGACTATGTGCTGTTTGCAATTCTGGCGATCACTACACAGATGCTTGTCCTACTTTGCAGTACTCAGCTGCCTCTGATGCGCCTCAAGCTTATGCTACTAATATATACAATAACAGGCAGCCACAACAGCAAAATCATGACTTGTCCAGCAACAGGTACAACCCAGGGTGGAGAAATCACCCCAATCTTAGATGGAACAATGCGTCACAGCATCAGCAGAAGGCACTACCTTTCACGAATGCTGGAACACCTAACAGATAGTGCCTCCACCTATGCAACAACACCAGAGGCAACAACAACAGCAAGAGGCACCTGCCCAACTAGCTGCTCAAACTTCCACTTCTGTTGAGCCTTCATAGGAAGAGTTAGTGAGACAGATGACTATGCAGACCATGCAATTTCAGCAGAAGACCAGAGCTTCCATACAAAGTCTCACTAACCAGATGGGTCAGATGGCTACTCAGCTTAACCAGGCACACTCTCAGAATTCTGATAAGCTACCATCCCAGACTGTGCAGAATCCGAGGAATGTGAGTGCCATAACCCTCAGATCAGGGAAGCAAATTGTTATGCCTTTAGAGCCCGCTTCTACACCTACTCCCATGCCTGCCACTTGCCCTAAAAAGAACGACCATGATGGTCCACGCAAGGCATTTGAAGTGGGTGGATCTTCTTCTCCAGCTGGTGGTTCTTCTTCTTCAGGAGGATCTTCTTCTTCTTCCACCATCATCGCTGTTGAGCCTTCTCCACTGTTTGACCGACCTATCCCTCTTCCATTCCCTTCACAAGCAGTTCCTAGCAAAAAAATGGAAGAGGTAGATAGAGAAATTCTAGAGACCTTCAGGAAGGTAGAGGTGAACATACCTCTACTCGATGCCATCAAGCAGATACCGAAGTATGCCAAATTCTTGAAAGATTTGTGCACACACAAGAGGAAGATGAAGGGAAATGAACGGATCAACATGGGTAGGAATGTATCTGCACTTATTGGTAAGTCAATCCCGCACATTCCTGAAAAGTGCAAGGACCCAGGTACGTTTTGCATTCCTTGTGTGATTGGGAACAGTAAATTTGAAAATGTTATGCTTGATTTGGGTGCTTCTATAAATATCATGCCATTGTCTATCTATAAATCTCTGTCTCTTGGTCCATTACAGCCTACGGGTGTGGTCATTCAATTGGCAAATAGGAGTGTTACCCAACCGACAGGTTACATAGAGGATGTCTTGGTTAGGGTAGGTGAATTGATATTTCCTGCTGATTTCTATGTTTTGGAAATGGAGGACGGGTTCTCTCATGGATGTCTTGGTACAGAAGATAGAAAAGAATGTTTCTTCTCATGCATAGAGCGAAAATCATCAACAATGTCATCCAATGTATCAATTTTAAACACAAAATGGTCCTCAGTTGGGAATTTCATGGCATCAAGGATATTAAAATGCACAATAATATCAGCAATTTCCATAGATAATGTCCCAGCATACACATCAATCTTGGTTCGGGCAGTTTTCAGAAATGGCCTGCCGAAAATAATGGGGGCGGATCCATGAGAGAACCCGTCCTCCATTTCCAAAACATAGAAATCAGCAGGAAATATCAATTCACCTACCCTAACCAAGACATCCTCTATGTAACCTGTCGGGTGGTTAACACACCTATTTGCCAATTGAATGACCACGCCCGTAGGCTGTAATGGACCAAGAGACAGAGATTTATAGATAGAAAATGGCATGATATTTATAGAAACACCCAAATCAAGCATAACATTTTCAAATTTACTGTTCCCAATCACACAAGGAATGCAAAACGTACCTGGGTCCTTGCACTTTTCAGGAATGTGCGGGATTGACTTACCAATAAGTGCAGATACATTCCTACTCATGCTGATCCGTTCATTTCCCTTCATCTTCCTCGTGTGTGTGCACATATCTTTCAAGAATTTGGCATACTTCGGTATCTGCTTGATGGCATCGAGTACAGGTATGTTCACCTCTACCTTCCTGAAGGTCTCTAGAATTTCTCTATCTACCTCTTAAATTTTTTTGCTAGGAAGTGCCTGTGAAGGGAATGGAAGAGGGATAGGTCGGTCAAACAGTGGAGAAGGCTCAATAGCGATGGTGGTGGAAGAAGAAGAAGATCCTCCTGAAGAAGAAGACCCACCAGTTGGAGAAGAAGATCCACCCACTTCAAATGCCTTGCGTAGACCATCACAGTCGCTCTTTTTAGGGCAAGTGGCAGGCATGGGAGTAGGTATAGAAGCGGGCTTTGAAGGCATAACAATTTGCTTCCCTGATCTGAGGGTTATGGCACTCACATTCCTCGGATTCTGCACAGTTTGGGATGGTAGCTTATCACAATTCTGAGATTGTGCCTGGTTAAGCTGAGTAGCCATCTAACCCATCTGGTTAGTGACACTCTGTATGGAAGCTCTGGTCTCCTGTTGAAATTGCATGGTCTGCATAGTCATCTGTCTCACTAACTCTTCCAATGAAGGCTCAGCAGAAGTGTAAGTTTGAGCAGCTGGTTGGGCAGGTGCCTCTTGCTGCTGCTGTTGCTGTTGCCTCCGGTGTTGTTGCATAGGTGGAGGCACATATTTGTTATGTGCTCCAGCATTCGGGAAAGGTGGTGCCTGCTGCTGATGCTGTGACGCATTGTTCCATCTAAGATTGGGGTGATTTCTCCACCCTGGGTTGTACCTGTTGTTGGACAAGTCATGATTTTGCTGTTATGGCTGCCTGTTATTGTATATGTTAGTAGCATAAGCTTGAGGCGCATCACAGGCAGTTGAGTACTGCAAAGTAGGACAAGCATCTGTGTAGTGATCGCCAGAAGTGCAAACAGCACATAGTCGTGCAAGAGATGCGGATGAAACTGTAGGTTTCTGCATGGTTGCCAACTGCATCACTAACTTCGCAATAGATTCGATCTTGTTTTCCAACTTGCTTTCAATAGCTGATAAGGACTGGGCAACAACATCGTATACGCCCCTTACCACAATAGCATCATTCCTGACGCTAAATTGCTGGGAGTTGGAGGTCATCTTCTCAATCAATTGTCTAGCCTCAGCAGGTGTGGTGTCTCCCAGAGCTCCACCACTAGCAGCATCAATCATACCTCGATCCATGTTGTTCAATCCTTCATAGAAATATTGGATCAGGAGTTGTTCAGGTATCTGGTGGTGAGGACAGCTTGCACAAAGTGTCTTGAATCTCTCCAATACTCATATAAGCTCTCTCCACCAAGCTGCCTAATCTCAGTTATGTCTTTCCTGATAGCTGTGGTCCTGGATGCTGGAAATTTTTTTTCTAAGAACAACCTCTTCAGATCATCCCAGCTGGTGACGGATCTTGGCGCTAAAGCGTACAGCCAATCCTTAGCAACGCCTTCCAATGAATGAGGGAATGCTTTCAAGAAGATGTGTTCATCAGAAACATCATGCGGTTTCATCGTGGAACAGACAATATGAAATTCCTTCAGATGCTTATGTGGACTCTCGCCTGCAAGGCCATGAAATTTGGGCAACAAATGGATCAGTCCAGTCTTGAGAACAAATGGAACGTCTTCATCTGGGTATTGGATACACAAGCTCTCAATGTCGAAATCAGGCGCGACCATCTCCCTAAAAGTTCTCTCACGAGGTGGAGGTTGTGCTATATTGTTCTCAATAAGAAAGGTATCAGAATCAGAATCTGGTGCAGATGCAACAGATGTAGTAAGTGCGGTGTGCACAAAGTTCTCGGCAGTGGGGTGCACGGTATCTAGTGGAACAGACTCAACAACAGAGTCTAAAGACAAATTCGTAAAATTTCTAATTAACCTATGAAATGTTCTATCAATCTCAGGTTCAAAGGGTTGTATGGGTTCAGGATTTCCTCTAGTCATGCACTAAGTTACAACACCTCTTATCCAAGAAATGATAACACAAAAATTCAAACAATAGAAAATAGCTTAAACAAACGAAACGAAACGACACTTTCACAATACAAGATAAAATAAATACAAATAGAAACACGAACACAAGACTTAAAACTAAACCGTTGGTCCCCGGCAGCGGCGCCAAAATCTGAAGGGGTGTCGCAACCCACAAAAATTTAATTGCATAAAAGAATGCAGTATAGCTAGTAAGTGAGTCCTAGGTCGTCTCTCAAGGACCAATTTTGCGGTTCAGAATTAAGTTTCACACGAAGTGGGGGGGTTTGAAATTGTTTTAGGTTAATGCGGAAAAATTAAAATTAAATTAAATTAAAACGCAAGAGTAAAAACGTAATTAAATTTAATGAAAACGAAATTTAATGCAATAAAACATTTCATCATTCAAGAAAATAAAATTAAAACAGTAAAAACGAAACTGCTACAGTAAATACGAAAATACAGAAAATAGTAAAAACAGAAAACAGTAAATACAGAAAACAGTAAAAATAAAACAGTAAAAATAGAAAATAAAATTACAGCAATACATAATTACAGTAGTACAGAAAATACATTAATTACAGAAATACAGAAACAATAAAAATAGAATACAGAAAATAGTAAATAGTAAAAATAGTAAATACAGAAACAGTAAAACAGAAAATTAAATTACAGCAGTACATACTAACAGCAATACAGAAAATACATAAATTCATACACAGAAATTACAGAATTACAGAAACAGTAAAAACAAAATACAGTAAAACTGAAAATATAGAAAACAGTAAAAATAAAAAACAGTAAAAATTCAAAATACAGTAACAGAATCAGAATTACAGCAGCAAAATACAGAACATGAAATCAAAATAAATAACTAAAGATAAAATGGTAATTAGTAAAAAAAAATAAATAAATAACAGTAAAAAAATTAAATTGCAAGAAACTTAAATTTGCAAATGGATTAAAGAAAACTAACCTCTTTGCCATTACCACTCATGTTCCAATTACTGTTTCAAATTCAAGTTCATGCTTCAATAATTTAAATTGGAGTGAAAGAAAATGGTTATAATTTTATCTTCAATCAAATAAGGATGAACAAGTTGTATCAAAAGGAAGAAGAGAAATACACTCTTGATGGGTTTCCTCTCCAAAAACCATGAACCACTCTCCTAAATTCCTTCCAAAACCGTGACCTCCTCTCTTTTTGAAGAGTTCCTCCCTTTTTTTCTTCACAAGGCCGAGAGGAATGTGTGTGATTCTTGCCACCTCCCTCCTTTTGTTTCTTTTCTTTTTTTCTACCAAATAATTTTCTCAAGTGTTGTCCACCAAGCTAAGCCATCATTCCCTCCTTTCTTCCATGCTTTTAATATTTTAATTGCTTTCCATTGGTGCTCTTAGTTGGCCATGACATACCACACACTTCTTCCATTCACTTTAGACAATTCATGTTGCTAAACATGGCCCTCCATAATACCTCCCTTCAATTGTGCTTGGCCGTGAGTTATAAGACAAATTCAAGTGCTTCATTTTTTTTTATTTTGGTCATGACACTTCAAGCTTTTGTTGTGTGCACCTTTCAGCTCTTGAAATGAAATGTGTGGCTGCCAAAATTTAAGAAGTGGGGGCGTGAATGTGGGGGAAGCCATCTGCTTCATTGTATTCTTCAAATAATACAATCTTTACTTCTTTAAGTGGTGCTTCCAATGGGTTAATTTCCTTTGAACCTTTTCTCCAAACCAAGAAGAATTAAGCCTATCATGTGGACATTTAAACCTTGACATTACAACTGCACGACTTCTTCAATTAATTCAAATCATACATAAATTATGTATATCCTTCATATAAGAATAAAATGAGTGAGTACATGTGCTTTTCAAAACAAAGGGTACAATTTTATACATGTGGCATCAAGTCCACAATAATTTTTCTCTCATCCAAATTGTCACACTTGTTTGCTTCACTTCCAAAACTGTATGGTTTCACACTTTAAACTAGAAAATTCTTCATTCTTTGAGAAGCCAAATTTATTACAAGCCAAATTGAAATTCACACCTTCTTTTCCATTTAAGTTTAAAATAAAATTGATGTGTCATTTTTCTTTTTAAGTCCCAAGATATTAACCAATAATTTCCCTACACTTAATAATGTAAATAATTAGTCCCAGATAATTCAAATTAACAAAAATAAGAATTTCCGATCAAATTAAGCCCCATAGTAACAAGTAAGAAAATATCGGGAGTTTAAACACAATTCCTGATTAAATTCAGTACAATAAACTAAATACAGATAAGAAAATATCGACTCATCACCAACAAAAACCGAAACATAATAAGGGGGTGGAACCCCGATTTAGCACCAAAGACTTTCCATTTGTGTTTTCGGCTCATGATCACTGAAATTAAGGAATTTAAAGTGAAAAAGAAACCGCTTCCGAATCTACCCTAAATCAAAACAGCAGCTAATTGTTCAATCAAGCTAATGGGTCACACGATACTAGAAAGTGAACAAAGCTAGATAGCATGAACGGATTTTGGGTTCTTTTGGTATTTGGCATCGATCAATGAAATTGAAATGTGGATCTTGAGGAGAGAATGGAAACAAACCTTGATGATTCTTCGAGGAAGGTTACTGTTGGCCATAATCAGGGTCGATTGCAAAGCACGCAATAGGTTTTGAGTCAAAAGAGAGAGAAACAGAGACAACTTTCTCTCACTAACACAAAACAGAACAATTCTCAATGAAAACACATTATCTCTCTCTCGCTCCTATTTATATAATTTTTGCTTTGTTGAAAAAAACTAATTAATAGTAACAAACAGTAAATATTTGAGTCGAAAAAAATATAGTAAATATTACAGCCAGATTTTCATAATCACTAACCACGTTATTGATAATTTCTGATTTATTTCAAATTTAACTTAATAATTTTAGATTCTTAAACTGCTAAAAGGTTTGATTCCACATCTTAAATATATAAATGTTAAATATATAGAAACTTTATTTCGTCAATTTAATTATTGATCATACAAATATTATTTTTTGATGATTAAGTAGAATACATTTTAAAAAATTAAGTATGAAAATTTTATTTGTACTTATTTATATTTTAAAAGTATATTACATGTTAAAGTAAAACTAATAAATAAAGCATTAAATAATTTTAAATTATATGAAATTTTATGAAAAGTTATTTAGTGAAATTCTTTCACTAAATATTTTAAAATTGATAATAAAATCCAACACGCGAAGTGATAAGTTAAAGGATTAATATGCGAACCGAAAAATAATATTAAGAGTGATATATATTTTATGATACTATATATATATATATATATATATATATATATATATATATATATATATATATATATATATATTAAAATTTTAAAATTATAAATGGGTTTTATAAAGAAAAGTTTATTTACAAAAACTCCATCATACCTAAAAGCTAGTTTATCTTAGTTTTATTTCTTTCTCTCTCAAAATTTGAACTCTTTTATTGTCTTATTGAATATCAAAAATTTGATCTTTTGACTTTTTGAATATCAAAAGCTATATATAGAAGCAGTTAGTGTGAAAAGTTCTACCATAAACCCCAATCAATTTATCTTTCGGTAAGTTTAAAATTTGATTTTTTTTTTTTAAAAAAAGCTAATCTAATTTTTTTGGTGCATGGATTTTTTTCTTGACTGCATGAGCTTTTCCATTTTTGAGGTGAATTTTCATCTATACATGGTCCTTAAACCATGTTTTAATCATTGATTGGGATTTTGGTTGTGCAAATAAAAGACTCATCTAAACCTCGTTGAACACAATAGTTGCAGAGGTGTGGGCGAGTATTTGAAAATATTTTGACATAAACCTCCATTAGAAGTTGGCATTGGGTGGCATTTAAAATGGCATTGGGCGTTATTTTCCTAGAGATCTGCTATCTAAATTTCGTTAGGCAGTCTATTTTTACATTGGGTGAAATTTTTTATTGGAAATCTCTGTTTGGAGAGTGTTGGGCAGCAGGGAGATGGCACTATGCAACTAGTTTTTAGTTTTAGAAAAAACTTTATATTTTTGTTCAAATTATTTATATATTGCTTGGTTTAAGAATGAAAAGTTTGGGTCTCAATGGCTAATTTTAAGTGAAAATATTATTATTTAGGGTGTCAAAGTGTATTGAAAGGAGATATTGAATGGGTATGACAAGTGTAAAGTCTCACAAGTTTATTCAATACACTGGTCTTTTAAAAGTAATGTGTAAGTATCATGGTGATGATGGAATTCTCTTCAAAGAGCTTAATGAGACGTCCTAAACTAGTTTTGCGAAAGACCTGAATTGATGAAGGAAGTGTTTAATGAAAAGTGGCTTGGAGATAGTTTTTTGGAGGAGGTTCAGCCAACCTTGTAAGAGAGAGTTAGGAAGAGTCTAAGAAGAAGACTATTATTTAATCTTAGAGAAAGTAAGACACCAATTTGGCAAAGTTTCAATATATTCAATTCCAAGATGAATTTACAAATGGAGGAGCTATCCTTTTATAGGAGGAGGAGAACTCTCTAGAAAAGAAAAAAATACATGCATTTGAAAGAGGCTCATTGAACTATCTAAGATCCTAGAAGCTTCATTTGTCCAAGGGGAGTGAATGGGAGCCTTCCCTTCACCAATCGTCCAAGGGAGGTGAATGAGAGCCTCCCCTTTGAAGAACATCCAAGGGAGATGTATCTCCTTCCTTACAAGGCCAAAGATGCTCCTAAGGCCCAAAGTTAGCCCAAATGTGAAAGAAAAGTGCTCCAAGGCCCAAAACTAGCCTAATTGACAACATCTTGGTAACTTTGACCTTTGTTGACAGTTTAAGTCATAGAGACACATTTGTCTAATGTGTATTGTTAGACTCATGTAATCAATGTATAGACAAACTCGTCTAATATGTATTGCAAGACTCGTATAATTAGAGAATATAAAGTTATTTAATATATATTAATAGACTCGTCTAATAATGTGTATGAATGCATAAAAGAATGCAGTACATATTAGACGATTTAACTTGAAGTGTCATGACCAAAAGCTTGAAGTGTCATGACCAAAATAAAAAAATGAAGCACTTGAATTTGTCTTATAACTCACGGCCAAGCACAATTGAAGGGAGGTATTATGGAGGGTGATGAGTTAATATTTTCTTGATTTCACTTAGTTTATTGTACCGAAATTAATCAGGAAATTGTGTTTAAATATCCAGTATTTTCCCGTTTTTCCTAATTGTGCTTAATTTGATCAGAAATTCTTATTTTAATTAATTTGAATTATCTGAGACTAATTATTTGCATTATTAATTGTAGGAAAATTGTTGGATAATATTTTGGATTTAAAAATAATGCCACATCAATTTTACTCTAAGCTAAAATGGAGAGGTGATGTGATTTTTTTTTTTGGAGGTGCACTTGGTTTTTAACTTTTAAAAGATGACACCTCTACGTAAGAAAAGCTTGAAAATGCAATTGTGTGAATAAAATTGAAAAAAAATGCTGCAGGCCTCACTTATATTTGGTCTTGGTTTTAATGTTAATGGGAGTCTTGGTTGAATGAAAAATGCTTCCAGCCGTCATTCAATTTCCTTTGTTTTTGCAATCTGGAACATTACATTTGAAAGCATTTTTTTTAACTTGGAAAGTTTCAGTCCATCCACCTTTGCTTTGAACGTGTTTTATTGGGAAGTTGTTGAACGTTTTAAATTTTTCATTCAATAAGAAAGGAGCGCTGTTACATTTTTTATTCACAAGCACTTTTTATTCTTTTCTTTTAATCATGCGGTGTTTGGCTAGGAATTATTTTGTGGATGCATTTATCTCATTTGTTCCAGAAGCGGTGCTTTTCATTTTGTGTTAGGATGGAAATTTTAAGAACCACTTTAATTTTGGTTTGAAGAAAAAAAAAGGGGCTGTCACATCTTTGGGCTGCAAGCGCTGAACCACGGTGCTACTTTCATTTGGATCAACTTGTTACATTTTAAATTAATTCCAGTAGCTTTGATTCAATTTGGATTACAGATGAGTGCTTAATTTTTCCAGCACGTTACGGAGGATGTCATTTTTGTTGCTTTTACAAAGAAAGAAGCTTTGATACGGTTTTAAGTTGGAGAAGCGGTGTAGCACAGAATTTAATTTTGACTTTGGATTTAATTACTTTACATTGTTTGGAGATTTACGTTTTTGATTGGAAGAAAGAATGAGCTGCTTGGCAATTTCAATTGGGTGGCGTATTGTGAAGTCTTAGAGAGAAGAGGCGCTGAATTCATATTCATGGTAGAGATTTATTTTTTTTATTTAGGGTGTACGGTGATTCCAGCTGGAGAAAAACAAGGCAGCATGTTGAACAATTCTAGGAGGCATATCCGTTTTCTTTTCCTTCAAGTAAAGCGGTGATGGAATTTAATTTTACAGCAGCTGATTTTATTTTTTTTACTATTGACTATTTCATTTTAATTTCATTTTCTGTATTCTGCTGCTGAAATCCAGATTTTGTTTCTATATTTTGTAATTTTCTGTATTTTCTGTATTGCTGTTAGTATGTACTGCTGTAATTTAATTTTCTGTTTTACTGTTTCTGTATTTACTGTTTTACTGTTTTCTGTATTTGTTGTTTTTTGTATTTTCGTATTTACTGTAGTAGTTTCATTTTTACTGTTTTAATTTCGTTTTCATGTATGGTAAAATGTTTTGTTGAATTTCATTTCGTTTTAATTAAATTTAATTACGTTTTTTTTACATCTGCGTTTAATTTAATTTCATCCATATTTTAATTTTAATTTTTCTGCATTCACCAAACATACTTTCACAAACCCCCCCCCCCCCCACCCCACTTCGTGTTAGACTCGATTTCGAACCGCAAAATTAGTCCTTGAGAGACGACCAAGGAGTCACTTCCTAGTACTATACTGCATTAATTATGCACATCAAATTTGTGTGGGTTGCGACACCCCATCAGATTTTGGCGTCGTTGCCGAGGAAAACAGTAAATACGACTTGGCTGTGTAGGAAAAATATTAAGATAAATGTTTTAGTCACGTTTTTCTGCCTATCCAGCTATGACCTTTGATAACTAATTTACTAATAATTCTCTCTACATAACTCCAAATGAGATGGTTCTTATTTTGTTGAAACCTAGACTCAATTATCTTTCTTTAAACACTAGATTTGAAATTTTTAGACCACTATACTAACTGCAGTAAAATTTCAAAAGTAATGATCAACAAAAGTTTAGGTTACTTAATATTGTTGGAATACTACATGCACATTCATTCAACTCTTGACTCTTATTCGAAAATCCGATCGGTCAATATGATCCAATGTATGCCTAAAACTTGTAATAAAATTTTCAATTCGATCTAACGGTTGGTGAAGTAAAACTCTAGATTTTTCCTTAGGTGGTTTTTGGGACAGAATTAAGCTGAAAAATCCTATACTTAAAATGTGAAACCTATATCTCTAAATTTATATATATTTCTAATAATCGGAACGGTCAAATTTAATATTTATATCTCAGAAACCCTTTATCAAAATTTTGAATCAATCTAACGGTTAACTTGTCTAGAATGTACATTTTAATGATGATAACTTAGTAACAGAAAATAAAGTTATAATTAACTTATACAACTTGTGAAATTTAATTCTCTAAGTATAGACCACACAACAATAATCCGAACGGTCAAAACAAAGTAATATGCCTTGTATGCCATATATCAAAAATTGGGCTACATCTAACGGTACACAAAGTGAAAATTGACGATTTACTAAGATGACCCGAAAAGTAGAAATCAATAAAATCATAGATAAGTAAATTAAATATCAACAATGTCTAAAAATAAATAAAATAAAAGTATTGGGGAAATAAGAAGTTACAACCACTTCACATCCTTCCAAAATTTGAAAGAAAATAAATGAACGTAAAGTAAAAAAAAATAAGATAAAAATATTGGGGAAATAAGAAGTTGTAAACACTCCTCATCCTTCCAAAAATTGCAAGATAATAAATGAACATAAAGTAAATAAATAAAAATAAAAATATTGGGGAAATAAGAAGTTGTAAACACTTCTCATCCTTCCAAAATTGCAAGAAAATAAATGAACATAAGGTAAATAAATAAAATAAAAGTATTGGGGAAATAAGAAGTTGAATCTGGCAAAGTCGTTTAGACATCTTCTTATCCTTCCAAAATTGCAAGAAAAATAAATGAACATAAAGTAAATAAACGTAACAGAAACAACATATCAACAAAAAGAAACAAAACTCCAAACATATGCAAGAATTCATATCATACAGAAACAAAAGACTCAAGATTAACTACCCTTACCTCTATTCCAGACTTAAATCTTCTGCTCAGTTGTTCCCCAAAAACTTCCAGAATTTCCTCTCTTGCAACTAGAATATGTTCCAAACTTTCTCCTCTCTCAAAATTCCTACTTCTTGGTGCAAAATTTCCTTCCTCCCTCCTTGGCTATTTATAGCCAAAAATTTTACTATTCATTTTTTTTATTCAATTTTACTATTCATTGTTACTATTCATTTTCACTATTCAAAAATATTATTTTAATGAACTATGACTCAACAACACTACGTGGATCTCTTATCCTCTTTTTTTATTACTTACTATTCATTTTTACTATTCATTTTTACTATTCATCATTTTTTTTAAAACTTCTATAAAATTTTATCCAATAGCCATACCATGTTCATAATCATATATAACTTTAATAAAATACAATCATTACATAAATAAGTAAATTAAATATCAACAATGTCTAAAAATAAATAAAATAAAAATATTGGGGAAATAAGAAGTTACAAACACTTCTCATCCTTCCAAAATTTGCAAGAAAATAAATGAATGTAAAGTAAAAAAAAAAATAAGATAAAAATATTGGGGAAATAAGAAGTTGTAAACACTCCTCATCCTTCCAAAAATTGCAAGAGAATAAATGAAGATAAAGTAAATAAATAAAAATAAAAATATAGAGAAAATAAGAAGTTGCAAACACTTCTCATCCTTCCAAAATTGCAAGAAAATAAATTAACATAAGGTAAATAAATAAAATAAAAGTATTGGGGAAATAAGAAGTTGAATCTGGCAAAGCCGGTTAGACATCTTCTTATCCTTCCAAAATTGCAAGAAAAATAAATGAACATAAAGTAAATAAACGTAACAGAAACAACATATCAACAAAAAGAAACAAAACTCCAAACATATGCAAGAATTCATATCATACAGAAACAAAAGACTCAAGATTAACTCCCCTTACCTCTATTCCAGACTTAAATCTTCTGCTCAGTTGTTCCCCAAAAACTTCCAGAATTTCCTCTCTTGCAACTAGAATATGTTCCAAAATTTCTCCTCTCTCAATATTCCTACTTCTTGGTGCAAAATTTCCTTCCTCCCTCCTTGGCTATTTATAGCCAAAAATTTTGCTATTCATTTTTTTTTATTCAATTTTACTATTCATTGTTACTATTCATTTTCAATATTCAAAAATATTATTTTAATAAACTATGACTCAACACTACGTGGATCTCTTATCCTCTTTTTTTATTATTTACTATTCATTTTTACTATTCATTTTTACTATTCATCATTTTTTTTAAAACTTCTATAAAATTTTATCCAATAGCCATACCATGTTCATAATCATATATAACTTTAATAAAATACAATCATTACATAAATAAGTAAATTAATTATCAACAATGTCTAAAAATAAATAAAATAAAAGTATTGGGGAAATAAGAAGTTACAAACACTTCTCATCCTTCCAAAATTTGCAAGAAAATAAATGAACGTAAAGTAAAAAAAAAAAAGATAAAAATATTGGGGAAATAAGAAGTTGTAAACACTTCTCATCCTTCCAAAAATTGCAAGATAATAAATGAACATAAAGTAAATAAATAAAAATAAAAGTATTGGGGAAATAAGAAGTTGTAAACACTTCTCATCCTTCCAAAATTGCGAGAAAATAAATGAACATAAGGTAAATAAATAAAATAAAAGTATTGGGAAAATAAGAAGTTGAATCTGGCAATGCCGGTTAGACATCTTCTTATCCTTCCAAAATTGCAAGAAAAATAAATGAACATAAAGTAAATAAACGTAACAGAAACAACATATCAACAAAAAGAAACAAAACTCCAAACATATGCAAGAATTCATATCATACAGAAACAAAAGACTCAATCTTGTTTGAAAGCCTATTGAGTATTTGCTGGAAATCTTGCTTGCTTGAAAGGATCATCATTGTCTTCAAGAGGTATGTATGACATTGCTATATTCAATTAATACGAATGAATGTGTGGTTTTTGTACTGCATATTTTTAATGTATTTTGTATAATAATTAGATGAATGCATGAATTATTTTAATTAGGATATGATTATATGAATATATGAATTTATTGATACTGATCATTTGAGTTGTGTTTATTAAGTTGTTATATTGTATATATTTGGTTAAGTAGATATATATGGAAGAAGAATTAGATTTATGAATATATAATGTATTATGTTTTTTGTTTTTTATAACTAATTATATGAATATATAATGTATTATGTTTATTTAATGTAATAATGTATTATGTTTATTTAATGTATAATATTTATTTAATGTATTAATGTATAATAATTATTTATTATATGAAGATATGATGTATGATCGTATGAATGAGGTTTCTTTAATGAATATATGAATGTATGATTTTATTTATAGTATGTATATTTGGTTAAGTAATTATAGATGGAAGAAGAATTAGATTTTTCGTATTTAGAGCGTGAAGATATAGATGATGATGTGGTTGGCGTAAACTTCAATATTATCTCATTTATACGAAGACACTTAGAAATAACCACTGTTTTGGCTGCGGTAACAATGTTATGTATTGTTGCACATGTGTTGAGTATCTTGGAAATGAACTGGAGTGATTCCAGTAATGTAAGCATTTCCCTACCAGAAAGAGATCGTCGTAGGGAGAAACTAATGTCATATCTTGTGCACACTAATCGGTGCCGCGACATTATTAGGATGGGTCCAGAGGCATTTATTAATCTTTGTGAAAGAGTAAGATCAACTGGGTTAGTTAAGGATGCTATTCGGTCGACAGTGGAGCAACAAGTGGCTCAATTTCTTCATATAATTGGCCATAATGTTAAGAATCGAAGTGTCGCATTTTTCTTTCATCGCTCGGGTTCGACAGTTAGCAAACACTTTCACAATGTGTTGGATGCAGTTATAAATTTGGAATCTGAATTTCTGATTCAACCCTCAGGAAATGAGGTTCAACCATATATCTTGAACAACCATCGATTTTACCCGTACTTTAAGGTATTGATTTAAAAACATGTGTACATGTTCTTTGATGAAAGGACGATAACAAATTTAAAATTTTATCATGTTTGTATGTTTAGGATTGTTTAGGTGCCATAGACGGTACTGATGTTCGAGTAAAGGTGCCAAGATCTGATGCTCCGAGATTTCGAAGAAGAAAAGATTGGCCAACTCAAAATGTGTTCGCCGCCTGTGATTTTGACATGAAATTCACATACGTTCTTGCTGGGTGGGAAGGGACTGCATCAGATTCAAGAATTTTAAAAAATGCTCTTGATCGAGATGATCCGTTGCTTATCCCCCAAGGTCAATAGGTAAATTGTTGTGTTGTTTACTAAATACCTTTATATGTTAGTAGTGACTAAATAGCCTTACATTTGCAAAATTGTAGGAAAATACTACCTCGGTGATGCTGGATTTATGTTGAAAAGCACAGTATTGACTCCATATAGAGGCGTCAGATATCTCCTTAAGGAATATACACGCAAAGGACCACAAAATGCATGCGAGCTGTTTAATCATCGACATTCATCGTTGAGAAATGTCATTGAAAGAAGTTTTGGTGTGTTGAAAAAACGATTCCCTATCATTGCAAGTGGCACTGAACCACACTATGAATTGGAGACGATGACAAAGATTATCTTAGCATGTTGGATCTTGCATAACTTCCTTCGTAGCGTGGATAATGATGACTCATTACTTGATGAAGTTGATAATGAGTTGAACGAAAGAAAAGACCATAATGTTTCATCATCTCAAGTTAGGGAAGAGGACCATAGGATGGGTAGTAATATTAGGGATGCCATAGTAGATCATATGTGGCGAGATTATCAGAACTCTTAATTATTATATTTTATTGTGTTTGTATGACTATTTGATGTTATGAGTATGACAATAACATTATATTATGGATGTTTAATCTAAATTTCTTACTATTTTGTTTATCAAGTAGGTATACAATGAATAGAGGTAAGGCAACCGCCATTGAGTCCTCTGCTCCTACCAGAGAGTTCATCAAGTGGACTGAGGACATGGACGCACGTCTATTGCACTGTATGATTGAGGAATCAAGAATCGGTAATAGGGTTGACGGGAGTTGGACAACCCAAGCATATACTAACATTGTTGATCATCTACATGTCTCTAGATATGTCGCCATTACAAAAAAAAAATGTTAAAAACCGTCAGAAAGTCTTGAAAGATAAATGGTGTGAGGTTCATGACCTCTTTTCTGGATTAAGCGGTTTTGCTTGGAACCCCATTACTATGAGATTTGATGCCGAGGAGGAAGTTTGGATGGACCTGATTCAGGTATTTTAAAATAAATCCACATAACTTGTCAAATTTTTAAACACATAATATGAACCAATATATTTGTAATCTATATTGTGCAGTCGAGGCCTACTGCCGCAAAGTGGAGAGTGAATAGTATCCGCCATTACGATTTAATGGTGGACTTATGGGCTGCTGATCAAGCTACAGGGAGCGGTGTTTAGACCGCTCGTCAAATTCGTCGAGGGCGGGATGCGCCTCGTGTTAGTGTTGATCTGAATCAGAATATTGAGTACACTCCTGAGCAGCCTGACTGGATGGGGTATAGAGACCCAACTCCGCCATCACCTCCTCCCTCTATAGATGAATATAGTTCATCTGGAACTCAATCTGTGCCTTTTGTCCCATCCGGTGGGACTTCATCCTCAAAAGGCTCGAAAAGGAAGGCACCTATGGTGGATCTTGGTGAATCCCAATTTGAGAAGTTGACTACCAGCCTGGACGGTTTCACCAATGTCCTTAGTTCATCAAATGTTCATTTTGGTGTTATTTCTAATGCAGGTGTAGAACAAGTCACAACCATGAAAGAAAGAAATGAAATACTACGCTGCACCGCAAACTACTCATATACAGAAGCTGACATTTATGATATGCTGAGTTCTATGAACATTAATGATTATGTGCTCGAGCAATGCTATGACTTCTTATGTGAAAAGCCCAAATCTGTTAAGAAGTTGATGGGGCTTCCACCACACAAACGGTGGAATAAATTATGCAAAATGATGACGGGCAGTGATTGTTAGGTTGTCTTATCTGACTACTTCTATTAGTTTTTTTTTATGCCATGTAGTTGGAATGTAATTATGAATTTTTTAATTTGGATCAATGAACTATTTCAAATTATGTTTGTGGTTATTATGTAATGGATTGACTTTGGTTGTTCTCATTTTTAATATTGAATAATTTGTTATCACTTACCTTGTTATTATACACAGTATTGTTTTGTTGAAGATTTCTTAAATGGCCTCTTCATCAACCAAAAGGCCTAGAAAAAGTCGAAAGGGCAAAGAAACTCAAAATGAGGCAGAAGATGCAGCTAATATCAGACCATTTGTTGAAGAACAATTAGATCAGCGTCTCAGGGCTATTTTTCTAACATAATCTTATATTTCAAGGGGTGGTCGAATTTCTTACATTGCAGGCACCGTTTTATCCAGATTTAATCAAAGTTTTTTATTCAAATCTGAAGATTTCTAGAAATGGATATTTGATCAGTGAGGTGAACAAAAGAAGAATTAGATTGAAACCTTCTGATTGGTTGAATGTTGCAAATATGAAATATGAGGGTCAAAAGTTGTCTTTTTCAAATATCCCAGATGACTTTCCGTATGACCGGGACATGACATTAGCTACTATGGTTAGACCAGAACTGCACGGTCAACGTCTTAAGACAGTTGGGTGTTTGAATATTAATGATAGACTTCTGCACTATATTATTGTGCACATGCTGACTCCACGACCTGCAAATTTTGCCAAGTTATTGCAAGAGGATATATTTATGATATGGCTGCTCAAAAATAACGTATCTCTAAATTGGTCTCATCACATCATGCAACATATGCTTAAATGCAAGGCCAGCGACGCACCCCTACCATATGGTGTCCTCATCACCCAGATAATGCAATATTGTGGAGTACATGTTGATGTCGATGCCAGCAGTCATATTGGGACCAGACATCATTTCTCAATTAATTCTTTGAGGAGATTGAATATTGTTAATGTGAACGGTGTTTGGCAACACGATGACGGAGATGATGAAGAAGAAGACCAACCACAGCATCATCACAACCCTGTGCAACCTCCTGAAGATATTTCAAATCCTAATATGATGACTCAAATGTGGGAGGGGGTACAAGACTTGCAAAACAGAATGCAAGGTATGGAACAAATGCAAGTGCGGGTTCAACATATTGAAGATAACTTGGCAAACCTATCCCTTGACATGAACCGACAATTTGCTCACCTTAATCAAAATGTTAACTTAATTCTTCATCACTTAGATGATTAAGTTCATTACTATTCCCAGAATGCATTACATGAACGGTTACTCATATATTTCTATATTATTATGTTGGGACTTTTTTTGAGATCATGTAATTTTATAACTCTGTTTAATTATATGTTTATTTCAAATTAAAATCATCTCACTTTGGTAGACAAATAAATTCATAGTATTGGGTAAGAAATTATATTACAAACAAATAGTACAATTTAAATTAAATATATTTTACTTCATTATAATTTTTTTAATAATTTAAATATTAATTTTAATTATTAGTAATTAATTTCCTCTCTTTATTAACATTTATACATTTAAATATAACAATTAAAAATAACATTTTATATTACTTTAATAACTGTGGCCATTTTGGTAATCTTTAATTTTTACCTATTAAACAATTTTTTTTAATCTGTCACATCAATCAAATCCTACACTAATTCTCATAAACTTTACCCTCAAATCCACTCTCAATTATCCACAAATCCACTCAAAAAAATAAAAAAAAAATTATTCTCAAATCCATTCAAATCATCTCCCCCAAATCATCTCCTACAAATCCCCCTAAAAGAACACAGCCTATAGGATGCTTAGTAGTAACCAAGAAAAATACTGTATGAACTTCAATCTTTGTAAGTGTAGGAATTCAATTAAATAACTTAAATATATTTTGGTTCTCTTATTTTCACATATTACTTAATTTTGTTTCTATGAAAAATTTATTACATATTTTATTTTTTGTTTTTTAAAAGGTGAGAAAATCAAAAAAATATTTTTCAAAATTAGTGTAACATTTACATAGATATAAATGGTATTAGTTAATTTATCTTTTTTAAAAATATATGAATTAATAAATATGATTTTTAATTATTTTTTAAAATTATTTTTACTTAATTAGTTTTAATTTTATGAAAAATATTGATTAACAACATGAATTAATAATATAATAATATAATATATTAAAAAGTGATTTTCAATAAAAAATATCAGTATAAATAATAATATTTCTTTTTTTGTAATTTGAAGAGGAGAATTGTTCTATTTTCTAAAAAAAATAAAATAAAATAAAATAAAAGAAACATACTTATAAAACTAAATTAAAATTAAAACAATTAAAATCAAGACAAGCTAGAGTAATTAAAACATGACAATAATAATGTGAAGTGTCACACTAGAAATATAATTAAAACTTTTCAAAAAATCGAAAACTAATTTAATACACTCTCATAAAAAATAAAAGTAGAAACTATTCGAGAAGTTAAAGATTGTCTTAATTATAGTTTTTCTTCTTCCTACGAATATACATACAGATAAAATAGGAATAAATCAAAACTATAAGATTTCTTAATTCTTGTGATAAACTAAATTAATGTTTATAAATTAAATGATATATCATCTAATCGTGATATGGGTCAAATATCTTCTTTAATCAATCAAAAGAAGTGTTATGACTCCATCACAAAGTAGGACAGGTCATTAGGATTCATCCATAGATTCTTATGAAAAAAGACATAATTTTGGTATAGGCCTGGTTTGCATATTTTGAATTAGAACCATGTTAACAATTTTTTTACTAATTTTGGTATATGGCATAACCATGAGCAAAGCTGGCACATTTCCCTGCCAAAAACCCTATAACATGACAGAATTGACAAAGAGTAATAATACATAAACTTTTCCCCAAAAAAAAAAAAGTTGAAAGGAAGGTGCATCAACAATGGAGGAAGGCAGCTGCATCAACAAACAAAGGTAATCATTTATAACTTTCTATTGGTTTTGATAATTGATAATATATAACTGAAAAAAACATTAGATTCCCAACAAGTTAAAATAAGAAGAAAACATGAAATAGGCTTCTACATAAATTAAAATTATTTTTGTAGAATACGTAAAAATTTTCTCATAATTTTTATTTTTTCACCTAAATTAATTTTAAGATATAAAAACTCTTTTTCCTTTTATCTCTTATGTTGAAAAAAAAAATCCTTATGAAAATTGTTCAAATGTATGCGTAATCAATTATTAAAATATTATAACTTTTAAAAATGTCTGAGATGCACATGAAACAAATAAGTAAACCATTCATGATACATATTTTATTAATCTTGAGATAGATGGTTGACTTTTGTGGTAAAAATAGGAAAATAAAAATGAAAGGAAGATGATATAGGTTGTGCTCGAACTAACAAACAACAAATTTTATTATTAACAATTAAAACAAGTCGAATAAAAAAAAAAATTGATCCATCTTTTAAATATAAAAAGCGTGTCTCCCTTGCTTGGTAATTCTGACAATGGGATTTGTTATGCTCTTCGAATTTAGTTAAGCTACATGCATTTTGAACAAGTGTTTATATTCGAATGCTGAACTTATAAAGTAAACTTTGCTAAATAAATTTAGAATACTGGACAAATATTCTGCTAAATCTGCTTATGGCAAAAATGAGCACAAGAGTTTTCTGTCTTTTTAAGGAATTGAAAATGAATAAACAAAATTAAAACTGTCATAAATTTTAGAGGGTGCAGACCAAAGTACCAAACTTGTATGCAACAAGTTGAAACAAACTCTTGTATATAAATAACCATTGGGGAGGTTCATATAAATTCATTGTAGTTTTAAGTTGAAAATTTTCCTATGTACATGCAGAGTAAATCCTTACATCAATAATATCAAAATTGTCTATATAAACTTTGGGGAGGTTCATCTTATTTAACTATATATAGTTTTGTAGTTAAAAATTTTCCTATGTACGTACAGAATAAGTTCTGGCATTCATAAATCTTACAACTGTCTTTAATGTTTCACTCCTTCCGCCTGTATGCCAGAATCTGAAGCAAAAGAAAAAGGGTACAAAAATTAGTCAATACTTGAACAAGCAATAATATTGAGTGAAAGTTGCATCTTGATTCATACTCACCATGTGCGCCCTTTGAGATATGCATTTGGATTTGAGTTCTGTCAAAGATTCATGCCCTTGCAGAGTTTCCAGTTCATCTTTGCTAGGATCTATTATCAGTGCCGTTTGCTCATCAAAGGATGAAATCTCATCAAATGACTTTTCACAAACTGTACTGCAGCATCCTTTAACTGCCAATATCTCAACTTCTTCAATTGGCAAAGATGTCTGGCCAGCAACATACTATGCAGAAAAAGGATTCATTAAAAGAAATTAGAAAATCATCATTTAGGCTTAAAATTGGATCATCCAGAAACGAATATCATGCAATCACTTTCATTAATAAGAGAGCATTGGGAAAGTGATTGGGAAAGTGAAAGTTTGTTATACATATTGAAAAGCATGCTTTTATTGCATAAATATCAATAACTTAAGCTAGTAAACGTGAATCAATGAAGTCTAGTATTGATGTCACAACATTGTTAAATGTTAATTTGACTACAAATTATCATTGGAATAAGTAAGCGATCAAACTCACCTCACAAAGGTGCTTCACAGACAAAGTTGGTCGACAGCAAAGGTGTGGCTGCAGCAAGCTTGGTGTACTTTGTTTGTCCAGAGAGAAAAGAATGAGATGAACATCTAACTGCAAAGATGAATATAGCCTCTATAAATTGAACTGAAACTGGGATATTTTCACCATTTTATAGGGAATTCAGCTGTAAGCTATACCTCATCAGGGTTTTCATTCAAATTACGGAGATAATCAACAAACTTTGCCAAGCGGCTACTGCGGGCACTTTTGCTATTCATACCATTGCCACTGCCACTGCCATGCCGTGTGTGACTCCTAAAACCACCCCTCCCCCATGTTAGCTTTTGAGGTTTTGACAACGGTCTAGAAGAAATTCCTCGATTCTCTCTTATGTCCACATCACTTTCTATGCATCCTCTGTCAGGACTTGCTGTTGATGATGATGGCTGAGAAGGGCGAAATCGGGGCCTCCTCTTTCGCCTTCTCTGCCTAATTTCTGTACATCGCTCATCTGTGGAAGATGAGTCCTTTTCATTGTTATCATTTTCATCCTCATTATCTTCAGATCCTTGATTATCCATTACTTGGTTTTGTCTCCTAGAAAGAACATTTCGTTGATTGCGCTGTGATCTTGTTACAAATGAACCTGGTGTATCTCTACGTCTCTTAACCAGTGCTTCTGATTGTCGTTGAACAACTTTTGCAATTGAAGCTTGAATCTGTCAGAAAAACTATCAAATGACAACCTAGTAACAAAGTACTCTTGAACATGCTAAGATCTGACTATCTAGAGAATACTAACAACTGCTAAAATAAAATAAAAAAGAAAAAGGATAACTCTGAATAGTAAGTGAATATAAAGTGATGGATGGGAATTTAGGGGCCGCCTAGCGATATAGATAGATAACAAATCTGATTTTAAAGAAAAAAAAAGGTCATCAACTATACTAGCATTCCCCACAAAGGCTAAGATTTGAGCCTTCTTAACCCAGGAGTGCGATACAGTCAATAACAATTTCACTGTGAAACTTTCCTCAATGGTGTAACTATTGTACATGGTACATTTAAAAGTTGAAGCAATACTTTAACAACATTTTAACATTATCTACGTGTCATTCTATGATTGGTCAAAAATTACTCCATAATTAATAATAATAATCATAAACACCAATATAAACAAATCACAGAATAACACGTAGATGATGTTAAAATGTTGTCAAAGTATCATTATCCAAAAACTATTGCTCAAAAAGTATTTACCAGCTTATTGCGGTTCTTGTCCTCTTCACGAAACTCAAGCTCCTAGCAGGTGTGATATAACTAGTTAAACATTGTGAAAGTTTATGTAAACTCATTAGATATTAAATACAAATCAAGTGAACTATACCTCTTCCTCGTACTTCTCAATGTCTGGATATAAAGCTGCAATCAGAGCATCGTAGTTTGGATCATCTCTCAAAGAACGACGACTGGCACAGTGTGTCCGACAAGCAGGGCATTCATTGTTCCTGAATTTCACAAACATTAATAATCTAGCTGCATATAGACATTATAGCTATGGTTTTTCAGATAAAAGACAAAAAAATAGGCAACATGAGGACCTAGTTTACAATTATCAGGAGCACATTAATTACATAAACAAAAAAGTCTGGAATGGCTTCATGTAACCTACCCCATTCGCATCGACTTGTCAATGCATTCTCTGCAAAACCGGTGCAAGCATTCCATAACTGTTCGTGTCTTCTTAATAATACCTGTTTGAGGAAGCATCAGAAATACTTTGTTATATCTTCAACGAAAAGGACGTTTGTTAGAACTCAGGTATAACATGAATAGCAGATTTAAAAATTTCCTTCAAGGATAAAATCCAGCACTACTTAGCAAAATCATAATTAAGACTAAAGGCACCAAAAACAAAGGCCAAACCTTATGGTTGATGTACAGACATCAGATACATGTACAGATATATATATATATATATATATATATATATATATATATATATATATATATATATATATATATATATATATATATATATATATATAATTGCATTCATTTAACAAACTAGTATGCCCAACTTATAGGAACAAGTTTCCTATTATTGATATTTAAGAAATTCTATTTTAAAAACATGACTCAACAAAGTAATATGCATTTCAAATAAGAGCTCATTTAATCACTCATAAACTTGAACTGATTTAACAGTAATCACTCTTTCCTGCTATATGCAACAAATTTAGCGTTTTGGTTTCAACACTGTTAAAAAGCCTTGATTAACCGAAGATATCTTGAGATTGTACATGACATTTTCTTTCGTGCTTGTAATTTGCACTGTTATTTAGCACACCTTCACAAAAATATCGGTGGATTGAAGTTGCAAATCTCCCACGGTTGCCTCAAGTGCACACTCCCAAATGACACTTGAGAAGAGAATTGGAAAGTGACAACAGAAGCCACGAGAATGACAGCGGTTCTTACTGGTCCTAAATAACAAACGCATCTGGATCAGCAAAGACCACAATCTGCCACTGAAGCAAAACCAGAACAGAAGAAGACAAAGACACAAGTCCAGACCCAGAAACTGAGCAAAGGTGAGGTTTTAAACAGATTTGACTGTTAATACATGCCTCAGAGTCAAAAGAAGTTGATGATACTAGATAGACTTTATGGTAGTAGAGAAAATGGTAGAAAACAAGAGGAAACAGAAATTTAAGAGAGAATGATCATTTAGAATTGTAGTTATGATTGATAAAGAACTTGAGTGATTCTTGTACATACACGGGTTTTTACAAGTTGTCAGAGATGCCTTTTCTGACTGATCAACCAATACCTAATTTTCTAATGAACTTCCTAGCTCGCTTATTCAAATTCAATTGTAACACAATTGCAGCCTTGCAGACACTTCAGCACAGACAGTCTATTAAACTGAGCTAGAATATAAACTCTACTGGAGGGAAATCCATACTTTTTTTGTTTTGGTAATAATGTTCAGGAGTACTTTTTTAAACCACAGAAGAGATGTTTGCATATTAGAAAGGGAGACTAGAAGAACTGTGGCACAGTGGTAGAAGGAAGGAATTCACTACAAAGTGATTTGACATGAAATACATCCAAAACAGCTAAACAACATCTAAATGAGAGATCCTGCAACACTTCTCTTCAATTCAAATTTCAAACTTTACTCTCCTTGCTTCCCTTTCTTCCACCCAACCAGATATAGCACAAAAGCAGGTTTATCATAAAATTTCTTTTTCTATCACAACCCACCTACACAGTGATGTCCATTTCTGATATACACATACCACCACCAGCTTCTCTCATCCAGTGTCACAATGTCACAACACATATTTTGAAGATGATAGAGTAGTTGTTCAGAAAAGATGGGGAAACACATGGTTTTGAAGGAGGTTAGATAGATGGGCCACATATTCTGTCTTCTTTCCACCAACCAAGATAAAAAGGTATATTCTGGCACATAATTTAATAGCAGAGATGTACCAAGAACTATTAGACTAGATAAAGAAAACACATACCAAGGCAAATTGGACATTGAACTTCTTTGCGTATTTCGAGAAGCTCTACAAAAACAAATCTGCAAACAAAGCAAGAACATAAGATTTCATTTGCACAAACCTAACAGGAAAAACAAAATTAATACTGCAGTTTATAGAACAAATATGTTGATTGGGTAGTCACAAAAATCTTCACCCACTTGATAGCTAATACTAAATTTGGTAAACTGAGTTAAGTTGCAATATGCTTGCAGGAGAATAAACGGACACTAGCCATAGCCACATAAGAAGCCAGAACAAGGACAAAATGCAGTTTTCAAACTTAATTTGCACCAGATATCCATATGTGAACTTTCATGAGATATATTTAATTTGCTATCGTATAAAAATAGATAGACAATGTAATCCGAATGCACTGTTATAGCTTTTATAGTAAATCATATACACAAACTTTAAATTCAAATGAGCATATGGTTTATTCCAAATCAGGACAAATCTAAACCTAAATTTAGGATATGGGTCATGCTTCTCAATTTCGTCATCAAACACAACACCATCAACACAGCACGGAACCTTTCTGAATCATCACATCCAATCTCAACATACAAAACTAAACTCACCCCTATAATTTAGAAGCAATAATTTAGAATATCTAGTAGCTGGCGGATGGATCTACTATCTGTTGATTAATTTCTTTCTTCACCCAACTGCAAAGTTAGGGATTAAAAAATCACCATGCAATTGTTCATAGAAAAATCTGGGAGCAAAACCAAAACTATTGTAACTATGTTCCATGAATTACAATCACTAAGCAAGCTCCTGTTCAACTGCAGCCATTTCAATTTTTTTTTTTTATCACCAATCCAAAACTTCACGCAAAACCTGACAAATGATATTCTGATTCCTATAGAATCACATTTCAAAACTACTTTGAGGGAGATCTTCACCGCGAATCAACATCACGACCTCATAAAACAATTCTGATCCAAAGCTAGGACCTAATACCAAAACCTACTCTAAAAACAAAACAACTGCTTCTCACACACGCATGAAGAAGACGAAAATCAAAACATGCAAACGAGGGATTGTTAGGTTTACTAACGGATTACTAATCAAATAGGAAGAATTTGTGAAAACAAATAATACGCCATGGCTCAAACGCCAGTAGCTGGATCAAAACCGTATCATATGGAGAAACAATAGATAAAACAAAAGCTAGTAAATAACGAGTATGATGCAAGCGAGAGAGATAGTACTCGGAATTGTCGTCGGAGGGAGAAGATAGAGCGCGGTGAGAATCTGAGAAGAGAATGAAGAAACTATGAGAAGAAGTAGAAGAAAATAGAAGAATCTAGAAGAAAGGAAGGGAAATATAAAAAACCTGAACCGTTTGATTCATAATTATCCTGTTCTTGTTGTTGTGCATCTTCTTCTTCTTCGGTTTTTTCTTGGTGGTGATGTTTGGTGTGGCGGTGGTGATCGTGAGGAGAATCGGGAAAGGAACGCTTCTGAGCAGGCATTGCTATTGGAAACTACAAAGATTTCACTATGTGTGACGGTGGTGAGAACGGCGAGAAGAGACGAGGATCAGCAGAATGGAAGAACGAGATTCGCAATTTTGGTATGTCAATGCCTTTCTCTCTCTATCTATGCATTTCCTTGCAGCGTGTTGTAACAATGTATAGTTAGGTGAATTTCACGTAGATAAATGGATATTTTATTTGATATATGGTTCATTTTAGGTTTAGAAATATGTTGGGTGATTTAATGTGAATATATAAGATAATATATGATATGACTGGATACACAAAAGAATATAATAAGATAACATGGTTATACATTATATATGAAATATAATAAATTAAATAATGCTAGAGATCTAAAATAAAATTCTTGCTAAAACTAGTGGAAATAAATGCACGTGTATGCATGCATATAAAAAATAAAAATGATTTGTTACATAATAATTAAATTAAAAAATATTACTAAATTTATAAAAAAATATTTACATTAAATATTCTTATAAAATAAATTATTTTTATAATTTTATCATAAGTAACTTTTTCTTCATAAATTAAAGAAATAGGCGTGTAAAAGATTAAACAGTAAAGATTTATATTTACAAAAAAATAAAAATTGACCAGACTATCTTCGTGAAAAATTAAGTATTATAATAACTACTAAAATAAAAATTATTAAGAAGAAATTTACAAAAGTAAATATTCTTTTAATTTTAGGATGGTATAATAATATAATTTTGAGGATAATTATTGATAGTTTTTATAAATAATAAAATTAATAAATTGAGTTATATTTGATATGGATAAAATTGGTAGTAAATATTGTATATGAAAAATGAAATAATAATTTACTTTATTAATTTTTAATTATATAAAATTTGCTATATTTAAATCTAAATTTTTAAAATTAAACTAAATTACACAAAAATTATATTTTATTTATATAACTATTTTTACAATATAAAAGATATATAAGAATTTAAAATGATAATTAATATCTAAAAAGTATTAAATTATTTTTTAAAAATTTAATATTTCAATAAATAATCTAATTTAAATTTATGTGTCACCGGTAATTTTATATATATATATATATATATATATATATATATATATATATATATATGTATGTGTGTGTGTGTGTGTGTTGTATATGTTTATGAGTGTTGTGAAATTTTAAGTTTGAAACCAGCCCATATCAAAACTGGTTTATTTAGGAATTTTGAGACTATTTTAAGTGGCCGGTTAAGGGAATGTTCCTTCATTGTTCAACTAACTAATCAAGCTTCAAGGCTCAAAAGTGGTGCTAACCTTCTCTAGTTTGTGTTAAGTGACTTTATACTAAACAATTTTTTTTATAACTAACTAAAATTTATGTACAGATTTTCAACTAACTAAAACTTCAATTTCATCTATTTCAAATAGATAAACACAACCATACTTTCAACTAATAGTCCGAACAAAAAATCCCTATAACAGACTACTAATTATAAACCAATTCAAAGATGACAAACAACACATCATAAAACTCAAAATAAATTTTAGCAATGATTCCATCAATTAAAATTAGTAATTTAAATCAATCACAAACTATCAGATACAATTCTAATTATATTAAAATTTGAAAATAATAATATTTAGATTTTTTCACCTAATAGAACTTCAAACTCTTTTAAGAAACTTATAACATCTCGCACTGCAAAAAACTCTGTCTACTTCTACAAATCATGATTAGGACATTGCATTTTAGCTTTTATAAAATTTATTTAAAAAATTAAATTTATTATTAAATAAATGTTGAAGTATTTATTATAATTATTATATAATTTGTTTTCATATAAAATATTTATTTATTTTCAACACATTTGCATTTATAATCAAATTGATTCCTAAAAAAATTTAATGGTAATTTGAATTAATATATCCGTATAAGTATATCTATATATAATTTTGTAATGATTTTTTATCATTTATTTATCGTAATTATTATTATTTTAATTTAAAATATAGTATATTAATTTAATTAATTTTATAAAATATGTTTTTTTATCAAATATTAAATATTGTTAAATATATATATATATATATATATATATATTTCATTTTATTTATTTATTTTTAAAACAATAAGAACTACATTTTGAACAAAAACATCAAAATCTTGTGTTACAGAGTCCCTTTCTACACCTCTGTCAAGGCGCCTCTTCCTCCCTCTAACGCCATACCAGTTGTTACTGCGCTGCCGTCATCATTGCGGAGCACCAGTCACCAGCCACCACCGGGACGCCATAAAATCAATGGTTGCTGTCCAGGTTGGTCCTCGATTTCCTTTCCTCACATTTAATTATTAAAAGAGCAAAACTAGACGCCCTAAACATCTGCTTGTAATCTTGTATATAATTCAGTAAGATACACACTAAAAACCACTAAATATAACACATCCTGCTCTTTACACTTAATTTTGCTTGGCAACCAACTTTGATTTGTTTCCAGAAGAATGTGCTCCACAGTGCATGTCCAGTTTTCTCTCAAAAATTTCTTATCAAAGTGACCTTATTACGGTAATGAGGAGTTCATTTTGCTTTAGTATTTATCCAAGTACATTGCTGTCTTTGAATCAAAATACCATTTAAGATTATGTGAAGACTAGATATTTGTGATATTTGTGGATGGTTCAGGAATAGATATTTGTGGATAGTTCAATAGGGTCCGATAGCAACATAAATAGGTCTCTAATTCCAAAAACTTCAATTTAGAGATATAATTATTATTGCTTTTAATTTACAGATTTTATTTTCTTAAAAAGTAATTCAAGAACCAAATAAAAATAATAACCCTAATTTATGTTAATTTGAACCCTAATTAGGATTTCCCAAATCCATTCGTCATACTCGAAACAAGCGAGCCTGGCTCACGCGACGCACCAGTTCCCCGCTCAAAACCTCCAAACGAAAACTCTTATTCACTCTTCTCATTCCAAATCTTGATCAAATTTCTTATTCAATAATTATCTTCTCTCTTATATATGCGCTCCTTTGCATCGCTAACTGAGGTAGAGAGTGTTGAATCAAAGCAACTGAGAAGGAAAAAGTGTTTAGAAAACATTGTCAAGTATAGCGGTAACAATGCACAAATTCTTCTTATATCCCTTTCCTTCTGGTTTTTGTCTTAATTACCAGTTATAGTTTATATTCTTTATTCGTGCCTGTTTCATGATTAAAATGCAATACTAGCCTTTCTGTTTTTTGATGAAATTTTGAACAATGCGCGTGGATATATGAATAGGGTTGACTCTGTGAGTTGTGTTTTTCTTCTTCTGAGATGCTAGGTATTTGAAGAAAATTCAGAAACTGTAGATCACTGATGTGATACAACAATAAATGAAATTAGTGTGTTTGGAAAATCATCCAAGGACGTTTATACTAATAATGACGTCAATGACGTCAATTTCTTTGTTATACGCTGAAGCTATTCTTGGTGGCTTCTTATGTGTGCCAAAATTTTGAGGTTGAAGGGGGAGGAGGGTAGATTAAGTTAAGTACTTGTTGTTTATTTAGTTTAATTTGAATATTTTACTACCAGAATCTGTTTGATGAATTGTCTATGTAAGACCAGATAATTTATACCATTTTAGGTATAAATTAACTATTGAAATATTATTTATTAATAAGTTATTTTCAGAAGTTGGTTAATTAGTTAGAGTTTATGGTGGAATGTATGATTTCTACATAGCGTGAAATAGTATTTGTTGTATTAAAAATGAAAATAGATGTAAAATGTGAAATGAGAATAACTTAAAAAGGTATTAATTGGTAATAATGTCAGTAAAAATAAGTTGGTAAGTTGGGGTAGTAGTAAGGTGTGTACATGGTGTAAGTGACCAAGAGGCCAGGGGCTTGAACCTTACTGAAGCCAAAGCAATCTTCTGCTTGGTGGGTATAAACCTTCTTTATTTGTATGTACGTATTGATCAAGCGTATGTTACAATTTGGTTCGCTGTTTTGGGTATTATTGTATTTGATCGCTATCTTACTGAGATTGAACTGAAATGGGCATTGTAAATTTATACTCTATATGTTTGCCTAGGATTTTGAGGCAGAGGTACACTCCCAATTGAATGAAAAGCTGTGAACAGAATATTGGTAATTAAAGAATCTGAAAAATGTATAAACTGATACGTGAGTAGTGCCTTGTTACCGTAAGGATGGATTGATAGAAAGGACTGCTGTGTTGGTTTACAATGTCTTACTATAAGCTTGGTTTAACTGTATTTGGTTGTCAGATCCTGTAAAATGCTGTGAATTCACGTACTGCTATATGAAATACTGTTTTAGTTTCGGTTTAAGCTAATTAAGTCTTCTCGGAATTATGCATTGCTGTTAGTTGAGTTTAGTTGACTTGGGAATGTGTTTAAAGGTAAATTAAACTCTATTTGACCTGTTAAAGGTTGTTGGGGGTTATGACTTGGGAATGTGTTTAAAGGTAAATTAAACTCTATTTGACCTGTTCACCCTTAAAGTTGCTATTGGGATAATTCTAGTGTTGTATGATCACTATTAACACTTCTGATTGTTGTTGGGCTGTGAAAGCATGCATTGATATGCTTAGGGTGTTTACGGGCACTGTTTTAAGCGGTACAGTAATATAATGTTCTCAGATGCATTGGTTGCAATTATAGGGTCTTGTTCGATGATATTTAATGTTGGTTGGGTTGTCTAAAATCTTTATGGGTTCTGAACTAGAGGGTACCAGTTTTAAGTAGTGTCTGTGGCTGTTAGCATTGGAAATGGGTGTTGGGAATGGATGACTATTACGGTTATAGGACAGAACCTACAAACTATTAGGTGTAACATTGTTTCTTGGTTTATTTTCTCTGTTTGTGCTTCTGATTTGGTGATGACATTCAATGTATGATGATCCCTTACTCTCTGAGTAATTACATGCACTGGATTAAGGAATTGGGGTGCAGGTTGGCGTGACTTTTGTGGTTACTGTTTTGTAAGTTAAGATTAAACATCTTGTCTAATGTGCTATATGTTTTAGTTTTTATTATGTGTTAAATTATGATCTGGTTGTGAGCAAAGAATTATATTTTTGAGGCAAAGAATTATACTTTTTGTCACCCATATTTGTTTTCATATGAATTATATTTTTTGTAGGCAAAGAATTTTTAGGATTTATGTATTGGTTTACAATTGAATTTTTATAGTTGGTTTTGTAAATATTAATTAACATTGGGATTTATTAGATGTATTCTATTTATGTTTTTTGAGGATTTTTATAATGTTGCAAAATGCTTTTAAGTTTTAAGACATTTTAGTGACTCGAAAAAAATTGGGGTGTTATAGTCTACACCAAAATTTTCCTCCTTCATGTGGCGTGAATAATTAAGTTTTCTTTTTTATTTGTTTGGTTGATGCAATTTGAAGCCTTCAAAAGTAGTTGGGATCTTATTGTGTTTTCATATGCTTCCATTTATCTGATCAAAATGCTAACAAAACATGTGCAGTAAATGTCTGAGATAAATCAGATCAAAGCGAAAACTGTTATTTAGTAAAGATAGGGGTGAGCAATTAAAAGTGCCAAACCAATCCGTAGATTTTTTTAATTTTTTATCTATCAATCAATGCATTTGGGATAGAAAAAGAGTAATTCTAAATCCTTGTACAACATTTTTTCACTAATCCTCCTACTTAGCAAACAAGAAAGTGCTGGCTATATTTTTCTCATGTAGTAAGGTATTAAATACATCTAGCATGTAGTTTCTTTAATAAGTATCACTGGTTAATAGGATATAACATTACTTAATAATAAAATTATTTTTTAATTTAATTTCTTCTTACCACAGAAAAACAAAACCCATACCAGGTAGCATTCTCTAGTTCCAGGAATTTGGCTAACATTGAAACCCTAATGAGAGAAATACAATAGACATTTCTTAATGTTAATGGCGATTATCTGATTGTGCAGATATAGACGATGGAGTTTTGCCCCACATGTGGTAACATGCTGCAGTTTGAATTGCCCTATTTGGATCAGCCTTCAAGATTTTTTTGTTCTGCTTGTCCATATGTTTGCCATGTCAACAATAGGGTATGAATTAACTTTCTCCATTTCGTGCTTCCTTAATATATTTTTAGTTGCTTGTGCGTGGTTTTTATGGTTTCACCTCACAGGTCAAGATCAAAAGAAAGCAAAGGTTGGTGAAAAAAGAAATAGAGCCTATAATCTCCCCAGATGACATGAAGAATGCTCCAAAAACTGAGGGTACATTCCCTATCTTTCTTATTTAAATAGACATTATCTTTGAAGAATTATAGTTTAGGATGTTCCATAAATGTATTCAGAATTCACCATATATTAAGCACTGTGATGAATAACTAACAATCTTTTTGAATGTTTCTATCTTTGGAGCACAAATACCCAAGTTTTAATAAATTATCGATGTCTTGCACTTTTATCAATGTCCTGCACTTATATGATATCGAAAGGCATATGGTACTTAGAGCAAGAAGATAAGTGTTTCAGGATGAAGTCAGAACTTTTTATAAGTTCTAGTCTTTTGCACATATTATTGCAGAAGGATTAGGTTGTAGCACATATTTTATTGCTTAACATAGCTGCTCTGGTGCTTCTGTTGGACCCTGGTCTCCCACATCCTGGTTCCCATGGTTCATGTTACTGGGCCTAGAACCTCACTTCTCGTCACTACTGGGTCTTGCTCACACATTTTATGTTCAATAACTCTTGATTCTGTTGCATATTTTTTGAATCTTCACTCTCCTGCAACTTTCTTTCCCCCTTTGTGTTGTGCCTTTGGCAATAACTGTTTGTTTCCTTGTTGAGTAAAAGCAAAGAAAATGGTTAGGAAAATGGGGTAGAAGGCTCTAATATCCTGGTATAATTCTAGATTTAGTAAATTTGCTTCTTTGGAAGCTGAAGACGATTCTGCTCCACTGTGTGCATGGTTAAGTTAGCTTACCAATTGTGTGAACAAGTCATTGATCACCAGAGATGAAGTGATTTGTTAGTAATTCCAATATAGTTTAGCTTCGAATACAAATTTGGGAATAGTATGTGAGAAATGCTAGCAACACTCTTTCTAACCCTCTCTATTATAAACTGTAATTTATTGTAAATTGCAACTTTTTGCTAGTTTTTCTTCCCATTTAATAAGTCTTGTTAGAATCATTACATATAGCTATCATCATTTAGGCTAGTCTGTAGAGTTATTAATGAGTTGTACCTAGTTTTGCACCTAGTAGTCTAGTGCAGACTCTTGGTATTTCATGTACTCTTGTGTTTTTCATTATAAATAGAAGATAAAGTGAGGGATCTTTCAAGCCCTCAAGAATATTTCTTATCAGTTTTAGATCTCAAGTTGGTATCAGAGCAGGTTCATCCTGCTCTGGTTTCCGTCCTCCGTTGTCCACCAGCACTGTCGCTGTTGTTCGCACCTGTCCGGTGTCGTTTGCCGTCGTCCGCGGCTGTCTCGCCACTGGCTGCAGCTGTCAACTGCAGTTTGAAGCTCTTCAACTTGGTTGCCCGCCATCTCGCATCTGTCCGCCGCTGTCTGCCGCCGTCCGCCGCCGGCCACCGTCACTGTTCCGTCCGGCGACCAGTGGATCTGGTTCGCCTCTTCACGCGACAGCCAACCCCGCCGGTGGGTTTGCCTGGTTCCTCCCCACACTTTGTCACGCACAGCTTCTTTGTGCGCTGCGAACAGGCGCGTGCTGTACACGTGCCGCCGTCTGCTCACCGGAACTCCGCCGCGAAACCTCCATAGTTGTCGCCTGGGTCTCCTCTCTCTGTTCGGACCCTCAAATCCTGGTTCCCGTGAGGTCTCGAAGCTCCCCTTGAAAAAACCGAGGGTTGTTTGGTTGCTCCCTCTTGCGTTTTTTAGTCTCTCTAGGTTTTCAGGCTCCTTTCTGGTTCCTCTCCTATTTTTATCAACAATGGCGTCTGGAAGTGTTCTCTCTTTATCTGGAAGTCCCTCAATTACTTCCGAAAAGCTAAACGGAAAGAATTACCTCTCTTGGTCTGCTGCCGTGGAAATGTGGTTCCTCGGTCAAGGACATTATGACCACCTTGAGCAGGATGGAAGCCAAGTACCGTCTGAAAAAGCTGAACAATGGAAACAAGCAGATTTCCAGTTGTGTGCCCTATTGTGGCAGTCTGTGGAACCACGACTTTTTATATCTCTTAGAGCCTTCAAAACATGTCACTTGTTTTGGAAAGTTCAGCTCCATTGTTCAAAAATTTGGGTTAAAACGCAGTCAAGCAGATCATTCAGTCTTTTATTATCATTCATCCCTCGGGAAATGTGTTTACTTGATAGTATATGTTGATGATATAGTCATTACAGGAAATGATATTGTTGGAATATCTCAATTGAAGGTCTACTTGTGTAGACATTTCCAAACTAAGAATCTTGGGAGCCTCAGATACTTCCTAGGCATTGAAGTAGCTCAGTCAAAAGATGGAGTTGTAATCTCCCAAAAGAAGTATGCTCTGGATATTTTACAAGAAACAGGCATGATTGATTGTAGACCGGTTGATAGTCCTATGGATCCAAATCAAAAATTAACAGCAAAAGAAGGTGAGTTATTCTCCGACCCGGAGAGATATAGGAGGCTAGTGGGAAAACTAATCTACCTCACTATTAGAAGGCCAGATCTATCTTTTGCAGTTGGAGTGGTTAGTCAGTTCATGCAAGCTCCGTGTGTTGGTCATTGGAATGCTATCATTCGCATTCTAAGGTATGTGAAAAAGGCTCCCGGGCAAGGGCTGTTATATGAAGACAAAGGAAACCTTCAGGTATCAGGATATTGTGATGCTGATTGGGCAAGTTCTCCTGTTGATAGACGATCTACTACAGGATATTGTGTTTTCCTTGGAGGAAACATTATCTCATGGAAAAGTAAGAAACAAAATGTAGTGGCTCGATCAACGGCTGAAGCTGAATATAGGGCAATGGCTTCATTAACATGTTAACTTATATGGGTGAAGCAATTCCTTCAAGAGCTTAGCTTCTGTGACATCCAGAGTATGAAGATGTATTGTGATAACCAAGCTGCTCTTCACATTGCATCAAATCCAGTGTTTCACGAGAGAACCAAACATATAGAAATTGATTGTCATTTTGTTCGGGAAAAATTATTGTCAAAAGAAATATGTATTGAGTTTGTTGGATCAAATGACCAAGTCGCAGATGTTTTGACTAAGTCATTGAGGGGACCTCGGATTGAGTTTATTTGTTCCAAGCATGGAACATACAATCTGTATGCTCCAGCTTGAGGGGGAGTGTTAGAATCATTACATATAGCTATCATCATTTAGGCTAGTCTGTAGAGTTATTAATGAGTTGTACCTAGTTATTAATGAGTTGTACCTAGTTCTGCACCTAGTAGTCTAGTGCAGACTCTTGGTATTTCATGTACTCTTGTGTTTTTCATTATAAATAGAAGATAAAGTGAGGGATCTTTCAAGCCCTCGAGAATATTTCTTATCAGTTTTAAATCTCAAGTAGTCTCACTTCTAATTTAGAAGTGGGATAACCAAAGTTATGATTTCTTGTTGCATTCCTGATACTGCTAGTATTATGGAGGCCAAGCCATGGTTTAATGGTTAAGGGTGATGCCTTTCTTCCTGCAAGTTGTGGATTAAAATCCTGGAAACAACCTCTTTGTTTAAGGGAAAAAACTACTCATATTTACCCTTTCCACTCCAAATCCCATTTGGCTAGAGACTTGTGCATTAGGTCTCTGATATAGGCCCTTTCTCGTGGTGAATCTCGAACAAATAAAAAAGGGATAAGAATCACAAATAAATGTGATTTAACATGACACTCTCACAAAACAATGCAATAATGTTAAAATTTGGTTTTAGGAAGTATGGGAAGTTGAAATTTTGTTCTGGTTCAATTTGAAACTCGAACATGAATTGAACTAAATCTTAATCTCAAGTGATTCACGAAATTGTTGAATGATACCTGCAACACTTATTGTATTTGGTTGTGTCAATATTGTAGTTTGGCTTGTCTTTCATCATACACTACCATTTTGATTTCTCTTATATTTTTAGTTGGTACAAAGTTTAAGAATTTTTGTAATTTTTTGGTTATGATTAATAAGTTATCCCCTTGGTGGAAAAACATATAATTGACTGATTGGGGAAATCATAAATAGGAGTCATAATGACCAAACTCTCATTCATCCAAAAAGAAGAGATTATTCTTCCAGAGTGTCGGATGCAGATATTTTTCAGGGATAATGACTGATATTATAAAAGGAATCATGATTAATTATGTGATATTTGTTTCTTTTTTCCCCTTTTTCTCACTCATTTCCTTTTGTTGTAGCGACATGCCCATATTGCGGTCATGGCGAAGCTGCTTTCAAAGAATTTCAGACTAGATCTGCTGATGAGCCAGCAACTCTATTTTATCGTTGTTTGAATGACAGATGTCAAAAACAATGGCGCGAAGATTGATTTCAACCTTGTCCAAGGATGGAAAAGCTTTTGAAGTTGATTATAATTGGGCTTATATTACAGCCAAGTGGTTTTGGATCATTTTAAAAATTTTGACAAATGAAAGCATCTTAGTTATTGCTATTATTATGATCATCATAGTCATGAAAGTTTGTTTTAAGGATTGGCATTTCATATAAAAGATTTGAATTTGCCAAATAACATAAAGTTAACATAAATAATATTGTTATTCACGGTTGTATTATGCTCGGTATTTTGTATAATTTTTAAATTTAATTTTTGTATTTTGGATCCACATGGCTTATATTTTTAAATATTTTTGCATAAAATGTAACGGAAATTTTGAAGTTTACATAATAGGAATTGGTTCAGGAAAAAATATTGACCGAACGAAACAATTTGGTTAGAGCAATAAACTCCCAAAATTCACACGATCCCAAGTAACTCATTTCTAAAAGTAACCTACAGTGTATGTACGTTAGTACCAAATCTATCTTTTTAAAAATAACATTGTATAAAGGATAAAAGACATTATTTAAATATTAATTTATTAAATATGAAAAAAAATATCATAGAAAACTACAATATGTATATAGTTTAACTTAAATCTAAGCATGGTTTTAGTACTTACAAAAAATTTTAATTTTTATAATTATGAAAAGTGAAATAATTACTTTAGAAGGCGTATTGGTACGAGAGAATGTTTTTCATACCATGAAATCATAATTTGTAGGAAATCGCAAATCCTTGCATAGGAAAGATTAAAGTAGGTTTGGTTGGTCAAAAAATTGTAGGAAATATATATAGATAGATAGATATAAATCAAAGGGTAATATAATATGTTCTTTTTACTAACATCTTTATTTGTAACTGTATTAAATTAAATGATTTAATAAGAGTAATATGATACTATTTTCTATAGTTTTTTTTTTAACTCAGAAAAATTAGATTCTCACCTCCTAGTGACTGTTCCTATGAGAAACCTAGCTAAAATCCATTATGAGAAAACATGGTTTTCTAAGAATGTCATCCTGTTTTAAGATCAGTTAAATGTAGAAAACATACTTTTCCAACCTGAAGAGTTTAGGAAACTAAAATTTTCTATTCAACCAAACTTCTCCTTAGCATTCATTTAAGAAAATTCCTAATAGCATCTACATTACTCAAACCAAGTATCCATTTTGTTTAAATTTTTATAAGATATTATGACTTGTAGCGACAAGTATCTAATGCATACTACGAAAGGGTCTAAATGAACATGTCTATGTAAATATTGTTCAAATTTATCTCGATTTTGATGAAGAAAAATTTCATATTAATTTAGTATGAGTCTTGATACTGGTACTCAAATATGAAGATTAGAATCTGTATGTATCAATTTGGCTCAAATTAGTCTTAACCTATTCTTGAATAAGTGTTCTTTTATAGTCACAAAATGAGTGTGCAAAAAAGACGCCTCAAAACAAGACTTCTATTAATTCTTAAAACAACACTGTCAACTTGGGACAAAAGTTGAGATGACTAAACTCATACTATAGTTTGAAATAGGCTAGCCTTAGTCAAAAATCAAGACAAGCTAACCCCACCCGAACTAGTCTGACTGAAGATGGAGATGGGTTAGTCTGGACTGAAGGTCAACAAGAGCTAACCCAAGCTGATGGTCGACACAAGTCAATCCATGCTTATGTTGACATAGGCCGACTTGGACAAAAGGTCGACACAGGCTGGCCTATGTTGAAAGTTGGGACGGGCTGACCCAACTGGAAGATACAAACGAGCTAACTCCAGGTTAAAGGTCAATAAAGGTTGATCTAGGCCAAAGGTTGAGACTAGTCAGCCTAGACCTAAAGACAAAACGAGTAAGCTTAGACAAAAGATTGAGACAGGTCATCCCACACCAAAGGTCGAGACTGGTCGACCCAGTTGAAGGTCGAGATGGGCCAGTTAAGAATGAAGGTTAAAATGGGGCCAACTCGGACAGAAGGTTGACATGGGTCGAAGGTTGACAATGCTTGACTCGAGTTTACGGTAAATAGAGGTTGATCTTGGCAAAAGAACAAGAAGGATCGATCCAGATTGAAGGTCGATACGAGCCTGGCTAGGACGAAAGTTTATACTGGTCAACTCGAGTCGAGGGTTGACATAGGTTGGCCTAGATCGAAGGTCGACACGGATAACCTGGATCGATGGTCAACATGTGATGGCACAGGCTAAAAGTTGACATGGGTCGTCATGGGCTGAAGGTCGACACAGGCTAATATGGGAAGAAGGCCTACACGGGGTGGACTAGGCTAACAATCGAGATAAGCCAAGTTGGCCCGCCAAAGGGCGACACTAACCGACTTGAGCCAAAGGTCTAGACGAGCCAACTCAGGGTAAAGGTTGAAACTAGTGATGTCAAAACAGGCCACCCGACCCGACCCATCGCGGGTTGGTCACTTAATGAGCCAACCCAACCCGACTCATTTATTAGCGAGCTTGAAAAATTCGAACCCGGCCCGACCCACTACGGGTTGGTGGGTAAACGAGTTGGCTCACTAGCTCACTTAATTACAATTTTTTTAAAATAAAAGAATTACAAACTTTCTATAATTCAAACTAAACAAATTTCACTCCCAAAATAATCTTAAACTCAAGACAATTCAATATAATAATAAAAAGTACAATACAATCCAAATGTCATCCAAATTCAAACACAAAAAACATAAAAATAAGTTTCTTATATTCATCATTTTTGTGTTCTTTGTCTATTTACAATATTAGAATCTTGAATGGATATATCTACAATATTTTGCTCTCTTGAATCATCTTGTTCTTTATCTCCATCTACAATTCAATAAAAAAAAGTGTTAACTAATAATATTGAAAGACAAAATAGTAAATAATTAAAATAATTTGTTGAAGTAATTTATTAATCAAAAACACTTTTTTTTAAGTTAAAAATTTGTTTCAAATAACTTATTATTTTATGTTTGGTTTATAATGTAAATTACGAAGATTGTCTGCACATAAAAAAATATAAATACATGAACATAATATAAATCTCATTTTAACTTATTTTTTAATTGTTACAAGTAATATTATTATTAATTAATATGTTAATAAATTTGTCAAATTTGCTTATTATTAATATGTTCAATAAAACCTGTCAAATTTGTTTACAGTGAACATCAAATTTCATTTGGGTGAATAAAGTTTGGTTTTAAAAATTAAATATATGCAACATAGGTGTTTAATTAATTTTGAAAATAGGAAATTTAAATAATTTTTTCAAGGAAAAAAATAATAAATATTTTTTATAAAATTAAAATTTAATAAAATAAATTTAGGTAGGTTGGTTGGTAAGTCAACCCGGCCTACCACGGGTTCAATCCGGATGAGCAAGGTTGAAAATTGACCCGCATAAAACAAATATTTTTTTTCAAACCCAACATGGCCCGAACCCGTGGTGGGTCAGGTTGGCCCGTGGGTTGTAATCCATTTTGACAACTTTAGCTGAAACGAACCGAATGTCAAGACAAACCGACACAAGTTGAAAATCAAGACAGATTGACCTAAGTCGAAATTTGAAACAAGCAGACCCGGGTTGAAGATCGAGACGACTCGATTTGAGGTGATAGTCGAGAGGGATCAACCGGAATTAAAGGCCTAGATAGATCGACCTGGGTCGAATGTTCAAATAAGCTGACATATGCCAAACATCCTAGGGTGAAGGTTGACATGGACCAACTCGGGTCGAAGGTTAGGACAAGCTGGCCCAAGTTGGATGTCTAAATGGGCTTGTTCGTATTAAACATTAGTCAACCCAAGTCGAAGCCAAGGTGAGCCAATTGTGTAGAACATCAACATGAGTTGTCCCAAACCAAAGATAAACACATTTTTCCCCAGGACGATGGTTCACACAGGTCAACATTGGCCAAAGGTTGACACTACTGGCCTAGGTCGACACAGGGCATGGGCAGAAGGTCAAGACGATAAAAGATTGACATGGACCGGCTCAAACCACAGGTCAAGGCAAGCTAACCCAGGTTGAAGGTCTAAACGGGTTGGTCCGGTTCGAACATTGACACAAGCTGGTGAGGGATAATGGCCAAAACGAGGCGACTCATGCCGAAAGTTAAGATGGGCCAACTGGGTAGAACGTCGACACAAGCAAGCTCGTACCAAAGGTAAACACATTCTGGCTTGGGCCGATGATTGACATGGGTTGACACAAGCCTATCGAGACAAATCGTTGGCCCACATGGGCCAACTTGAGCTAAAGGTTGAGACAATTTGGCCTAAGCTGGGGGTCAAAACTGGTTGGCCTAAGATGAAGATACAAACGAGCTAACCCAAGTTGAAGTTCAAGAAGCAACAATAAGAGTAAGCTCAAGTAAAATGTTGAGATATGTTGCCCCACGCCAAAGGTCGACCCCAATCGATGGTTGAGACAAGTCGATGAACACCAAAGGTTAAAACGAGTAGGCCTAGGCAGAATGACGTATGAATGTTAGCACGAAATGACAAGTGCACCAATTGCACATAACAAGTAATAAGTATTTTATCCTTCTCTCAGAAGGACTTGTGCAACAAATGACAACTATTGCAATCCATAACCTATTTAAACTAAAAGTTTAAAATAACACCAAAAAACCATTTTTGTATTTTTATCAAACAATTGTTATGCAACAAAAATTCACATAAAGTATGTAAAATTTTCAAGGTTAAATTTCAACAACTTCATTCTCATGTATTATCACTTATCTCAATTTAAATTTCAAGACAAAATCAATTCACAAATATACTAAAATTTAATTCTTATTGACTTTGAGCTTATGATAACTCATGAAGTTCGAATTCCTTCAATCCTCAACAAGTGAAATCATGCATTAAATTCAAGAATCTTAAAATTATGAATGAATCATGTTCTATCCTTATATATAAGCTCCATTAGGTACCTAGTTTCAGTTCTAAGTTCAAAAGACATTTTCCAACACTTCCAGACTCAACAATCAAGTCATGGGTGATCAAGTCACAAAAACTATTAAGCATAAAAATCAAATATTTACGTTGAAATATAAATGCGTATATATTAAAATCACAAATTACACAAGTATTTATTTATTAGTTCTCCACGATGGAGAATGTAGGTCGTACAAATTGAAGATATAAAGAAGAAATTGAAACAAAAGAGAAGAAGAATGCCATTTCCCAAGGCACTTAACAGTTGCTCCAAACTCCAATTGCACGCCCCATTCGCATATACTTCTATAGTTTGGAAATTCTCTCCCTCTAGCAACCTTCAAGAGTCTCTCTCAATCACATAAGGTGAAGAGAAACTGTGGATTGAGAGAATAAGACAAACCCTCACAAAATACATGAATAAATACTCATTTGAAATGTCAGCGATGCCATCGCCCGACAACATCTTAGTACCACTAGGCACCATCAATTAAAATTTGAAAGGGGCAGCCTCTACCCGCCGCTTGATCACCACTGGACGTTGGTAGCCACCTCCCAACGTCGATGAACCATTGCCTAACGCCCTTGCTTTTAGTAACTTCTCGCCAAACGAGCTTTTATGTCTCACAACAAGAGATGCCTTACAATCGAGTCCTTTTCTATGACTTTGTAGTGTTAGGCGTCATTCTTGTGGCACCTTTCATGGGTATTTTCCTCACAATTCACTATTTGTTGTTCAATCATGATTCCCTGAGTTCGAGTTTGTTTTCCTCCACCAAAATTGTTTACTATTCACTTATTTCACACACTTTAAAGAAAATGAGAGGTAAAATAAGCTCAAAATAACTAAAACATAAGAAAACACCAAAACAAGATAAACTTGAGGTTTAAATAAGATAAAATCTATAGAGGAGTTGATTTATTCACAAAACTTAACACCAATAAAAGGTAGAAATTAACACTATCAATAGGCATACCCAGGTCAACCTTATGTCCTGACACGGGCCAACTTGGGCTAATGGTATAAACAGGTGGTTCCGAGTCAAAGGTCAACACAAGTCGTTCCAAGTCGAAGGTCAACATAGATCGGCTTAGGCTGAAGGTTAAGACTAGGGATGGCAACGGGTCGGGTTGGGCACGGATAGTGCCTACCCGCAACCCGACCCGTTAGGTAAAATTGTGCCCGCTACCCGCCTTACTACCCACCTTAAAAAAATCCGCGGATTTTTTTTAACCCGCGGGTACCCATTGGATACCCGTTATCCAAGCTCCAGGAAGAAAAATAGAAAATAATAAAAATAATAAGCAGGTAATAACATAAAAATAAAAAACTGATGGACTGACCCATTTACTCTCTTTTAGATCAAAAACCACTAGGGTTTCTTATTCTCAAACAAAGGGAGCAGCCTAATGGCTACCACCACCTCCTCCAACAACCCATGCATTCTCTATGACCTACCACCACCACCTTATTTCATCGATGCCGCAATAGCTCTGGCCGCACCATTAGCGGCGCCACCGTGTTTTTCGGCTTCACTGCCATCGCCATGCCCTTTACCTTGCTCTTCTCCCTGTGCATCGCGTCAAGGTGGAAATAAGGGTACCTTTTCGAATCTTCCTCCGCTTGTTGCTTTCCTTCACTTTCTTGAAGTTCTTGTTGATGTTCTCCCACTTTTCTTTGCACCTTTGCGCGTTTCAGTTGTATCTGAGCTTCCCCATCGAGGATGAGATCTCCTTCCATAGAGGACCCTTTGGTTCGTTCTCCTAATACTTTGCATCTAGGTTCGTTCGGAGCGGCAGAAGGCGGCGGAATGAGGCAACTTTCCCTAATTCTAATTTGAAGAAGAAACCCTAAAAAGGGATTTTATTCTGATTTGAAAAAAAAACCCTAAAAAGATATTTGGGCTTGGCCCAATTTTAAAGCAGATTCAACATAAAAGAAAGTCTTTTTGAAAAGATAAAAAACTAATTAAAGGATAAAATTGTAATTTCATTTCTCTAACGGGTAGTGGATACTCGCGGGTACGGATAGTGGGATACCCGAACCCAACCCGTTAACAAACGGGTATTAAAATACCCACTACCCGCGGGTACCTTTTACCCGCGGGTACTAAATACCAGTAGCGGATTTTATTTGCGGATACCCGCGGGTACGAGTTTTTTTGCCATCCCTAGTTTAGACAGTCTGGTCTAGGAACATGGTTGACACGTACCGGTCGGGGTAAAAGGTCGAAATGGGTGGACAAGGCGGATACTCGAGACGAGTTGGCTTGAGCAAAGGGCAAGCAGAGGGAAAAATGAGCAGACCATAACCAATGGTGAGATAGGTCGACCTTGGTTGTAGTTTGAGATTAATTGGCTTGGATTGATGGTTGAGACAGGTCGACCCTGGAAAAAGTTTCTGACAAATCGACCTAGGCCACAAGTCGAGATAACTGACTCAGGGTGAACGTCGTGAGGATCAACCCGAGCCAAAGGTTAAGAAAGACTTGCCCGAGTCTGAAGGTCAAGATGGATCAGTCTGGTTCGAAGGTCGAGACGCATAGACCCGGGTTGAAGGTTGAGATGGATTAACCTTGGTTGAAGATACAAATGGGCGAAAGCTCTAGATGGGCCAACTCGGTTCGAAGGTAGAGACAACCCACCTGAGACAAATGTCTAGACAGGTCGGCCCAAGCCAACGATTGAGACAAGCTGATTAGGGTGGAAGGTTGACATGGGTATACCCAGGCCCAAAGTCAAGACAAGTTGACCAAAGCTAAAGGACGACACGAGTCAGCTCGGTCTTGCCAAGTAAAAGGTCAACACAGGTCGATTGAGACTGGAGGTAGACACATTATGGCCCAAGTCGATGGTCGATAGCATACACTAGTCGAAGTTCAACATAGGCCTGCTCGAGTCGAAGGTAGGGACAATTTAGCCTAGGTCAAGGGTCAAGACTAGTTGGCCTAAGCCACAGGTTGAGACGGGTCAACAAAGGTCCAAACATGCTGATTGGAGTCGAAGATCAAGATAAGTTCTCTTTAGCCAAACGTCAAGACGAGTTTCCTAAATTCAAGTCAATCCAAGGTAAAGGTTGAGCCTAGTTGGTTTGGGTAGGATGTTGTGTTGAGTCGACCTAGTGGAAGGTTCAATTAAGTTTGCTCTGGTTGATGGTCAAATGAAGTCGGGTCGAGCCAAAGGTTGAGTTGAGCCAACCCGGGTCTAAGGTTGATTTGAGTCAACTCAGGTTGAAGGTCGTACTGAGTTAACTCAAGCTGAAGGTCGTATTGAGTTGGTATGGCCCTTAGTCAAGCGTTGTCAACCCATGCTCATATTCGAGTCGAGTCATCCTAGGCTTATAGTCAACTCAAGTCAGCATGGACTAAAGGTCAAGACGAGTCAACTTTGATCGAAGGTCGAGACAAATCAGTTTGGGCTAAAGTTAAAGCCAAGTTAACATAGGTTGTAGGTCAAACTAAGTCATCTATATTGAAAGTTGGTCTAAGTTAGCTCAGGCTGAGAGACAACTCAAGTCAACCCAACCCAAGTGTCCAAGTTCACATTGAGGATAAAATCAAGTCATCTAATCTAACTTTTTCTATCTTGATCTTAGACCAACTCATATAGACTAGTCCATGGTTGATCCTGACCTCTAAGGTTCTTAGGAACATTTTATCTCTATTTTCTTCTTTTTATATGGACCTTCTAGTTTTGTGGACTTTTTTTTTTCATAACCCATGTGAATTCAGGTCAAACCATATGAACTAGACCGAATTAAAAATTATAAACGTTCTAGTACTTGTCTTTATCCTAATAGTCATTCCTATTTAAAATTACTAATCTAAACAGTTATATTAATTTTTTTTCTTAATTTCTTTACTATTTTATATACTTATTTGACTTTTATTCAATTTGATACTCTTATTCCATATTCATAATTTTTTTTTCTTAATATTTAATGCTTGAGAGAAGAAAATACATATTATTTTAACATTAAATACTCAATAATATTACATTTTCTTTGTCATAACTTTTACATTTTGTAGAAAAAAATATTTAATTAATATTTCAAATAGTAAAGAGACGGTTACATATACAATATATATATATATATATATATATATATATATATATATATATATATATATATATATATATATATACACACAAATATGTATGCAAAAAGCTCATTCTCATTAAATATGGGAATGAATTTTTATTTCAAAAATAGGATAGTCAAACCCACACAGTTTTCTTTAAGGTTAACTAACAATTATTCTATTTCTCAGATAAGATCAAGATGTCGGATTCAAACCTTATGAATAAAAAGTGGACGAAATAGTATACTTCATTAATGGTGATCAATCATATTCCGACAAAGATTAATTATGAAGTCAATATGTACATTAGGCTCATAATATGATTAACAAAATCATATTAGGAATAAGTTTGTATCCAGTATGTATACAACATATCTCTAAGGGTATCCTTACTTCAGAGCATATAATAAACCATAAAGGGTAAATGATTAATCTGATCACTCAATATGTAAGACACCATCAATTTCAACCTTAAAAAAAGTATTGATTTAGTTCTTAAATGAATAAAAATCCCCAGAACTCTGTTCCGATGTTACGTTTCTATAAACCACTTGGTTACTAAAATGTAATATATTAAAGATTGTAAGGGTTAGGACGGACGTCCTGACAAGTAAAAGTGTGATCGGCACACCACTCGAAGTGGTGGCGAAGTATAGGACGATCGGCCTGAAGCATGTGTACCGTAAGGTTTAGGACGGACGTCCTGGCAAGTAAAAGGGTGATCGGCACACAACTCGAAGTGGTGGCGGACGATCGGCCTGAAACTTGCACTATAAGTGTTAGGACGGACGGCCTGAAACGGAAAGGGGTGGTCGTCGTATCGCTTGAGGTAATGCTCAGAAGTCCGTTACAGAGCGCCGGGACCGACAAACATACGCAAATATAATCACGGACGGCCCTGGCGGCCGGCCAGTCCCCGAAGCAAAGTTATCAAGCATTCAAAATTAAGGTAAAGCAAAGATTAGTCTTAACAGGCTCGTGATTGGGCCGTGATTAAGTCCCCACTAATCTTCGGCCCATCAGGAAAACTATAAATAGGAGTCAAAGGTAAGAGGTAGGTGGATTTGAATGCTCATTTATTTCTCTTTCTCTTTCTATCTCTACTTTGATTGAAGAGGAACTAGAACACTGACTTGAGCGTCGGAGTATCATTAACAGGTACCCGGACGACCGAGCAAGGAAGAGTGATCACCCAACAGAAGTAACGGAGAACCGGACGGTTCGGAGCGGAAAATTGTGCAAGGGAGCTCGGACGACATTCCCGACCGGAACAGATACTAAATCAATTTTTTCATTTCTTTCAATAACTAAATTAACAGTGTCTTGAACATTCCAGGACCAAATTAATGATTTATAACAGTTTCAAATTCACCTATTTAAATTACACAAATATATTTAGCTATTTAAATTAAACTGGGACCAGAAGGTATTTAATTGATCAGTGAGCCATTATAACTTTCCTCCAAAGATAAAAAGGGTAATGACGATTATCAGCAAGAAGGTATGGATGAGCTACACTGCAAAAGTTGAGACACAAGTGAGCCAGAAAGTTGAAATTACACATATCATATAAGTACCCATTACTTGATGCTCACATCATAATTTCAGGAGCAACAAGATATGTAACAGGGACAATGTGCAGCCAGAGCACGTGGATTTGTCTCTGAAGTGCAGCTAGAGCAGATGTGAGTCTACCTTGCCTTAATAGACCATTTTCCATATTGAATACTTGTATACATTGAATGTTTTCATGGTTATTTTATTCTTTAACTCAAAAATTGAGTTACAAAAATGCATTTAGCTGTTGGGAATTAATTCGTTACTGAATTTTATGCACTTAATTCCCTAAACTTTGAGGTAGAATCTTAGTAAAACGAGACAAGGACTGAGTCAAGCAATCCATCTAGCAAGGTTATGTTAAAAAGGCAGCTAATAGTTGCTGCTCTAGTTTTGTTGCCTTGGGCAAATATTGGTTTCCAAAAGCAGTGAAGTCTTGTGTTTTAAGAGTTTGAAAAAGAATTCATGGGCAGAGATGAGAGAAAAATGGAGCTGGTTTGTAGGACATTGCATACTTGTTTGTTTTATAGTTTGGGATGAACCAGGCTTGGATGTGTGGGATAATGATTTCATATATAGGCTACAATTATTGTTAGTACACTAGTATAACACCTTTGCACTTTGTTCTGGTGATCTAGAGTAATCGTGTTACAAATCCTGACATTTTCTGAGATGGTATAGTATGGATCATGGAATTTCATTGCTATTTGAGACAAATAACCTTAAGAAGCTAATAATTCCACTTAGTAATAAAACAACTCAGTGTAGGTCCTTTCTGACTCAGGAACCTTGTTCTTCATAGTGAACAATTTATATGTACTTTCCTTATTCTTCATTTGTTTTATCAGCAGCTTTCCTTGTTCTTTATAGTTAATAATGCAGTTCAATTTTGACTGTAGCAGGAGTGCTGAGGCTGCGTGGCTCTGGCAAACAAGGTTAGGACTATGCCAATAAGATTCACATATTGATTTTGGTTAACACCACCAGGCATGCATAAGGTGAAGAAGTCATTCGTTAAACACGTACCATAATCTTCAAAACAATTCTTTCATTTTTTTTATATACTAAAAAACCATCAGAAGAGACCCAAATACATATAGATTTTTTACCAAGAGGCATGACAAACATGGTGACAGTTAGTCACAGATTTTGCAGAGTTTCTTTAGTGAATCTTTGAAAACAGAAGATGATTTCCTCATTAATGTCCAAGTAGCAATCCTGCAAAACTGCAGGGATTAGATGATATCAAGTAGTTGTAATAGAATTAATTCTGTATATTCCATTTGTTAAAGTTAGATGTGATCATTTTTAGCGCATTCAAGCTTGTTTTCAATCAATTTATCCATGCCGATGTATGAAACATGAAGTTGGATCATCATTTTAAGAAATCCACACTGCTTACATTTTTTTGTGAATGATTTCAGTTATTTGTAAAGTTTTTGAACATAAATTGTCCAGTGCTCGATTAATCTGTCAATGTTTAAACTAATGATAGCCATTTTAAATAAATTGAGAGTAAATTTTTGGACTTGACATCAATGATTAGTGAACAATTCATGCTGTGTCTGCATTATTTAGAGTTTTAATCTTATTTAGGTGAACAATTCATCATGTTACATTTAGGGTTTAAATTTTATTTACACATTTACGCATAAATTATAATTTTTTTGCCCTTATTAAGACTGATTTCAATTTTACTATCTTTTAGAGTCACTTAAGTTTTTCAAAGTTTTGAAACAAATTTGGCTTTCTGTCAATTTTTACCATAAAGTTTTAAATTCTCATTTTGTACAATCATTTTATTATAATTTGAATATATTAAATTACATTTAGTGACTAAAACATTAAGCTCCACATACAATATTTAACATTCTCTTTAAATTATACCAAGTTCCTAAAAGAAATTTTCTAACCATTTTAAGTTTAGTAAATACGTCACCACCCTCAAAATATTAAGAATAAAAATAATTTAGTTTTAAGCAAAAAAGAAAATCCATAAAAATATCAACTTACTCAATTTTAAAAATAAAAAAAAAAACCTACTTGGCTGGAGAATTATCAGTTCTTTATATAAATAACAATTACTAATCTTAATCCCTTGAAGGTTATATAACTAATGGCATTTTCTTCCTTTAGTTAAAGATGTTCTAATTTTATTTTAATTAACAGAATCGGTCACAACAGTTTGATGTAATTTTCCATGTTTAATTTGTTAATCAATATTTACAATATTTTCCATGTTTAATTTGGTAATCAATATTTACAAATAAAAATGTTATAATAATGATGAGTCTCTTGGCATGTTTGGTTGACAGTGTAGACACAAAACCACCTTAAAAAGGTGGAAATCTGGAAGTAAAAAATTAGTTGTCTCTTTCAAGAGTCCGCAAAACCAAGTACACAAATAAATTCAAATGCCAATGTGGTTATTCATTGTCTAACTCATTTAATCTACCTAAACTTTTCTTACAAAAAAGCTCGTTTTACCTTTGTCATGTTTTGTATGATCATTGCAAATTTTCTTTCAAAACAGGGGAAAAGTACAAACTCAATGGTCAAATGAATGGTAACAACAATAAATTTATTAGTCTCCCTGGACACTACATGAATCACATGGAGTTATTATGAATTCTAAAGTAGAAGAAATTAAACTGTAAAAATTCATAGGATACCAAAGGCACTCCTTGAAACAAATACCAAACACTCTACTTAGAAACAACCATCCAAAATTCATCACTCACAAAACTCCCAAACATTCAGTACAATAGCATCTTCAAGCTGTAAAAGAAATTCAACTTCAAAAGATTATCGTGTGAACTAGTATCAATTGCTGATAACAGAACAAATAGCAGCAAATAAATCAAAATCATTGTGCATTCTAAATTCCCAATCTGACAGACATAAACAGAAAAGCACCAGAAGGGCTAAAAATCTTAACCTATTATTCTTGCATCACTATTGTCTGGCAGTACTACTTTCAAGTCAGACATAAATTTTCTGAGATGAAACTTTCCATGCGGAAAAGAACATACAAGAAAATTTAAAGGCTATGTAAGATTTTTTTTTTATTTAGAAATGAATTGAACATGACTAACAAAACATACCTACCATGCTAACCTCATATTTGTTGAAAACTAAGACCTATTTGGCTAAATTTTTCTAGAAAAGAGAAATAAGCAGGATGTACTAAGCTTCTCTATAATCTAAAATCATCTTATGCACCTTTGAAGAAGTTAAATGAAAAGAGCCTCAATAAAAGTTTGGTATATAATCTAATTTAAACATAATTCACAAGTTCCAATCACTTTACTTTCATTATTTTCATAGCCATTTATGCAGAAATTGGTCCAAACAAGAACCAATGCAAAGAGATAAGATGGAAGCAAATGAACAAAAGTGGAATAAATTATAAGAAATCATAATAGAATAAATCATCCGTTCATAGTTGAACATATGCTAAAATAAAACAAAAGAAAATTCGCAGATAAATAACCAGGACCGTTATTTTAAAAGTTGTAAAATATTATCAGAAGCCACACCTGAAAACCCATGGTTGAAAACAGAAAGAGGAATCGACAATAGGTAAGGATTAAGCCAAAAGATAGTAAAGTTAATACCTTTAGGCCTCTGCAGGTGGAGAAGTTGAAGTGGGGACTGAGAATGGAGGCAATCGCAATACAGCTTCTTCCGTCTCAATTGGGTCGGATCTGAGTATCTGAAACAGAAGAAGAAAGGTTAAGAATGAAGAAATAGTGAAAGTGTAGGCCCAAAGAAATGAAAGAAAGATTACAGGGTCTTGAAGCACGGGCTTGGTGTCGTCCTTTGCTGGCTTGAAAGGAGGTTTTGGTTTGGTTGAAGATTCTGAATTCTTTTTCATGATTTCTTGTTGTGTCTCATACACTGTTAAGGTTAGGGCAGGCTTTCAAACTATTTTTAAGTTTATCATTTTTCCTAATATTTCTTCAAAATGAAACTTTTACTGCTTCTTTGTTTCAAAATATTATTATTATTATTAATTAGGAATAATAAAATCTAATGATTTGTTTTTATAATGCATGGATTCATGGATAAATTTTATTCTCCTTCGCACCTTTTTTCGATTAGCTTTTTGTTTTCCACATTATAAAGTTATAAAATAAAAACAAAATAATAGGAAATGTTGCATTATCTGATTTTATTGTCCATTTATGATAGAAAAGACTTACGCTGTGTTCGTTTGAATGGAAAAAATTGTTCAAGTTGATATGCAAGGATGGATCTGGGAGATGGGGTTGTTCTCATGCGATGATATAAATCAGCTAATTTGCGGGATATTATTATTGAACGCATCTGGTTAATTTGAGAGGATTTTAGGCTGATTTACTGGACAAAGACTTATATGCCCCTGTATGAAAAATAAAATTCCAACACCAACATAATAAATGAAACATAAAAATAAAAAGTCATGCATTGTGCTTTGACGAGAAAGAAGCCATGCATTGTGCTTTCACGAGTTTGCACTGGTTGTCATGTGATGACCCAGTATGCACTGTGCTCGGCATGTATTTGTTTCTTTTACACAATGCTTTTGCAGCCCTTTGCAGTGGCGAGATTCCTTGCTTGACACAACCATTCACTGCCATCGACTGCAAAGGAGAGAATGCTGGCAAAGAGGTTTGAATTTCAAAAGAAACGTCTGACCAAAAACACCATTAATAAGACGGTGCTTGGTAGAAAAGTTTGGTGTGTGTATTAACTCATGCGTGTGTTTACATAGAGAGCTAGCCAAGTTTGAAGACATTCACTTTGAGGAGCTTTGCGCGAGTCTGTGTGCTGAAGTATTGGCTTGAGAGTGACCAGCTGTGGAGCAGAGGTAATCTATCTTTCCATTTTTGATGTGGTTGTTGCAGGTAGAAGGTCTGTGATTTAAAGGAAGAGCAAGACAGTCGTTAATGGAGGAGCAAGAACAGTGTTGATGATGATGACGGAGCGGATGCAGATGACCAAACGTGGAAGGAGGGATTAAAGAAGTGAAAAGCAGGTTGTGTATTCGGTTCGAAGCAGACGGTATCCGATTCGAGCATTGTGAAGGAGTTCCAAAGCAGGCGTATCCGGATCCAGCTTCTCCAACAACTTCCATTAACGACGTATCCGGATCGAGCTTCTCGCAGCGACTTGGCGTATCTGGATCCAGGTTCTCCAACAACTTTGAGGGGAGACGTATCCGGTTCGATCTTCTCCAGTAAGTTCGTGTATTTGGTTCCAGCTTGTGGAAGAACTTCGAACGAAGGCGTATTCGAATGCACATTATTGTATCTGGTTCTAGCCAAGGTGTGCGCGGGTTTATTCGATTCTGCTGGCGTCGTTTCCAGTTCGGAGTGCTCTATGACTGGTTTGGACTTCCATAACTACATTCCTTCATCCCTCGCATTCATTGGTTAGCTCCACCATGTTAACCTTCGTCCATGGAAGCGATGGAGCCTTTGGTGTTGACGAGAAGGGCGCAGATGATGGAGGTTGGTTCGTACCCCTACCATTGGATGCAGACACAGACGTATCTATCACATGAAGAAGGGGAGGAGGGAGAGGACAGAGATGTCTGCCATGGAGAAGAAGATGAAGCTTTCGGTAGTGGAGGAGAGGTTGATGGGGATGAAGGTGGAGAGGAGGAGGACGACGATTCTGAGGAGGTTTTAGGGCAACGTTTTACAATGATTTCATGAAGTTGTAGATGCAGGAGGAGCCCGACAATAACAGGGACTTTAACGATTTGGTTTTATTTTGCAGCAGCCTAACCATTTGTATGTGTTGCAGGTTTTTCGTAAGCATAAGGTGGATTTGGTCAGCTACAGAGGTGAAGTATTTGGTAAGCTACAAAGAATGTTATGACTTAGACATTTTCACTAAACATCGTTGAATACTCTTTGAGATGAACTGCATGTTGTTGTTGTTTGAGGCGCTAAAAGTGTTGTCCTTCATGCTTTCCCTGGCCAGAAGAACACCAATTTTTCTCATGTGCAGAAGTATTTAGCATCTTTGTGGTGGTTTCTGGACCTGGTCATTTTCCAAAGAGCAAGTTGTAGCCATTTTTTGGTATAAAAATCATTTTCATTGTCTTTGTTTATTTTTTCTTGAAATACAGTATTCATTTGATGTTTATTAATTTGTCTTTATAATGACTTCAGTTGTAGTCTGAAAAAGCTCGTGTAAATGGTGTTACTGACCAAAACATTATGATAATATATATAACTTGTACAAAATGAATTGGAAATTGAGTGCAATATGGAAAACTTCGGTCATATAGTAATGTGGCGTGAAGAAATTACCATGTTCAAGCATCATAAAATAAAACTTGATTGGTGTAAGCATTCATGTAGATGAAGATGTCCTTCACCATCTAAACTACTTTCTCCTACAATTGCCTTATCACAAAATTATTGTAATTATCAAGCTTTGGAGCAAACTCCCTGCAATGTGTTCGTCTCTTTGAAATTGAAGCTAGAAAAGCAAGAGCAATCCTTGAGAAAGGAGTCCCTCGAACTAGAACTTCCCAAAGTAACTTGTGAAGGTAGAGATTGTACAAAGTTTTAAATTTATTTTAACCATTATATCAGATAAGATATTTATGCGCTTTTTTTTACAGGTTGCTTTTGGAATTGTCACTCATTTTATTTGAATATTGGCAATTGAAATAAGTATCTTATTGGGATCTTACTATCACTACCTATTGAGTATTGGTCGAAATCTTGCTTGAAAGCCTACTGAGTATTGGTCGAAATCTTACTTCAAATCTTGATTGAAAGGTTCATCACTGTCTTCAAGAGGTATGTTTGATATTACTATAATTAATTAATATGAATGAATGTGTGGTTTTTGTACTCAATATATTTAATGTATTTTGTTTAATTATTATATGAGTGTATGAATATTTTTAATTAGGATATGATTATATGAATATATGATTTTAATGATATTGTGTATTTGAGTTGTATTTATTAAGTTGTTAAATTGTATGTATTTGGTTAAGTAAATATAGATGGAAGAAGAATTAGATTTATCATATTTGGACCGTGAAGATATAGATGATGATGCGCTTGGCGTAGACTTCAATATTATCTCAATTATACGTCAACACTTACAAATAACCACTGCTTTGGTTGCGGTAACAATGTTATGCATTGTTGCACACACGTTGAGTATCTTCGAAATGTACTCGAGTGATTCCAGTAGTGTAAGCAATTCCCTACCAGACAGAGATCGTCGTAGGGAGAAATTAATGTCATATCTTGTGCACACTAATTGGTGTCGCGACATTATTAGGATGGGTCCAGAGGCATTTATTAATCTTTGTGAAAGAGTAAGATCAACTGGGTTAGTGAAGGACGTCATTCGGTCGACAGTGGAGCAACAAGTTGCTCAATTTATTCATATAATTGGTCATAATGTTAAGAATCAAAGTGTCGCATTTTTCTTTCATCGATCAGGTTCGACAGTTAGCAGACACTTTCACAATGTCTTGGATGCAGTTATAACAGGAAATGAGGTTCATCCATATATCTTGAACAACAATCGATTTTACCCGTACTTTAAGGTACTCATTTAAAAATATTTGTAGATGTTCTTTGATGAAAGGATGATAACAAATTTTGAGTTTTATGATGTCTTCTTATTTGTATGTTTAGGATTGTTTATGGGTCATAGACGGTACTCATCTTCATGTAAAGGTGCCAAGATCTGATGCTCCGAGATTTCGAGGAAGAAAAGATTGGCCAACTCAAAATGTGTTCGCGGAGTGTGATTTTGACATGAAATTCACATACGTTCTTGCTGGGTGGGAAGGCACTGCATCTGATTCAAGAATTTTAAAAAATGCTCTTGATCGAGATGATCCGTTGGTTATCCCCCAAGGTCAGTGTCTACATTGCGGTGTTGATGACTAAATACATGTATATGTGAGTAGTGACTAAATAGTTGTACATGTGCAAAATTGTAGGAAAATACTACCTCGATCATGCTGAATTTATGTTGAAAAGCACGGTTTTGACTCCATATAGAGGTGTCAGATATCACCTTAAGGAATATACACGTAGAGGACCACAAAATGCACTCGAGTTGTTTAATCATCGACATTCATCGTTGAGAAATGTTATTGAAAGAACTTTTGGTGTGTTGAAAAAATGATTCCCTATCATTGCAAGTGGCACTGAACCACACTATGAATTGGAGACGATGACAGAGATTATCTTAGCATGTTGTATCTTACACAACTTCCTTCGTAGCGTGGATAATGATGACTCATTACTCGATGAAGTTGATAATGAGTTGAATGAAAGAGAAGAGCATAATTTTCATTGTCTCAAGTTAGAGAAGAGGATCATAGGATGGGTAGTAGTATTAGGGATGCCATAGTAGATCATATGTGGCGAGATTATCAGAACTCTTAGTTATTGTATTTTATTGTGTTGTATGACTATTTGATGTTATGAGTATGACAAGAACATTATATTATGGATGTTTAATCTTAACTTCTTACTATTTTGTTTATCAAGTAGGTATAAAATGAACAGAGGTAAGGCAACCGCCATTGAGTCCTCTGCTCCTACCAGAGAATTCATGAAGTGGACAGAGGACATGGACGCACGTCTTTTACACTCTATGATTGAGGAATCAAGAATCAGTAATAGGGTTGACGGGAGCTGGACATCCCAAGCATATACTAACATTATTGATCATCTTCATGGCTCTGGGTATGTCGCCATTACGAAAAATAATGTTAAAAATCATCAGAAAGTCTTGAAAGATAAATGGCTTGAGGTACATTACTTCTTTTTGGATTAAGCGGTTTTGCTTGGAACCCCATTACTATGAGATTTGATGCCGAGGACAAAGTTTGGGTGGACCTTATTCAGGTATTTTAAAATAAATACTCAGATTTTATCAAATTTTATAACACTTAATATGAACCAATATATTTGTAATGTATATTGTGCAGTCGAGGCCAAGTGCCACAAAGTGGAGAGTGAATAGTATCCGCCATTATGATTTAATGGTGGAGTTATGGGCGGCTGATCGAGCTACTGGAGCGGTGTTCGGACCGCTTGTCAAATACGTTGACAACGGGATGCGCCTCGTGTTAGTGTTGATCTGAATCAGAATATTGAGTACACTTTAGAATAGCATGACTGGATGGGGGTATAAAGACCCAACTCCACCATCACCTCCTCCCTCTGTGGATGAATATAGTCCAGCTACGGCTCAATCTGTGCCTTTTGTCCCATCCGGTGGGACTTCATCCTCAAGAGGCTCTAAAAGGAAGGCACGTATGGTGGATGTCGTTGATTCTCAGTTTTAGAAGTTGATGACCATCCTGGACGGTTTCACCAATGTCCTTAGCTCATCAAATGTTCATTTTGGTGTAATTTCTAATGCAACCGTAGAACAAGTCTCAGCGATAAAAGAAAGGAATGAAATACTACGTCGCACCGCAAACTACACATATACAGAAGCTGACATTTATGAAATGCTGAGTGGTATGAACATATCTAATGAATCTTTGCTCGAGCAATGCTATGACTTCTTATGTGAAAAGCCCAAATGCGTTAAGAGGTTGATGGGACTTCCACCACACAAACGGTGGAATAAATTATGTAAAATGATCTTGGGCGATGATTGTTAGGTTGTCTTATCTAACTACTTCTATTAGTTCTTTATTATGCCATGTACTTGGAATGTAATTATGACTTCTTAATTTGGATCAATGAACTATTTGAAATTGTGGTTATGGTTATTATGTAATGGTTTGACTTTGGTTGTTCTCATTTTTAATATTCAATAATTTGTTATCACTTACCTTGTTATTCTACACATTATTGTTTTGTTGAAGAAATTCTTAAATGGCCTCTTCATCAACCAAAAGGCCTAGAAAAAGTCGCAAGGGAAAAGAAACTCAAAATGAGGCAGAAGATGCAGTTAATATCAGACCATTTATTGAAGAACATTTAGATCAGCATCGTTTCTTCACTCACAACCATCAGATGGAAAACTTGTTGACTCACTGGCAAGCGTACCAGATCGTTCCAAGTAATAAAATCGGTAAAACCCGATATCTTTCTCTCCCAAAGGACTCGCGGCCTTATCGTTCGTGTGAATTAAAATCGTAAGACTTGTAAAAGAATAAGATTAATTGTTGTGGATGCAAAAACAGAAAATAAACATGCAATGTGGTTGATTCAATTGACGAAAAAGAGTATGGATGAGTGGAGTTGTTGGGGGTTTACAATTTCATCTTATCCACCCTCTCTTATCTACTCCTCTTGTTTAAAAAGTTTGTTATCTAATTGTTATGCAAACTTTCTTGGCCTACCCTTAGCCCGATCCCTCGGTGAAAAAAGCCTTTACTAATTACCGGCTTGCTATCCCTAGCCTCCCCTAGTAACTAGCAACGCATTACCGAACAGAAGCAAAAACAATTGACCGTCCTACCTCCCTATCCCTAGGTGGTATTTCTATGATCAAGGAATTTCTCACAAGTTCATGACATTACTGTACGTTCCCGTATCAATAAAGACAAATAACAGTTATCGAATGAGTTAAACGATAAAAGCCTTAAGCACATATGAGAACCCAACAATCGATAAACAAAGCATATGAAAATCATATAATTAAGAGTTTCAATAAAAGAGAGTTTCAAAAGATTACATTGTTCCCCAACAATAAAAGGGTTTAGTTCACCATTGTCATGGTGAACCAAGATGAAAATAATGAAAGAATGGAAGAGCAAACCCTAAAAAAGATGAAAAGGAGCCTAAGCATCCAAGAGATCCTCTCCAGAGAGTGAAAAGTAGGTTTGGCCGCCTTCTTCTGTCAAAAGAATGAGAATGAATTCGCACTAGGGGTATTTATAGCTGAGGGGCGCAACAGAAAACAAGCCCAAGCCCAACAGGCAACCGCTTGGCGTCACACTTATGCCGCCCGGTGGTTTGCCTCTTTGCCGCAAAACCGCCCGGCGTCAGGGGTCCACCGCCCGGCGGTTTGCCTCTTATCGCAAAACCGACAGGCGTTGCTGCCTTGGTGCCATCTCCTCGCATTTGGCCGCCCAGCAGTGAAATTCTGTCGTTGGGCAGTTTCTAGACTCTTCTTTTCTTGATTTTCTTCCTCTATCTTGAGTCTAAGGCCTTTATCTTCACCTCCATTCTTTACTTCCATCAAAATTGCTGTAAAACAATGCAAAACAAGCATAATATCGCTAAAACAGCTTTTGACTCTCGATTGACTCATTTATTGAGTTTTGTTTGATTTCAAGCTCATTCTAAGCAGTAAAGGGAGTAATTTGGTCTAAAATAGCATATGAAAATAACGGTTTTTCAACCGTTATCAAAACTATGCAGCTGATTTCTACACTAGGAATATTGTTCTTCAAAAGATAATGAATTTCGAATCATTTGTCGGTTCAGGGTTATTTTTCCAACATCATCTTATATTTCAAGGGGTGGTCGAATTTCTTACATTGCAAGGACCCTTTTATCTAGATTTAATCAAAGTTTTTTATTCAAATATGAAGATTTCTAGAAATGGATATTTGATCAGTGAGGTGAACAAAAGAAGAATTAGATTGAAACCTGCTGATTGGTTGAATGTTGCTAATATGAAATATGAGGGTCAAAAGTTGTCTTTTTCAAATATCCCATATGACTTTCCGTATGACTGGGAGATGACATTAGCTACTATGGTTAGACTAGAAATGCAGGGTCAACGTCTTAAAACAGTTGGGTGTTTGACTATTAATGATAGACTTCTGTATTATGTTATTGTACACATGCTGACTCCACGACCTGCAAATTTTGCAAAGTTATTACAGGATGATGTCTTTATGATATGGCTGCTTACAAATAATATAGCTCTGAATTGGCGTCATCACATCATGCAACATATGCTTAAATGCAAGGCCAATGACACACCCCTACCATATGGTGTCCTCATCACCCAAATAATGCAATATTGTGGAGTACATGTTGATGTCGATTCCAGCAGTCATATTGGGACCAGACATCATTTCTCAATTAATTCTTTGAAGAGATTGAATATTGTTAATGTCAACGGTATTTGGGAACACGATGACGGCGATGATGAAGAAGAAGACCAACCAGAGCATCATCACAACCCTGTGCAACCTCCTCCAGATCTTTCAAATCCTAATATGATGACTCAAATGTGGGAGGAGGTACAAGACTTGCAACACAGAATGCAGGGTATGAAACAAATGCAAATGCGGGTTCAACGTATTGAAGATAACTTCGCAAACCTATCCCTTGACATGAACCGACAATTTGCTCACCTTAATCAAAATGTTAATTTAATTCTTCACCACTTAGATGATTAAGTTCATTACTATTCCGAGAGTGCATTACATGAACTGTTAATAATATATTTGTATATTATTATGTTGGGACTTTTTTTTAGATCATGTAATATTATAACTCCATTTAATTATATGTTTGTTTTAAATTAATGAATCTCACTTTGGTAGACAAATAAATTGATAGTATTGGATAAGAAATTATATTACAAACAAATACTACATTTAAAATTAATTTTATTTTACTACATTATAATTTTTTTCATATTTTAAAAATTAATTTTAATTATTATTAATTAATTTCCTCTCTTTATTAACATTTATACATTTAAATATAACATTAAAAAATAACATTTTATATTATTTTAATAACTAGGGGCATTTTGGTAATCTTTAATTTTTATCTATTAAACTAATTTTTTTAATCTGTCACATCAATCAAATCCTACACTAATTCTCACAAACTTATATGTTCAAATCCATTCTCAGTTACTCATAAATCCACTAAAAAAAACAACAAAAAAATTATCCTCAAATTCATTCAAATCATCTCCCTCAAATCCATCCAAAAGAACACAACATTAGAGTTATGCTAACCCAGACACTTGGCCACTTGGCTGTATTAGGAAGTACTACTTCCTACCAATAAGAAATCTTTTTAAAAATATATTTAATATGTAAAAGGTTATTTTTATGTTAAAATAATTAAATAAACTCTATCCCGTTTAACCAAAGAATTTTATAGTTTTAATTTTTTTTTTAATACACCTTTATTAATGAGTTTAGTTTCATTTCAATCCGAAATAATTCTATATTAAGAGTTTAGTTTCTTTCATCTTGAAAAAAAAAGGTGCAAATTTGACCTAACTCAAATTTTTATATTATTAAAGTGTAGAAAGGTTAGAAGATGTATGATCATAAGCATGATTATTAAAAGATAAATTTGATTAATGGGGGTAACTAGATGCTTCGTAAAGTGACAATTCAAAATGATAAGAAATCTTATAAAAAAATGACTTAAAGATATTTGCATTGCTTAAAATCTATAAACTCTAATATGGAAAAAGAGCAAAAAATAATGTATTTGTACAAATATAATTTAAACTTTTTTAACTGACAAAATTTAAGAGGAATTACATTATATAGAGATAGAAATGAATAAGATAAAAAAAATATAAGTAATTTTTTTTTATAAATTTATTATTTTAAGGTTTTAGGTTGAAAATACTATCTCCATATCTTATATAAGTTTATGATTTTTTAATATGAAATATATGATGAAGATTATCTACTTTAAGTTATAATTTAATTATGTTATTTGAACTAATTCATAAATTATAAATTATAACTTTTGACTTGGGTCGAATAATTAAATATATATATATATATATATATATATATATATATATATATATATATATATATATATATATATATATATGATTCCCATCCCCTGGAGCTTTCAAGCTAATTGTAAAACTAGCAAAGTCTCAGTGTTTCAACATGAAAATGATATATAAATGGTTTAGACTGATCATCCATGTGAGCAGTGAGATATGAAAGGCAATTATTAACAGATTCTAGATGCAAGTGTGAATTGTCTTCAACAAAAAAAGGCAGGATCTTTTGGTTAATCTCAATCCAACTACACCCTGGATTCTTCTTTAACCTAAGCTCCTTCATCTTTGATCTCACCTTCCGTACCTCATCCCATTTATGTGCAGAAGCATACATATTTGACAAGAGAATGTAGGCTGATGAATCATCAGGATCCTTATCAATAAGAATTCTAGCAATTTCAGCTCCTAGATCAATATTTTTGTGCAAACGGCATGCAGAAACTAATGCGTTTAGCAACCTAACATCATCCCTCATTTCAGGGTTTCTATGTACAATCTCGTATGCTTCATGCAATCTTCCAGCACGTCCAAGAAGATCAATCAAGCATGAATAATGTTCAACTCCAGGTTTAATGCCATAAACATTCATCATTTGATTGAAGTAATGGCATCCCTCGTCAATCAACCCAGCATGGCCACAAGCGGATAATATAGCAAGAAAAGAAACCCTATCAGGTTTTACCTTGGATTGCAGCATTTCAGTAAAAAGCTCCAAAGCTTCATAGGCCTGACCATGGGATCCATAAGCAGTAATCATTGAAGTCCAGAGCACAAGATCTCTTTCCGGCAAACATTTGAAAACACTGAATGCTTCATCTACTGCGCCACACTTTGCATACATATCCAGGAGAGCTCCCATAACCACTTCATTGTTGTCCAATTTTTTCTCCATGATCAGATTATGAATCTCTTTACCTTTTTCTAGTGCTGCTAGTTGAGAACAAGCTGCTAAAACACTGGTACAAGTAATAGCATCTGGCTCAACATAAGATTTTCTCATTTCATTAAAAAGGGCAAGGGCTTCAAAAAGTTTTCCTTCAGTCACATATCCAGAAATCATGATATTCCAATAAACTACCTTGGACTTTGGTATTGATTTAAATATGTTTTCGGCTAACCCTACCCTTCCACATTTAAAGTATAGATCCATAAGTGAGCCAATAATAAAAACATCAGGTTGTATTATGTTTCGTATTATATATCCATGTACAAACTTTCCCTCTAGTAGTCGAGCAGATTGTGAACAAACCATTATTAAACTACATAAAGTGGTCAAAGTTGGCTTCACTCCTTCGTTATACATCCTCTTTAAAAGGCGAATGCATGATATGCTGTCACCTCTCAAACCATATCCATTAATCAAAGAATTCCAAGCAACAACAGTCTTTTTAGGCATCTGCTCAAAAACCTCTAGAGCCTCTTCAAGGTGACCACATCTTCCATACATGTTAACAAGAGCAGAGGTAATGAAACTGTCCAGCAGAGACCCACTATTAACCAACTCCTTGTGAATTTCCATTCCCCTGTTCAAATCCAAAAGTCTGGCACACGAGGAAATAGCAGTTGTGATTGTAACTGAATCAGGTTCAAATTCAAATTTCCTCATCAGGCTAAAATACCGTAGGGCTTCTTTGAAGTTTCCACTTTGGTAATAACAAGAAATTACGGTATTCCAGCATGCCACGTCCTTCTCAGGCATTTCATTGAACAGCCATATGGCTTTCTCAAATGCATTGCATTTTGCATACATACCCACAAGAGAGCTTCCAACAACAATGTCCATCATTAAACCAGTTTTTATCAAGCATGTATGGATCATTTTTCCCAACAGAAGCCTACACAACCCCCCACAAGCCTTAATAACACTAGGGTAAGTATAACTATCAGGTTTCAGGTAAGGGTAATGTAACAACTTCTCAAAAAGCTCTAGGGCTTCCACATACATGTAATTCTTAGTGTAACCAGCCATCAGGCCATTCCACAAGGATATCTCACATGGGTTTTTCATGGTATCAAGAACGCATTTTGCATGATCATACAAATGGAAAGAAAGATATAGGTTAATCAGATTCTTGCATAAATATATATCATTTTGCAATCCCAATGTTACAGCTTTCTGATGAATGAGCTTGCCTTGCTTCAGTGACTTCGAATTCTTACAAGTTCTCAAAAGGGACAGCAGTTTTCTAGTGTCCATTCAGCAATTACCAAGAGAGACACTGCACAAAAACCATAATCATCAATCTAAAGCATGACAACAAAACAAATAATAACAATAGCACAAATACGAAAGGGTGGCAGAATCATTAGTGGAGAGCACACCAGCTTATAAATAGTTGAAGGTGCAAAAGATGAGGTGGAACATAGGCAAAGTCATGAAGGTACAAAAACTGCTAAAAGCTTGAACCTTTTGATTAAAGTCATTTTCATTCATTGTAACTGAACAAGGGTTCAACCCCACTTTTCCAGATTTGGGATTCAATTAGAAATATACAAGTTTTGAGTTGGAGATTTAGAAACTGGTTGTGAAAGCAAGATTGTGAAATGCTAGATTTGGTTTCTGCTGCAATTTTTCCTGGATGCTTTAAATGTGTTATTATAACAATTATAGTCATTGGCGTCCACATTGACTCCGCCTTGAGTGATGGTAAAATTCAATGCCCTTTTCAAAGATTTTTTTACAGGAAGGTTTACTTCCTCTAAAGTGAGAAGTTGAGGTTATATTGTAAATTTTGCTGGAGATCCCATATCAATTAAAGAAATGGCTAAATAATAGTATATAAATGAAGACATATACCACCTTATTAAGCCAGTTCTACAGGGTTGACTTAACACCTTCTAAGTGGATACCATAGTCAATCCTAGAAAGGTTTGTGGACCCTAGGGGTGGGCAAAATGTACTATACTGTACTGCACTATAAAAGTTTGTAGTTAACTATAACCTAGTTCAAAAAAACTACACTGAAGAGTAACTGAACTGAACTATTTTTTAGCTCAGTTTAACTAAACTGAACTGAAAACTGTCCATGAAATCATCATGAATCAACAGTCTGCAAAACCACCCGCTGCTGTCAATAATAGGCTCCACTGGATACGGCTCTCCTCTTAAAAATGCCCGAGCATATAATTCACGTAGTTAATATTTCATCATAAAATTAAAAAATAAAGAAAAGAATTAAAAGCATAGCAGAAGTGATAAAATAGATCTAACACCAAAGACAATCTCAGTATGACAGGACAATTCCCTAACACCAAAGACAATCTCAGTGTCAGCCAACTTTTTGATAGTGTTGCACTAAGGATTACATCTATAGCCCCTTCAATACATATACATGTTTATGTCAAGAAAAATAAATGCAGCATCATTCAATGAGACAGCAGCGCTATGAATACTCAACCAAACAACATGCAATATGCTAATAAAATAAATAAACCACAACACATAAAACCACAAGATATACACAGCTATTGTATGTTCTTCACAAGCAAGCATTTATAATTAGAATGTGGAATTTATAAACCACAAACAAATACGAAATCAAAATCGATACCTTCTTGATTTGCGTCTTGACCTTTTTTGTGCTTTCCCTTATGCAGTTCAGGACTATGGGTTTTAGTAGATCCAATTCTTTCCTTTTTTGACTTAGTTATCTTCTTTCCATCTACAAAGATAAAGATTCAAATCAACATATCAAATATAAATCAACATGCATCACATTCAAATGAACAAATAATGTTATCCTTCAGCATTTTTAATAGTTGTACTTGAAACTTTCAACAGATTATTAAGAATTTAATAGTTCAAATAATATTAGTTCACATCAAGAGTAGAACTTAGTATTCTGCCTAAAGGTCAAAGGAATTCTCACCCTCATTATGTTCACCACAATTAATTATTTTAACACTTGGAAGTCCTTCTTCATCACCCACATTAAACAACCTGTACTTTCTCTCAAGTACATTATTTCTACATCTCTCTGCATATGAGCTTAACGAAAATGAATACTCTGAATGAAGCATACAAAGCACACCCTCTTACTCTTGGTGATATGTTAAAGGAAACCATTCACCTCAGTAGATGTTGGCTCCAGCCCTTCCTTTTGACCCTGACTAGAGAAGGTTTTCTCCCTCACCATAACTTTGTGGGTTTCTTTCAAAGAATCACACGGCCCATCATCAGCCCTAACCAAGTCACCACTGAATGAATATGAACTGGATAAAAGTGGAAGCTTCATAGTATTTGAAACTAGCTCCTTCATAGTTGATGCATCTGTACTTTGTTCCTTTCTTGACAACACTCCAGCATCAATCCGACCATTCTTCTTTGTAGAACCCTTGACTTCCATTGAGGATTCACAACCCTCTAGAGATTTCATTTTCCTACCACTCCCCCGTGACAATTTTCTATCTACCTTCACATTATTAGATTCATTTAGTGACATGTCAAAACTTTTTGCATCATCCAGATGAACAAGACCAGGAATGCTATCTCTGGCACGCATTTCCTTTATAGTTAATTCAATAATACTTTTAGAAAGTGGTGACAATAGCTAAATCTTTCTTCTCAAGTTAGTGTTGGATATGCCCATTGAATGTTTTCTATGGTCATCTCTTGCACTGTTTAATGTTTACTACCCTGCAAGAATTGAATGCTTAATGTAGAAATGAGAATAAGCACTCATATTAGTTGACTTCTTCCAACCCATCCTTACCATCTTATTAGTGTTTTCTTTAATCTTTGTTCCAATTAATTACACATCATCATTTACACAATTACATCTGATTATGAACATTAGCAACATTACTACATTTGGAATAAAATCTAAGGCCAGCAAATACAAACCAAAAGCATACAACCACTCAATGATTCCCCAAAATCCACACAGATTTCTCCTAAACTCTATCCTGCTTCAATCAAAACAAACTAATTATCCAATGTCACCCCTGAAAGCCTGTCTAAACACGGAGTTGACATAAAAAACAGAGTTAACCAATGTATTCAATGGACAAAAAGCAAAAAGATCATATAACACCCTTCCAAAGCAACAATCTTTCATTAGTTTCCATCAAATTCCTCATAAAAAAGTCTAAGCTTTGAACAACATACAACACTAAAACATAAATAGTTTTGAAAGAAACCTAAAATTAACGAAGAAGATAAACACAACACAGTACGAGTCATTGACCCCTCTCTTTATCAATCAATCTAGAACTCTAGGCTAGAGAATCTACCCTCATTCAAATAAAGCAGATAAAATTAAATCTTCTTAAACAATTAAATCTCTCACAAAATCTAAAAGAAAATCAATTGTTACCCACTGGTTTCATCCCAGAGGAATACACCCTCATGTGCATCACTTTCCAATTTTATTTATCCCTTTTGAAAGGGTAAAGAAAAACATTCGTACCTTTGGTTGCAGAATAATATGCCTTTGCTTCTCGCTAAAAAAGAAGTGTTCTCAGAACCTTCCTTCGACAGTTCGGCGATGGCGGCAAAGCCTTCGACAACAACGAGCCTTCGACATCGACGAGTTTTCAACGGCGGCGAGCCTTCTACGGTGGCGAACCTTTCACGGTAGCAAACCTTCCGCGGCGAGTCTTAAGGGCCGCGAGCCTTCAACCGTGCGAGCCTTTGACATACTGAGAAAAGAACTGCAGAGAGAAAAATTCGATTCAAATATGAAATTTTTAATTGTATTAAAAATAAAGTAAGTTCAGTATACTTAAACTAAATTATTAAATAATTAACTAGGTTTTAGTAAAAATAGTTTGAATTATTAAATAATTAACTAGATTATAGTAAAAATAGTTTAAGTTTTTTTGGGTATAAGAGTTTGGATAAACTACAGTTCATAGTTTTTAAGTAAACTGTTAGTTTATAGGATTTGAAATTGTTATAAAAATATAATTAAAAATTATTTTAAATTTTTTAGGGACTTAATTTAGAAAATTATAGGAATTAGTTAAAAATATAGTTTAGAGTTTTATTTTAAAAAATGTAGTTTAAAACTACTTTATTAAAATGATAGTTGTGTATTATTTGATTTTACCAAATTATTTGTGTTAATTTCTTTCGCTATTAAAATTATATAGGCAATTAGTGGAAACACAATGTTATGTGTATTATTCTTTTATTATAACAAATATTTTATTGAATTAAAAAATTATATTTTAATTGTTAGAGTGAAAATATTAATAAATTATAAAAATAAATATTTTTTATTGTGTGACTGGTTTGTTTATTATGAATAATTATTCTTAGTTTAAAAAAATAGTTAATAAAGGGGAAAAATTGAAAAATAATTGTTTAAATTTGAAAAATTATTTATTAAAATAGTAAAATTGAAAAAGATTAGTATATCAAAATAAAATATTCTTTTATTAACAGTATGATAATAATTTCTGTTTAACATAATTTTTGGAATGTTTATTTTTATTTTTTCAATTTATGTAAAAGCATTTATTTATTTATTTATTTGGTTTACATCACATATTTAATTGCTAATGTTTCATATTTTTTCAGATTTTGTCACCAAATTTTAATTTGACAAATTTCACTAGTAATATTTTTTTAATTCTACATTTTTCTAAACATTTTATTATTTTTAAATTTTACATTACTTAAAATTTAAACATATTGTATCTCTTTATTTAAGATTAATGAAACAAATTTAATTTGTTCTTTATAATACATTTTGTGAAAAATGAATAAATCAGATGTAAATAAAAGAACAAGAAGTCTCGTAAGTGGTAGTCAAACCATGTGAGTTTGAACATCATATAAAGAAGCATTAGAAGATTGATGTATTAGAAATTAAGATCTTAATAGATGATTGCAATATAATATTGGATGCTTATGGATATATCATTTATTAGTTTTGAAGAACAAACTAGTAAATTTCATAGAAGATCCACATATGCATAATTTACTCATTGAACATCGAATATTTTATTGCCATGGTATTTTCTCCTCTAGATGTGAACACAGCTGAACGAGGCTTCAAAAAGAAAAGGAAAGATCTGGAATGGCCTTAAGTCCATATCTGACCTTTTTTATTTTCTTTTTATTACTATTTTTTAAATCTTATTTTTACTATTATTATTATTATTATTATTATTATTATTACTCTCTTTTTTTAAGATAATGGTACTTTGATAATAACATTTGACAATATTTTGATATTAACCACGTGTCAAAATGTGAGTAGTCCACGTGAAAAACAATATTTAAAAATGAGAATGACGTGGAAAGAGAATTGGGGAAAGGGTTTGAAAGTGATGATGTTTATTTTCTCTCTTCGGAATTTGAATCTCAGGTAAGGTTAGAGAGAGAACCCAAGCTTAGAGAGACAAAGCGAACCCTGGAGTGAGTCTCGCTCCCTCCCACCTAGCCAACATGCCTCTTCCAAAAAACGTGTCAATGCAAGCGTGGTCCGCCGGAGTTTCGCGTGAGGAAGTGGTGTCCATTTCGGTGACCGGCGGCGTTGGAAGCTTTGATTGTAACCGCCACCGACAAATGCGTGTTTTAAGCTACCGCCGTTTACGTCTACTCACACACCCAGTCATTGTGGTTCGTCTTCCTCAGAGCGTCGTGGTCCTTTGTCCATTGGAGTGCCGCTGTCGACGTTTACCAACCCACCCATCTTGCTCTATGCCACCCAAAGAGAGGCGTTGATGTTCATTAAAGCGATCAAACTGTCTTTGTTCATTAAAGGTTGATTTAGTTTGTTTAAATTTGTTAGGGCATTTATGTGTTGTTGTGTTTTTTTGGGTATTTTTCAAGGTACGATTTAGTGTGGGTTGAAGTTGTGTAGAATATTTAATGGTTAATGGCGTTTTTGGGTGAAAAGTATGATGTTCTTTTCTAATTTTTTTGACCATTTGCTGGTTTACTTCTTTCGACACAATTATTATTGCCATTTATATACAATTCCATGTCCAAGGAACCATTCTTTGTAAAACTCATGGTACAAAAACTGTAGTGGTAGCAAAGGCAAAATAAGTGGGGATTTCAGACAAATGTTTTGCACAACCAGGACAACTACGTTGCAGGTTCAACACTTGCACACTCCAAGTCAACCAAACTTGTAAGTTTTTAATGTCTATTTCTGCAAATAAAAATTTCTATTGTTTCATTGATATGTTAAATAACATTGTTTGTATGTTAGACTTTGTTTGATGTAAATATGATTGTGGAGTTATTGTTTTGAAATTTATGGAGTTGTGGGATGGCGTTGAGAAATACGATGGCAACACAATGCCCACCTACATAACTATAAGTTATAAAAATTTTCATTTTATTGGTATGTTGTGCATTTATCGCTTTGTAGGAGGACTACAATAGGTTAGGGAGAAGTATGTTTGTGATTGGATATTGGATGTGGACCATGTGCGAAGGGATGAAGTGTTGCAAGATTTAGGCCTTCTGTAGATGTTGTTGAATAGGGATTTTTGCAATGTGATTGATGTTTTGTTTACAACCTTTTGAATATGTATTGATGAGGTATGAATCTACATATTTTTTGTTAGAAATGTTCAAAGAAATGTATTCTTATATTTATTGATAATCAAATTTGAAGATGAGAATGATCATTGTTTACGATGTATGTACTATAGTCCCTACGAAATTTGGATGTCATTATTTAGGAAATCTTGTATGTACAGGGTTCTATGTAGAATAAATGATGAAAGATGCAAAATATCTGGCTTAAGTCTCAATGAATGCGTCAACATGACTTGTATGTCCATTAAGTTGGGTGAGTGGGTAAATGTTGACGGCGACACTCCGACGGACAAAGGACTGCGACGCTTCAAGGAAGACGAACCACAATGACTGGGTGAGTGAGTAGATGTAAACGGCGGTAGCTCAAAACACGCATTTGTCGGTGGCGGTTCCAATCAAAGCTTCCAACGCCACCGGTCACTGGAACGAACACCACTTCTTCACACGGAGCTCTGGTGGACCACGCTTGCAGTGACACGTTTACGGGAAGAGGCATGTTGGTCGGGGGTGGGAGGGAGCGAGACTCACTCTAGGGTTCGCTTTCTCTCTCTAAGCTTGGGTTTTCTCTCACACCTTGCCTCAAATTCAAATTCTGAAGAGAGAAAATGAACCTCCTCACTTTCAAACCCTTTCCCCAATTCTTTTCCACGTCATTCTCATTTTTAAATATTGTTTTTCATGTGGACCACTCACATTTTGATACATGGTTAGTGTCAAAATGTTGTTGTCAAAGTATCATTATCAGTATATTTAAGCAAAATTATTAAAAAATGACTAAATTGATAAAATTTGATATCAATTTGTTTGAAAAAAAAAGACTAAATTAAATAAATTCAATAAAATTAGATACTTAAGTTATTATTTAAACCTAAAATATATAAATAAAAAATTCAAGATTTTTTATTAAGGTTAATTTTTTGATAATAAATACATTTAGTTGTTATTGAAAGTTAAATATACGTGCAATTATTCGTTAATGAAATTAAAATAAAAGCAACAAAATTAAAATTTTTGTAAATGTTATTATTTTTTATATAAACGTAAAATATATACTTAACTAAATATTTTTCCTAACTCAGAATTTCTATTTGATTATTATTCTCTTAACATTGGGTTGTTTTCAGTGAAAAAAAAATTACACCTTTTTTTTAATTATAAAAAAGCATGTAAATTCAAATTTGTGCTGCTCCCGCCCACTTCTTCTCTCAGTTATCAGATTCTGAGTGAGTTCAAGGTTCAACTCCATGATCACCACCGCGCTCAGCCATTCACCTGGTTTTACAATTGCGGTTAATTCACCCGAGGATCCTCTCGTCCCCTTTCTTTGGTTCATCCCTTTCTCTCTGGAACTCTTTGCAGACACAAAGTTCCACAATCTCATTAATTTAATGTGTTTTTTTTTTTTTTTTTTTTTTTTTTTTTTTTTTTTGTGAATTCAGGTCTATCAAGAAAGCCCTAGAAGCTTCGGGTGGTTCCACTCCAAATCTCAGTAACTTACTCGGAGATTGCATCAGAAACTTCAAGAACAATGACCGGTATCGAAACGACGTCAGATTCCTCAAGATCTGGCTCATCTATGTAATTCCCTCTCTCTCTCTTCTTCGATCTATGTTATAGTACACACAGACTTAACAATTCAACAAGCAACAGTGATTAACCTAGTTAATTGCAGTGTCTTAGGCTTTATTTAGATCAATTTATGGACAAAAACTTGCATAAAAGCAGAATATAAGAAGCAAAGTAAGTTACATTTTTTCTCTCAACTTGTGTACTTCAGATTTGGTAGATTTTGGGTTGTTTGTGCTTAAAAATAATGATATTGTAAATAAGAAGCAGAAAAAAAAAGCCCGTTCTCTGAATATTGTAGATTCTGTTTCTGCTTTCTTAAATGGTTTTCCTAAAGGTGTAAAAAATTTCTAACATGTTATTATTTCATTAAAATATTAGTCTTCTCTGAACAATAGTTTAAACAAACATATTTGAGGTGAAAGAACTTCTCTGAAGATTGAAAACTCAACAATATACACTTTGGATAAATTCTGGAATAAGTACTTTAGAAAAACAGCAGAAAATAAAATGAATTAAGTTTCTTATTTAAGATAAAATTAAGCATCAAAAAATTAAAATAAATTTTGGACGAGTACTTAAGTAAAAAGATTCTAGAAACTAGCTTTTTCATAAACCAGTTTCAATTTTTAGGAGACATTTCTTTCATTTTATTTTCTTATGTTATAACTGTTTGGGGGACAACTTTATTTAAATAGAGCCTAAGTTGATTTACACACATTTTCTATTTTCTTCTTTTATAAGTTTATTTTGACATGTTCGCATATAAGTTTTGTCTGAATTGATCTTAAAACATTAATGTAACTAGTATTGCAATTTGCATCTAAGATAGTAACTTGTGGTTGCGCCCATGTAGTAATTGGGGAATTCATTTATATTGTTGGAAGTTTATAATGGTTCAAGAGTTAGGATTTGACGTTGAATGTTGTTACTTTTGAGGAACTTTTGGAAGGGTTCATCTTGGTTATGTTGGTTTCTTTGTGCAGATGGGAGTTAGTGATGATTTTGCCAGTGTTTTCAAAGAAATGCTGGACAGTAATGTATGTGCCAATAATTCTTCACTTTATGTTTGGTCTGCAAGTTTATTTGAGTTGAAGGGAAGATTGCGTGATGCTCTCTCCATCTATCAGCTTGGGATTGGCAGGTTGGTTTTGTTGATATTGCAAGTTGAATAATAATGTAATTTTGATTTACTGTTTGGGTCTATGTTCGATAGGAATGCGAAGCCAGTTGAGTGGTTGAGGAAGGCGCATTCCTTGTTTCTCAATAGAATGTCTGAAATACAGAATGCTGCTTCAAACCTGAAGGTACCATATTGGAACAATCTCTCACAATTAAAAAACAAAATTTTCAGTTCAATTTTGAGATTTCTAATTACTAATTCAAGTGTTGTTATATTATGTATGAATTCAGGTTGATGATATAGAATCCATGAAATTGGAAAATTGTGGCATTAATCCTTGGGACACTTCCACCATGGATAGCCTGTTAAAGACGATACATCCTTTACTTATGAAATTTGATGTGAGATGTTTAATCCTTTGATATCTATTCGCCTTGATTTAACACATGTGACAAAGATTCAGTTCCCTTATGCTTCCTTCAAGACGCTTTCAGGGGTACCGTTCAAGCGCTAAACCATACTCAGGAAAAGTGGCCTTATCTGCGTTGAAGAATTCATCAAGGAATAAAGTTATTGAGATAGGTTGTTCACTGTTTAGTCCTATCGTATTTATTATCTGAAATCTGAGAATAAAACAAAATTGTGGTTCTTGGAAAACTTGGAGTAAGGTGACATTTTTTCCTAAAAAGTAAAAGTCATTGTTATTGTCCTGGAAAGATGAATAAAAAATCAATTTAGTTCCTATTAATGTCGAGCAAAACAATCACCAAATTATCGGCGCGAGCGCGTCTCTGTGTATATATAAGTGTGTGTGCGTGGATAAATGTGTCAAAATGGTTTATACTGGAGTCTTATTTTTCTATAAGCTGGTTCTTCATATGCGAGCTCCACTTTATTTTACTAACTGCACAATTACTCCTTTGTCCTTATCATGACATTACAGGTGGAATGAAGTACCTTATAAAGGGATGTGCTGGACAGGGTGGTTTTGCCCAAGTATATAAGGCTAATGTCAACAGTGATCCTGACAACGTTGTTGCTCTAAAGGTGATGATGACCTTTCAAATAATTTTTCTCCCAATTGAAGACCCATTGTCTCATTAGAATTTAGACGTATTTTGAACCATTAACCCTTAAATGGCAGATACAAAAACCAGCTTTTCCGTGGGAATTTTACATTTATCGTCAGCTTGATCGGCGCATCTTAGACAGAGAGGTGTGTTGTTGTCAACTATACTTTTGACCCACTTTTTCTATGAGCATCTGATAATTCTGACTTTTGCTTTATCAGAGGTCAAGTTATGGTTTCGCTCACGGAATTCATCTCTATTCTGACTGTAGTATACTCATCTGTGACTATTTAGCTAATGGGACACTACAGGTCCTTCATTTATTTCCTGTGATTTTCCTTATTTACTTCAATGTCATTTGGTATTAATCTTCAACTGAAAATACTATGCAGGATGTGGTGAACTCATATCTGGTCTTAGGAAAATCCATGGAAGAAGTGTTATGCATTTATTACACTATTGAAATGTTACACATGGTTGAAACTTTGCATGGTGTTGGCTTGATTCATGGTGATTTCAAGCCTGATAATCTGCTAATTCGATATTCTAGGTAAACTTAAGCAGCTTATGCATAGTTCATGCTCACGTTACTTCTTTTCACAAACCTCATGGTTCTACAATCAGTATTCTAATACTTCAAAACTTTTTCATTCCTTCCAAATTATCCATTTCTTAATTCATTTGTTTGTTTGTACCTTGCAAGAATGTAATCTTAAAGTTGTTTCTCAATTCTTAATTTATGATGGTACGATTAATGTATCTAAAGGAGGGGGTTTTTCGAACCATTATTTGCGTCCTTGTTATTTTATACCCTTGGATCTAAGGATTTTTGGTATTACCCAAGCATCATCAATATAATCATATAAACATGTTTGCCATATTTCATGACAAGACTTGGTTGCAATTTTTTTGAAGTCTTTTATTTGATGAGCATTGTACGATGTGCAATGCAGGCTCTAGTAACCGCGCGTTGTCTCAAGTTGGTTGCATGATTTGCTTTTATGGATGGTTCTAATTACATTTCTAACAATTTTTCAGGAGTGACCTTACTGAAGATGAGTTCTTGAACCGAAGTGGTCCTTGGTGTGATGAGGTTAGTTTTTATCTGGGTGAATACAATTGAAATTGTTAGCTCTAGAAAGGGGAATTGAATAGAACTTTTAAAAATGCTTTGAAACATTTTTGCAATAGGATGATGATTACAGACTTTGGGGTTGATCATAAAATAGATGGAAAACGTTTTTTGCAAAGCTTGAAAACGATAGCCGACAATTGGTACAAGAGTAATAATAGACGAAACAATGAAATACAAGTTTTATACTGGTTCAACTTGAAACTGGGTTGTATCTTGTTTTCCTTTACAACATGTAAAAGGTTTCATTAATTAAAGCTTGATTACAAGTTTATCATTGTCACTTCAGGTTTACACCAAATATACAAAAGCACTCCTAACTATTTATCTATCTCTCCTAAGATAAAGAACAATATTTTTTAAGATTAAACCGCTTTTGCGTTTCATGTATATTTTATTACTACCAGTCTTGGCTACAATAACAAAGGTTACAAGGAAAACTCTCTGAAGAGAGGATATAAACTATGAACACTCCATGTTAGAGGTTACAAAGTGAAATTTTTACAAATAAAGGTCACTCTGGTATATTTATCTTGCGCTTACGGAGGCTTTACTATACTATTGCTTGCAAAACACTTAATTTCACACAGAATCACTTAGCATCACTAGTCGTTTCTGCATGAGGGAGCTTCTATTTAGATGCTTGAGAGAGCTTCTATTTAAATGTCTTGAAAAAGACTGGTGGAGCTTGTGTGTGGAACCTTATCCTTAAGTCAATGCTTTGCCAAAGGTTGATAGCCTTTTTATTGACATTTTTTTCTGTTTAACTCAATTCGCTATGCAATGGACAACTTTTTGTTGGTTTCATTAATCGACAGGTCGTATTGTTCTATATTATAGGGTGTCTGCCTTGTTGACTGGGGAAGAGGGATTGATCTGCAACTCTTTCCAGATCACACGGTATTTACGGGTGATTGCAGAACTTCTGGTTTTCGCTGCATTGAGATGCTAGAGAAGAAGCCGTGGAAATTTCAGGCAAGTCACGTCTTAAATTGCACTACAAATGCAATGGAACTCATTGTTTACTGGTTTTGAGTTTCCTTTTCTTATCACCTGCAAACAGGTAGATGCATATGGCCTTTGCGGTATTGTTCATGTGATGTTGCATGGTTCCTATATGGAAGTCGTCAAGAAAGAACAGTCCGATGGCGGCTACGTGTATCTTCCCAGACTACCCTTTAAACGGTATATTCCTTGTGTCATGTATGCAATTATCACTTTTGTTTATCACAGCTATTTTTTTTATAAGGGGGTCGTTATATGAAACTTGCATCTTTCTAGTTTCCTGGATACTAAAGTTAATTTGGAAAATTTAATGCCACAACAAAAGTGCTTTTCCCTCTTACTTTTATCTTTAACTTCCTTTCTCATTCTGATATTTTTCTTGTTGGGAAAAACAGTTACTGGAACATTGAGCTCTGGAAGAGTTTCTTCACTAAAATGCTAAACCAATACCCCCATGATGATGATATTAGTTTGCTTCATGACTTGAAGAAGTCCTTCCAAGACTATATGGGCTCCAATCCCCAGCTTATAAAGAAACTAAAGGGGTTACTCTCAAGGCAAAGGGCTTCCATGTGTTCTGCTTAATGTTTCAAGATCATTACATCCACACTTCTGTTGTAACCGTCTACTAATCACCTCTTATATTATTGTTGTGAAGGAAGTAAATAAATGCACAATGCAAGCAATCAAAGAGAGATTTAGAAGGTAAACGTCCATTCGTTTTTTAAGTTTTGTAGCACATGCTCATTAACTAAGGAACAGAACATGTTTCAGTTAGTTAAGACTGAATGCACTCTTATCCACTATAGTGACAAGCTCACCTTTTGTGTATAAGCATGCATTAGCCCCTGTAATTCTTTTTCTTTCATTCTCTGTAGTTTGATTAAGGTCAGAAATTTGACCCTTTTTAAGTAATGGGTTCGCGCATGTGTGCAAATGTATTGTATTGTATGCAGGTAGTGTGACAGTTGTATATTGTATATTGTATATTGCGTTACGTTTATTGTTTACAACATGCAACATGTTCAAATAAACTATAAAGTTCTTTGTTCTTTTAAATCTCTATACATGTGATACTTGTTCTTTTATTTGTACGCTATGCTGGATGAACTTGGTGCACCAAGATTATGCAAAAGTGTCTAAATCAAAGCATTCAGTTAATCAATAGATATGAACTGAAAAACGCTCCCAGTGTCAAGAATTTTGACAAGTTTCTCCGTTCCCTAATCTCTCCATAGACAATGAACGGTCTTTACCAACAAGGAAATATGGTTCTTTGACGATTTGGGTTGATTGCATAGTTCTAAAATGAAGTGACTAATATTTATTTCATCTGCATTAAATTTTATTGTTTTCTTGTAAGAGTTTTTAACTATCTCGTGTGAATTATTTTTTGAACCAAACATTTTAGATTATTTTAGATGTTATGAAATGTCTCTTTTTTTTTTTTTCTCCTTCGAAGCTAGGGAGAGTTCAGGACTTCGACTTTAAAAATTTACTTGTTATTTTTTATTAGTATTAATTATTTCTAAGTAGTTTTGAAAAATATTATAATTACAGATAAATTTTACTAACTAAATTAGTCATCTTTTATGGAAATGATATTATGGTAGTATCTAGGAATCTTTTATTAATTTTTTTTCTTACACAAAATTTAATACAAAATACAATGCAACAGAAAATGACATATGCAGAGAAAAAGGAAGTTACAAAAAGAAATGAAGATTTGCCAAAGAGAAGTAATGACAAAAACAACTCCTCTCTTTTAACGAAATTTTATTTAATGTGTTCTTGTCTAATCATAATCTTTGAGCCTCACATTATTTCTCCTCATGCACTTGTCTCCACGTGCTTCTTCCACCCTTACGTTTTCTGACCTACTTTCATGATCTTTTTCCCTTCCTTTCATGACCTTCACTCGTTACAATTCCTCCTCCTTTAAAATCAACCTTGTCCTTAAGGTTGAAATTTGGATAGGCTTTACGTAAGGTAAACTCATCTTCTCATGTAGGAGGTGTTTCTTCTAACCTTTCCCATTGAATCAAGAACTGTTTTACTGTTTGATTCCCTTGCATAATTCTACGAACTTGAAGCACAACAACAAGATAGATAATAGGGGAGTCTCGGAATCGATAGTGATTGCTGTAACATATTGTTGAGTATGATCTCCCTTGCAAGGTTTTAGCTGAGAACAATGGAAAACTGGATGAATTTTTGTTGTTGGTGGCAAAAGCAACTTATAAGTAACAAGACCAATTCTTTCAATGATAGGAAACAGACCAAAGTACTTCATTCCTAACTTCTGATTCTTTCGAAGAGCCACTGAGTTCTGTCCGGAAGGTTGTAACCTGACCAACATCAAATCACCAAGCTTAAAGTTCATGTTCTTTCGTTTTGGATCAGCATATTTCTTCATGTGTTGTTGAGATCTTATTAAATTCTGTTTCAGTTTGTTGATCATTGTCTGTCTCTTACTAAGCTCTTCTTGGACTGTTGGAGGATCATAAGAATTAACAGTGTACTTAATTAGTTGTGAAGGATCTCTCCCATAAACTACCTTAAATGGAGTCATACCACTGTTGTGATGATAAGCAATGTTGTACCAAAACTCAGCCCAAGGTAAAAATTTGACCCATTCTTTAGGAGACTCATAGGTATAACACCTTAAATACATCTTCAAGCATTTATTGAGAGCTTCTGACTGACCATCCGACTGAGGATGATAAGTTGTGCTCATGTGCAAGGTAGTTCCACTTAATTTGAATAAGTGTTGCCAGAATTGACTTACAAACACCTTATCCCTATTTGAGACAATTCTCTTAGGGAATCCATGTAATTTGATGACAGTTTTCAAGAAGGCTTCAGCTACCTGTTTGTTGTTGTAATCAACTTTCAAGGTGCAGAAGTAAGCATACTTGGATAGTCGATCAATCACTACCATGATCACAGTATAGCCTTGAGAATTTGGAAGGCAATTGATAAAGTCCATAGCCACATCCTCCCAAATCTAATTTGGCAATGGTAAAGGTTGTAGTAACCCCAAAGGAAGAGAATTGACTAGTTTTGCTTGCTGATAGATAAGACAATTTTGAACAAATTGTTTCACATCCTGATGCATCCCATTCCAATAGAATTGCTAAGCAAGTCTGTTGAAAGTTCTAGTGATTCATGCATGACCATCGAGTGGAGAATTATGAAATTCTTTGAGCAACCTTTGAACTAAATCATGAGATACATGTATGATTAACATGTCCTTCCAGTAAAGTAAGCCATCATGGACTACATAATATGGAACAAAATGCCTGTTGGCTGCACAATCATCAATGATCTTCCTCACCTCTTTATTTGTAGTTAGAGCTCTTCTTAATTCTGGTATGAAGTCTAATTGAGGTTGTGACCATGCCATCATAAAGGATCTGGATAAAGAATCAGCAACCACATTGTCTTTTTCAAGTTTATATTCAATCGTAAAGTCATACCTTAGTAGTTTATGTATCCATTTATGCTGTTCAGTTGTTTGAATGACCTGCTTAGTGAGGCTTCTCAAACTTCTTTGGTCCGTTCTAATCACAAACTTATGTCCCAAAAGATAATGTCTAAACTTGGCCACAACTTTAGTAATGGCAAAAAACTCCCTTGCATAAGCAGATTGTCTTTGTATTCTTGGATTCAGCTTCTTTGAGAAGTATGCAATGGGATGTTTGTTCTGAATAAGCACTGCTCCAATGGTTGACCCTGAAGCATCAATTTCCAGCACAAATGGAATGGAGAAATCAGGAAGCATCAACACAGGGGCTTGAGTAAAAACATCTTTTAAAGCTTCAAAAGCATGAGTTGCCTCTTCATCTCATTTGAAAGAGTCCTTTTTTAGAAGATTAGTTAAGGTCCAACAATAGAGGCATAATGCCTAATAAATATTCTATAATAACCCGTGAGTCCCAAAAACCCTCTCAACTGTTTGAGGTTGGTTGGAACTTGCCATTGCATAACTGCCTTAATTTTGTCTTGATTCATGGCCACACCTTTTCCTGATACCGTATGACCCAAGTAATCCACCTCTTATAAGCCAAAACTACACTTTGAGAATTTGGCATACAATTGATGGTGTTGTAAAATCTACAGGATTGTCGCTAGATGCTTTAGGTGTTCTCCCCATGTTGGACTGTATACTAAGATATCACCAAAGAAAACTAAGACAAATTTCCTTAAGATACCTTGAAAAATGTCATCCATGAGGGATTGAAAGGTGGCAGGAGCATTGGTTAAACCAAATGGCATTACCAACCATTTATAATGCCCTTGATGAGTTCTAAAGGTTGTCTTGTACCTATCCTCCTCTTTAACTAGTATTTGATGGTAACCAGACCTTAAATTTAGTTTAAAGAAGAATTATGCCCTATACAGATCATCATGTAATTCATCCACAGTGGGAATAAGGAAGCTATCTTTGACTGTTATAGCATTCAAAGCTCTATAATCAATGCAAAATCTCCAAGTATCATCCTTCTTCCTAACCAATATGATTGGTGAAGAAAAAGGGCTTGTGGATGGGATGATAATTCCTGCTCGTAGCATTTATATGATCATTTTCTCAATTTGCAACTTCTGGCTATGAGGATTCCTGTAGGGGCGTACCTTCACAGGGTTAACACCTTTAACTAAAGGAATAAAAAGGTTATGTTTCCTATTTGGGGGTAGTCCTACTGGAAGATAAAAAATTATTGATGGAGCAGCAACACAAGTTCAGGCTCCACATTAGTTGGAAGATCAAGCAATTGATCGTGTGTAGTTGGAGGTCTTTGAACCTACAAAGAGAATAACTCAGCAATAACATTTGTGTGGCACATTCTCTTGAAGTGATTGAATTTAGCTGGCTGTGGCAAGGTGGAATGATCGCCACGAAGAGTCACAAATTGACCCCTAACATAGAATTTGATAGATAAACTGCTATAATCAAAGACATGAGGTCCCAAGGTTGCCAGCCAAGCGGCTCCTAACACCAAATCAACTCCTGAAATCGGTAGTAAGTATACAGGTAACTGCAACATGTAACCATGAATCTTAACTTGTAAATCCTTGATGAGTCGTTCAACTACCAAGGCATTACCATTGCTCGCCAACACCTGAAAGTTAGGGATAGGTTCCACTGGAAGTTTCAAACAGTAAGCAATTCGGGGTTGAAGAAAATTATTTGAGCTTCCACTATCTAATAGAACCTGGACCATCATTCCATTAATAGACCCTTTAAATTTCATAGTGCTTAGTCCTGAAGAGCCCTTTAATGCATTATACGAAAGGTGGTGTTCCACGATTGGTGGAGGTTCAACTTCCACAAGGTCCTTAGGAGGGTCATGTTGAACATCAAGTGCAACATCTTCATTAACTTGCAAGACAAGATACTGCTTATTACGACACCTATGAGACATGGTAAATTTATCATCACATGTAAAATAGAGCCCCTTTTCTTGGCGTAATTGCATTTCTGCAGCAGTAAGCTTTTTGACAAAATTGGTTGTGGTGTTTGAAATGGATGTGGAGGACTAAGGGAAAGATAACAAGGGTGGTAAGCTTGTTGATCTTATGGATTGTGAGGTAATTGAGCTTGTGTTTGTGGCTTGTGTTTTGGGATAAAAGGGAGTGTTATGCAACTTGTTTTTTGGAGTGTACTTCTCCTCATACAGCTTGGCTAATGAGACACACCGTAGCAGAGAAGTAGGGTTTTGGGCAATAATATCACGTTTGAGATATGGTTTTAAGCCTCCTACAAAGCAATCTAAGAGAGCCTCAAAAGTGATGCCTTGGACACGGTTGGCTAGGGAAGTGAATTGAGCATAATAATCATGGATAGATGAAGTTTGGGTGAGTTTAAACAAGGTAGCCCTGTGATATTCATACGCGGAAGGACCAAATTCAGTTTCTAATGCACGAGTAAAAGCTACCCAAGTTGGAAAGGAATTGGCACGATTTTGCATCTAGAACCAAGGGATTACCTCTTTCTCCAAATGAATTGACGCTATGATCAAGTATTGATCATCTGGTGTGCGGTAATAGTTGAAGAAATGCTCCACTTTGAAGATCCATTGAAGGACTTTGGTACCGTCAAATCAAGGAAATCGAGTTTCACATTACGCACTTGGAATGGTTGCGGCTTCATTGATGGTGGTGGCTTCGTTTGCAGCAAGGAACCCATCATTGATTCTAAGTTTTGGAATCTATTTTCTACATTTTGTTCGCGTAATGTCCAATTCTTCATCCACCTCTGTAACTCCCGCTCACGTCATTCCAAGGATTCAATGATGCGACTAACCTCCGCCAGAAGGTCCTTTAGATGAGCTATTTTAGTAGCTAATTCTTTCATTCTAGTGTTTTCAGCCATGGTTCAGAGGATGAAAGCACCAATGTAACATGATCGCAATTTAGGAAAATGGAAATGATATTATAGTAGTATCTAAGAATCTTTTTTGGATTTTTTTTCTTAAACAAAATTAATAAAAAATTCAATGCAACAGAAAATGACATACAGAGAAAAGGGAAAGCATAGAAAGAAATGAAGAATTGCCAAAGAGAAGTAATGACAAAAACACATTTTCTCCTCTAACGAACTTCTATTTAATGTGTTCCTAATCAATCATAATCTTTGAGTTTCACATTATTTCTCCTCACGCGCCTGTCTCCACGTGCTTCTTCCACCCTCACATTTTCTGACCTGCTTTCATGATTTTTTCCCTCCCTTTCATGACCTTCACTCGTTACATTACCATTTAACGAATTAATTATACATGTCGACTATTTAGCACCATAAAAGGAAGATAACTTCGGTTCTTTAAAATACTAAACTTTGGATAAGATGAGTGATAAAAACTGATAAAGAAATACATAACAGGGATAGATTAAAGAAATGTTCTTTTCTTCTTCTTCTTCTTTTTTCTAAGAAAATAGTGTTAATTTTCGTCTATCTCTATTTTTTTTTTCTATTTTTATCTTTACCTCTATTATTTATATGCAACTAAACAAGCTTTTTTTCTTTTCTTATTCTATGACCTTAGTCTCACACCATTCCAAAGTGCAATGGAAGTCACTAGGCCTCAAGCCTTCTTGATGACCAAGTTTATCTATAACTTTACTAATAATCTATTTTTATCCTATTTATTCATTTTACTTTCTTCTAACCTACTTTTTGCTTTTATTTTAACAAGAATACTCTTAAGCGAATTTCAACACTTTTTTTAAATGTGTCATGGTTCCTTTTGCATCTTCATGGGTGTCTAAAAGACAAAATCGTCCTCCTTACTATTACTTTCTTGTTGTCGGTACCTCTTGATAATGTGTCATGTTATGAACTTAAATTCTACTTCTACATGTTTTAGATATAAAATTCAAAAGACAATTTTATATTGTATAATTTGAAAGTTAATTTTTTAAAAATTATATATATTTTCAAATGTGTAATCTAAAGTTTTGTTTTTATGCAAAACTTGACCTATAAGAATCAATAAAACAGTAATGAACAACATAAGAAAATTCATTGTTTTATTTCAGCGTGTAAAACAAAGAGGAAAAAATGTTCCTCTTTTCAAAAGACCCAATCCAGAAATTTGGATTTCACTATCCAAAACTAGTCCGCCTCTATCTAAAAACATAAACTCTCTCATATATTCTCATTGTCTATTTCTCTCTCTCTCCAAATAGACACATATGTCATTCTGTTAGAAACTGAAACATAATGTGTTGTGGACCTTATGCAATGAGTTTCAACATCTTCCTCTAATACATCTTTTGGGCCTTCTTATATTGCCCCTCTAATTCTTTGTTAATATCAACACCTCCTTCTTTAAAATTCACCTTGTCCTCGAGGTGGAGTCCAGAGAAGGCTTCCATCATTCTACTCAAGGATTCCCAAAAGTTTTCACAATCTAGTATGTTCTTCCACTTCAACACTTTTAAGGAATGATCACTCTCTCTTCTCATAACTAACACATTTTCTGGTTGGACTTGTAACTCCAACTCCTTAGTCACATACTATGGTAGAGGTTGGACAACAACATCAACTGTCACAATGGGCATGAAAGACAAGGTGCACTCTGCTGTCCTCAGGCAATGGCAAATTATAAGCCACTTCTCCTACCTTTTCAACAATTTCATACGAGCCATAATATCTTAGGCTAAGTTTCTGATTAATTCTCTTAGCCAATTTCTTCGACTTGTAGGGTTGTATATTCAAATATACAATATCCCTAACCTTATACTTCAATGCTCTTCTCCTTTTGTCAGCCTATTATTACATTCTATTATGGGTCTGCACCAGATAGTCCTTCAACATTTCTAACATTTCATTCATTTCTTGCATCATCACCGTCACTTCATCATCACAGTCACTTCATCCATAGATGTTGTTGTAACATCTTTAATCACCAGAAGAGGACGTCTATGATAGATACCAGAAATAAGGAAACACGATATAGCTAAAATATTCACTTTATTAGTAAAGAAAACAAATTGTATATCCCAAGGAAAAGACTACAAATTTGTAAAGCAAGAAAAAAATATCTCTGGACAGTTAGAGAGTGTCTAGTCTCTCCCAATTCCCAGCCAATTCCAGTCTCTCCCTCTCCTTCACTATCTTTTCACGCCTTATACTCATACAACAGAATTACTCCTTTCCTATTGTGCCAGCTCAGCAGTTTGTTATACACCTTAGATATTTTGGGTTTGGGCCTAACTATTTATGGGTTCCTATCAACACTCCCCTCCACAAGATGCACCTTATCCTCAAGGTGGAAATCAGGAAAATGCTCCTTGATTGTAGGTAAAGCTTCCTACGTATTTTCAAAATCTGGTAAGTCTTTCCACTTAATAAGAATTTTGAGATCCCTTTGTTGATTCCTTCTAACAGCAAGTGCTTCCGCTGGTTGAACCTTCAATTCCCAATCATCTGCTAAAAATAAAGGTAATGGTTGGTTGGTAATTGTTGCAGCGATGGATTTCTTAAGTGCAGAAACATCGAAAATGGATGCACTTTACTTCCTTAAGGTAGTTGCAGTTTATAGGCAGTATGACTAAACTTCTCCATAATTTCGTAAGGCCCACAATATCTCAAACTTAACTTTCGATTGACCTTTTTAGCCAAGCTATTTAATTTATAAGGTTGTATCTTCAAATACACTACATCTCTAACTTGAAATTCCACCTCCCGTCAGTGCTTGTTGGCTTACTTGCACATTATGTTTTGGGCCTGGACTAGATTCTCTTTTAACTCATCCAACATATGATTCCTATCTGCCATCAACCTATTGACCTCCTCTATTGAAGACTGTGTCATATCTCCTTTAATTAATACTGGAGGTTTTCTCCCATATAAAGCCGTAAAGGGAGTCATTTTAGTAAATGAGTTGTAGTTAGTGTTGTACCAAAACTCTGCCTAGTTGAGCCATTTAGGCCACTATTTAGGCTTAGTCCCAGTGAGACACCAAAGGCAGGTCTCCAAATAGCGATTCACCACTTCAATTTGCCTGTCCATTTGAGGGTGATAGGCAGAACTGAATTTTAGGTTGGTGTCAGCCATTTTAAATAGTTCCATCCAAAAATGATTGATAAAAACTCTATCTCGGTCAGACACAATCGAAGAGGGAAAAACATGCAGCCTGACAATATCTTTGACGAAAATTTCAGCAATGTCCTTAGCAGTGTAAGGATGAGCAATAACTATAAAATAAGCATACTTGGTTAACCTATCCACGACCACTAAAATGGTGTCAACCCCTTGGTTTTAGGCAATCCTCCTATAAAATCCATCGAAATGTCAGACCAAGTGTGAGTAGGTATTGGTAAAGGTTATAACAGGTCCCCTGGGTTCAAGGCTTGATACTTATTTTGTTGGCAAACTGCATAACTCGACACATACTACTATATTTCTTTCTTCATCCCTTCCCAAAATAATAATCCAGAAATTCTCTTACATGTTTTGAAAAATCTAGAATGCCCAACCAACATTGAATCATGAAATTCCTTGAGTATTAGAGGAATTTTAGAGGAATTCTTTGGTATTACCATTTGTCCTTTATAATACAATCTTATTCTTTTTAATTGAAACCTTGGATGTGAATCATGTTGTTTCAATAAATCCTGGATGATCCCCCTTAATCTAGCATTAGCTTGAATTTCATCTTCCAACCCATCCCATTCATTGAATTGTACCGTGAAAACTGTTGAATATTGTAGCTTCCTTGAGAAGGGCATGTGCTGCCCTATTTTCACAACCAGGTTTGCACCTTATCTCAAAGTCAAAACCCATTAATTTTGAAATCCATTTCTGCTGCTCCTCCACCATAATCCTCTGGTTTGCCAAAAATCTCAGACTTTTCTGATCCATGTGCACCATAGAATGGCTACCCATAAAGTAATCTTCCATTTCTGAACAGCCAACACTATAGCCATTAATTATCTCTCATAGATAGACTTGCTTTGAGCTTTATTAGACAAAGATTGACTCATGTATGCTATGGCCCTGCCTTCTTGCACAAGCACTACTCCTACTCCCTTGCTAGAAGCATCTGTCTCTACTACAAAAGGTTTCTCAAAATTTAGAATAGCTAAGACATGTAAAGTGGTCATTGTGGCCTTGAGCTATTCGAAATCCTGTTGAGCATCATTTCCCCACTTGAAATTGTCTTTCTTGAGCAACTATGTAAGTGGCCAAGCAATCTTGCCTCTCAAACCTTTTAAATCCTTCGGAACCGACCAATTTATCATTTCATTAACCTCTGGGTCTGTCGAAACTCCTTTTCCCGAAATCAAGTGTCCTAAATATCTCAACTGTTGCTGCCCAAAATTACATTTCTTGAAATTTAAAAATAAATTATTTTCCCGCAACAATTGAATCACCAATTTGAGGTGTTTTTGATGGCTTCCCTCATCCATACGGTAGATTAGAATGTCATCAAAGAATACCAACACAAATTTCCTTAGATATGGTTTTAAGACCCTGTTCATAAGAGCTTGAAAGGTAGAAGGGGCATTGATTAACCCAAATGGCATGACCATTAATTCATAGTGCCCCTCATGTGTCCTAAAAGTTGACTTCGAAATGTCTTCTTCCCTCATTTGAATCTATTAGTAACCAGATTTTAAGTCCAATTTGGAAAATAGTACAGTCGATCCTACTTCATCCAATAATTCATCAATTATAGGGACGAGAAATTTATCAGGTACTGTCAACTTATTAAGTGCTCTATAATCCACACAGAATCTCCAACCACCATCTTTTTTTCTTACAAGAATAACATGACTAGAGTAAGGACTAGTACTAGTCCCAATAATTCCTGCATGCAACATCTCACCTACTATCTTTTAAATCTCATTCTTCTGATAATATGGGTACCTGTAAGGTCTAATATTTGGTATTTGAAGACCTTCTTTCAAATTAATTGCATGATCATGCTCTCTCCTTGGTGGTAGCCCTTGTGGGTCCTCGAAAATGTCCTTATACTCCTCTAGGACAACCTTGATCTCATCAGATAACAGTTGTTGATTTTCCTCTGTATCTTCCAACTGCTGATATGCAATATAATAGCCTACTCCTTCATCTTGTAAGGCTTTAATCATGCTCTTCCAGGATGCTTGCACCTTGTTTAGGGAAGGGTCTCCCTTTACCACCTTCTTGCCTCCTTCATCTCCTCAATTAATGATCATGTTTCGAAAATTAGCTTCAATGTCACCAAGGTTTGCACTAGTCAATACCTAATACCACCTTAGTTCCACCATAATTAAACAAAAAAAAATCTTGTTTAATTTTGACTCCCTGCACCTCAAGATCAACTCCTCTACACAGTCCTCTACCATTCACCTTCTCACCCGTTCCCACTTCCACGGTATAAATAGGGGTATTCTCCATTGGAAGATCCAACTCAACTACTAATTTTCTAGAAAGGAAGCTGTTGATTGCTCCATAATCCACCAATATCAGCACTTGTCTTTGGCCAATAGTTCCCCAAATCTTAAAAGATTTGTGAGAGGTCAGCCTACCTTACTTTTCAAATATAATTGAAATGTCTTGGGCTCCAACTCTGTTTTGTCTTCCTCTTCCTCATCCCTATCCTCCGATTCTTCCTCCCCCCATTTTTCCATCAAAACCAAATGATAATGCTTTAGCTTGCATTCATGTTCAGGTCCCCGTTTCTCCCTACATTTAAAACACAAACCCTTTTTACTTAGTTCTTGCAACTCAGCTTGCGAAAGCCTTTTGCCCATAGTGATTTGTTTTTCTCCGCTTGGCCCATTTTGCAGTTTGGGCTTAGTTGGACCCGTAATTCCATAATTCAGCTTCTTAGCATACAATTTATTCTTCATAGAATCTACTATTGCATTATACGATCTACCCATCTTGGTCACCATTGGAGAAGTCTCCTTCTCACCCATGCTTACTTTCACCTGAGCCTAACACCCTTTTCTTCAAAGCTCAATTCTTCTCTTCCAATAATAGGGCCCAATTCGTGAGTTCTGATAATGATTCTATGTTGTATAACTTCAGTTCAGCTTGCAATTCTACATGGAGTCCATTTAAAAAAATTCCTTGTAAAATCACTCGGTCCGTGTTCTTCAATGGGGATGAAATCATTTCAAAAATTTTCCTATACTCCATTATTGTCCTAGTTTTCCTAATACTCAACAATGACCCATAAGGATTATGCACCACTGCCTCCTTGAACTGGACCCGACTTGGTGAAGGTATTTGTTCCTTCAACCAATGGTACCAATTTAATGTCTGATCCTCTAATGCTACTAACACTGCACCCATATTTTCATAGTCATCCATATTGTTCACCTTGAAGTAGCGTTTAACTCTATTAATCAATCCATAAGCATCATCACCAGCAAATATTGGAATCTCCAATTTTTGCCCTCTCTAATCCCCTTTCGGTGGTCGACTCCCCCTCCACGAATCTTGAGTTCTGGAAAAGGGTTTAGAAACTCGTGATGAAATAGATCGTCTACCCTGATTCTCCCCTTCCGTGCTGTGTTTCAGAGAATTTCGTTGTCGTGATCGACCCCTTGTGTCCCCTCAATTTTTCTCCTTCAATAATTGCTTGATTTTGTCCATTTGGATTTGACTCTCATGCTTCCATTCGAGCATACTTTTCTCTAGATTTTCAATCCTCGACTCTATTGTTGTTCTTGTAGTAACCATTCAGACCCCAAGAATCGTGGGCTCTAAATACCAATTGATAGATACCAGAAATAAGAAAACACAATATAACTGAATATTCACTTTATTAGTAAAGAAAACAGATTGTATATCCTAGGGAAAAGACTACAGATTTGTAAAGCAAGAAAAAAATACCTTTAGACAGTTAGAGAATGTCTAGTCTCTTCCAATTCCCAGCAAATTCCATCCTCTCCCTCTCCTCCATTATCTTTCCACGCCTTATACCCATAGAACAGAATTACTCCTTTCCTACTATGCCAACTCAACAATTTGTTACATGAAAGGATTCTTCTCATTCTCTCTCTTGCCATTTTGATCTCCTACTTTGCCATTCCTTCTTTGTTTAACATACACCTTAGATATTTTGGGTTTGGGTCTAACTATTTTTGGGTTCCTATCATTCTACCATACTTGGCTTTGAAAGGTGTCATTTTAGTGACCCCATGGTAGTTGGTAGTATACCAATATTCAACCCAGGTAAGCCATTTACGTTACTGTTTGGGCTTAGTACCTGTCATGCACCTCAAGTAAGTATCTAAATATGTGTTAACCACTTTAGTTTGTCTGTCTGGGTGATAAGCATAACTGAATTTCAACTTAGTCCCAGCGAATTTAAATAATTCTGCCTAAAAAGAACTCATAAATATCTTGTCTCTATAAAAAACTATGCATTTGGGAAATCAATGTAGTGTCACCACTTCCTTAAAAAATAACTTAGCAACATCTTTGACATTATAAGGACGTGCTAAGGCAATAAAGTGAGCATATTTTGTGAGTTGACCCACCATCATTAAGATTGTGTTAAGTCCTCCTACCTTGGGCAACCCTCCAATGAAGTCCATGGAAATGTCAATCCAAATCTATTTAGGAATAGGTAAGCGTTGTAGCATACCTGCTGGATTTAGAGTTTGATATTTATTTTTCTGGCACACATCAAACTTTTGCACATACCCTTAATGTCCCTCCTCATTCCTTCCCAAAAGAACAAGTTGGAAATTCTATTTTAAGTTCTAAAATATCCAGAATGCCCCCTACCGTTGTATCATGGAATTCCTTACAAATAGAGAGCTGATTTTTTGTGATTCTTTAGGTATCACCAATTGGTCCTGGTAATATAATCTCCGATTGCTCACTTTATAGCCTGGATGCTCGACCTCCTTAACTAAAAGATCTTGAAGGATCTTCTTCAATTTCTCATCCTTCTTAATTCCAGCTTCGAATTCCTCCCATTCAAAGAAACAAGTAGTACTCATAGTAGAGAAGTGCAACTTCTTGGAAAGAGCATTTATTGCTTTATTGTCCATTCCTGGTTTGTATTTAATTTCGAAGTCAAATCCCAACAACTTAGAGATCCATTATTTTGTTTCTCACTCATTAGTCTTTGATTTACTAGAAAATTCAAAAAAATTTCTATGAATAATAAAGTGCCTGCCTAAAAAATAGTGGCTCCAATTTTGGATGCCCAAGACCATAACCATCAATTCTTTCTCATAATATAATTTTTCTATTGTCTATTCCTGGTTTGTATTTAATTTCGAAGTGAAATCCCAACAACCTAGAGATCCATTTATTTTGTTCCTCACTCATTAATCTTTGATCTACTAGAAAATTCAAATTTTTTTTGTATGAATAATGAAGTGCCTGTCTAAAAAATAGTGCCTCCATTTTTGGATGGCCAAGACCATAACCATCAATTCTTTCTCATAATCTGATTTATTCAAAGCTCTATCAGACAAAGGTTGGCTCATGTATGCAATAGGTTGCCTCCCTGCATCAAAACAACTCCCAACCATTTCCTTAAAGCATTTCTTTCCACCACAAATGTCTTTGAGAAATTAGGAACAACCAACACATGCACTTGTGTCATAGTTGTTTTCAACTTTTCAAAAGCTTCTTGAGCTGATTCATCCCAGGTGAAGTTGTCTTTCTTCATCCATTGTGTTAAAGGCCTAGCTAATTTTTGGTACCCTCATACAAATTTTCTTTAATAACCTGTGACCTAATAATCCTCTCAATCCCTTCACACCTTTCAGAATTGGCCAGTCCAACATATATTTTATTTTGGCAGGGTTAGCAGCCACTCCTTGGCCAATGATGATATGTCCCAAGTACTCAATACTTGCCTTCCTATAGGAACATTTCTTCTTGTTCACTATTAACCTATGTCTTCTTAAAGGTACTTGCTTGCCTAGTTTCTAATGGCACCTTTTAGTCTCATCCCTCAAAGGTACATTCCATACTTAAATATCAACCTCTATCTTCTCCTTCTTCTAAACATTTGCCTTAATTCCCTCACAAACCCATTTCAAGACAACCACATATACATCCTTTTAGAACTCATGCATCTCTGCCACAACCACCGCCATGATGAACCACATCCAGTTCCTTATGCAGCTCCATTATGAGACCCATGATCATCCTCACCCCCGACTACGAGGTCTTCGCCTGTGACTTGAAAACCTATGATGAGTGTGTGATGATGATGAAGGTGTGTGGTGTTTGTCCTCTACATATTGGGTACACTAGAATTCATTACAAAATTGGTGGGTTAAACTTAAATTTTAGGGATTTATTAGTTATTTTGTTTGAGTTTTATGTTATTATTTTTTAGTCTAATAATAATTAGTTTGATTTTGACATAGATAAGTTAGATATTGGTAGTTTTAATTTTCTATTATGGGTGTGGTATTATTTTATTTTATCGAAATAAGATAAAGATAGATTAAGTAGTTGTTTGTTTTAAGTCAGTTGATATTTTGTTTCTAGTTTTTATTTTTATACTTGACCTAAGACCCTATTTGCATGTATTTAAAGACTGTCCAAAGTTCAATGAAAATCACCATAGTGAATTACAGTGCAGATTATTTGTGTGCCTATCACCTGCCATGTTCGTTTTTTTAACAAAGTGGTATAAGAGTGAGAGAGATAACAAAGGTTGTTAACAGAATGAGTGTGTTACAATTGACAAAGAAGACCAATTATGATAATTTGTGCCTACAAATGAAGGTGTTGTTGAGATCCCAAGACATTTGGGATATGGTGAAAGACGGGTACGATGAACCTGATGAGGACAAACATCAGACGGTGGAAAAGATAGGCCGACATTATACTTTCTCTGCAATGCAGTAGATGAGTTAGGGTTTAGAAAAATAATGAATGTCGCATCAACAAAGGAAGCCTTGATGTTGCATGTAAAGGTGATAACTGCGTCAGACAAGTCTGAATACAAGCTCTTAGAGGAAAGTTTGAACAACTGAAGATGGACCTTAAAGAGTGGGTAATCAAGTACATAACTCAAGTGAAAAGGTGGCCAACCAACTTGGCATGAATGGAGAACAAATACCACCTAGCTGTGTTATGGGAAAAATCTTGAGATCACTCAAAAGATTTCAAATACATGGAGTGCACCATCAAAGAATCGGAAGATTTTAAAATTCTCAGAGTGAATGAACTTGCTGAGTCATTAGAACCCCAAAAACAAAGGTGAAGGAACTGGGATGAGACTCTCAGCCAAGCACTACATGCATAATTGGATGTGAACAAAACTCAGAACACTAAGAGCTGAGGTCTTGGAGGTAAAGGACGGGTAGACTGAGGACGAGATTAACTTGACTGAGATAATTTTGAAGATAACAATGAAGAGCAAACCAGTCAACAAAATTAACATGATCGAGGACGAGAAAAAGACCGATGAGTTGTCTAGTTAAAAAAATAAATTAAAAAGAAGACTATTAAATATTAAAAATTGATAAATCTGAATGAATTTTACAGTGAAGTATTTTCTCTCCCAATCTTTTCAAATATTGTTATTATTTATGTCTCTAAAACAAGGTTTAATAACATTTTAAACATCATCAATAATTAAAATTAATTTCACATCACAAGTAGAATGATTTATCGTAAACTCAAAACATAATTAATAAAATCAACTACATTTTTTTATAAAAAAATTAGTTATATATAAAATACATATCTATCATGTACATAAATTACAAGAAATATAGAGGTTATATTGGTTTTAACTATAAGAAAAACCTACATTCCCACGTGAAATGATTAGTAGTTTCGATTAAGAGTAGATATTGAAAAGTGAGTTTGTCCAAGTCAAATTATAATTTGATGGATTAGGTTCATGCTTTTCCAAACTTGTAATTTCTGAAATAAAAAATAGTTTAGAAATTAAACTTGTTATAAGAAAATGTAAGCACAATTTAAAAGAAAATTCATTTATAAATTAAATTTTAATTGTTAATTATAATAAAATGATTTAATACATAAATATAATAATTATTTTAACTTATTTAATTAAAAATATTAATTAATCAATTACAAATTTAAAATATAATTATATATATAAATATATATAAAAGGATATTAAAATAATTTTGAAAAATATATTTTTTTAAACATACTAATAAGAGAGGATAAAACTTTCAACTTCGTCAATAAGTGCGGTTAGCAACCCTGATTAATAAGAATATATTTATTGAAAATATTTGGAATGATTTGATTTGTTTATTCTTTTCTTGTTCTAATTATTGTCATTAGTTTTGATAATAAAAAATAATAAAATTATTATTATTATTATTATTATAAATAGAAATAATATTTATAATTTTATTATAAATATTATTTATAATTTTATTATATATAATTTTTATTTATTTTATAGATAATATTTTTATTGTAAATATTTATTTTAGTTTAAAAATAAATAAATTTAAAAAAAGGAGTTAAATTGAAAAAACATCATTTTTTTTAAGAAAATGATTGAATTTAAAAAATAATCAGCAAAAACATTTTGGTAAAATTAATATTGTTTTACATTGTTTAGAAGTATTAGGAAGCTCTTTGGAAGAGTATTTTCAGCGCAGACATTCTCAGTTTTTTCGCCAAAAGAAAATGGTCCAAGACAAAAGAAAAATAGTGAAGGGCAAATCCGTCATTATGTAAAACCCTAATGCAGCTAGTTTTGTGCTCCATTTATAGTCTCAACTCAATCTTCGTCCCTTCCCTCCTCTCACGTACCCTCTCTTCAGGTATTCGCAACCTTCCTCTTCTGTTACCTGCTATTTTTTCATTCATCTAATTGATTCTACTTTCTTTTTCATATGTGTTTTCTGTTAATTTTTGTTGTGTAGTTAGTTCCTATGTGATATTGAATAATCCTACACGATTTGCTGTGCGATCTTCTCCTTGAGATCAAAACACTCCACACACTCACAGAGTGTAAGTTGAATCTGAGAGAAGAAAAACTGTATTATTTACTTAGAAGTTTACATTTGCACTCATATGCCTTCTACATTATAGTAGAGAAAACACTGGCTCACGGGTCTGTTCATGTTTTTTGTAAATTTCGAAAATAGTCTAATTCTTTATTAAATAATTGTGATAAAAAAGTTATAAAAACAAATTCGTTAAAATATTTTTAAATTGTCTTTTTTTGTTTATTCGATCTGTATGAGATATTGAAAAATAAGAGTGAAATTTTTATATTTTAGATTAATTTTGATAAAAATTGTGTACATTTATAATTGTTATAGATAAGATATGGCTGACAACGATATGGCTAGTTAGAGCATCTTGAACAAAAATTGCATAAAACTAAAACTGTTATTTTGGTATAGATCTTACACACACACATATAGTGAGAGCATCTTCAACAAAAATTGCATAAAACTAAAACTGTTATTTTGGTATTTTGGTATAGATCTTACACACACACACACACATATTCTAATTTAAAAACTACCTCCATTAGAACTTAGGGTGTAAAATACATCAAATACGTTTGGTTTTCTTTCTAAGTGGCATTTTAGTGAGAATTTGTTTTAACACTATTGTTGTTGAATCTATGGCTTATTGTTATGGGTGAATGTTCGCAGGTTTCTATCTAGACTGCAATCATGGCTGATGGACTGGAACATCCATCAGTTGTTCAGAAGCTAGCTGGACAGTCTTTCCTTGTCTCCAGGCTTAGCCCCAACATTCACTCTAGGAATTATTCCGCAACTGGTTCTTACCTCAATGGAGGACTGCACACTTCTGGGTTGGCTGCCCTGTCATCTGTATCTCCAATTACTGCACATGCTCCAGCAGAGAAAGGACCAGGTGCTTTTATGGTGGATTTTCTGATGGGTGGAGTATCTGCTGCTGTATCAAAGACAGCTGCTGCTCCAATTGAGAGAGTTAAATTGCTCATTCAAAATCAGGACGAAATGATCAAAAGTGGTCGGTTATCTGAACCATACAAGGGAATTGGTGATTGTTTTGCTCGAACCATGAAGGATGAGGGTGTAATTGCTCTTTGGAGAGGCAATACTGCCAATGTTATCAGATACTTCCCCACTCAGGTGAAGATCTAACTTATGAAGATTTTAAGTAGCTCTAGAGATGGCTGCCTTCATTATGTTTTTTCCTATACATATGGTAGTAGTACTTTTTTCCTCCTAAATATAGAGACACTTTTAGAACTGTAGGTTGTACCTATATTAACACATCTGACATCTGAATTTATTGTCTTGACAGTCCATTTTTTACAATGGTTGATTGGTCTTTTACATTGCCTGTATCTATTTGCATTTCACACGCACACCACACCCACACTTAAAACATTCAGTCTTGTTCTTGTTTCTGTATCAAGAGAGTCCCCTCTAGATGTGTGCAGTGTCACAGTCAGAACGTACGTCTATGTGCAATCTAATGACTGTTCACTGGTCATCTCTGTTTTTGCATTCAGTTGCACTACCTTATTTCTAGATTAGCTTATATTTTGCAAGGGCAAATATCTAAATAATATCTAGTCATGTGTTTCTAGCTGTTTACATCTCTTGACCAAATATGTTTTAACCTTTTCTCTATATTGTATCTGAAATATCTAATATTCTCCTTTTTCTTCCAGGCTCTGAACTTTGCTTTTAAGGATTACTTCAAGAGGCTATTTAACTTTAAAAAGGACAAAGATGGCTACTGGAAATGGTTTGCTGGAAATTTGGCATCTGGTGGGGCTGCTGGGGCTTCTTCTCTCTTATTTGTCTATTCTTTGGATTATGCCAGAACTCGTTTGGCTAACGATTCAAAGGCTGCAAAGAAGGGTGGTGAGAGGCAGTTTAATGGTCTGATTGATGTATACAGGAAAACCATTAAGTCTGATGGTATTGCTGGCCTTTACCGTGGTTTCAACATTTCATGTGTTGGAATTATAGTGTACCGTGGTCTTTACTTTGGAATGTATGATTCTCTGAAACCAGTTGTTTTGGTTGGTGGGTTGCAGGTATGTATACAAATCAAATCTCATGTTATTTTTAATTTGTATTTTATTAATTTACTAAAGTCATCTTTTACTCATTTCACTTTGGATTCTTTGGCATTATTTTTTTTATTATAAAATAATTTGTTTGAAACTTTGAATGTATCAGCTACATTATTGTTTAAAATTTTTTAAAAGAGTGTTTTTATAGCTAACAATCCAGAAACTTTGAATGTATCAGCTACATTATTGTTTAAATTTTTTTAAAAGAGTGTTTTTATAGCTAACAATCCAGAAAGAAAGTATTTGTATGAGAGTATAACATTCCAACTACCTCATGTCTCAACAATCACGTTTTGGAGATGATGCTTATATAAAAAACGAAAGCAAACCAATGAAAACATACATGGGAAGCAAACCAAAACTCATGTTTAAGAAAACCAGACCTGTATTCCGATAGCCCTACCCAGTTTCTAAAGAAGACTTTGGGTTAACATGGTACCCACAAACAGCAAAACTAAGATGTCCATTAATATCATATTTAATATATAACCAAACCGAGGAGGCTGTCAAATTATTAGACACTTTGGGTGCTTTATGAACATGATTTTGACATTAAAGTATTTCAGCGGTTAGATTTTCAATATTGTTATCCATCACTTCTTTAGAGAGAGGTTTCTAGCCAAGGTTATACCAGCAACAATCCTTCCTATGTACCAAATGACATGCGTGAAAGCAGCAAAGCAGATATCCTTAATCTGAGTGCTACAGTTCATGTCAAGAACCTGCAAGGAGAGAATATTTGAGTGCTAATTCCCATGTTTATAATAGTTATGATTTGTTGACAATTTGAGACTTCGGACAAATTGGCATCTAGTCAACTGCAGTTATATGATCTGAATAGGATGGGCGTAGGAAGGCCTAAACCTTCTCCTAAATTTAAATGTTTAGAAAATTATATTAGATGGGCTGGAATTTTTATTTTATAAATTATAGTTTTTCTTTTTTATTGTAGTAATGCCAGGTTGGGGTTTCAAACCAATCCAATCATAATGCTTATGTACAATTTATCTTAAATACCTGTTTCCTGTCTTTATTAGGACCGCCTAACTATGGATTTTGAATTTGTACTCCTGAAGTTGTGCTCCTTTTTCATCGTGATTTATTATGTTTACTTACCTCGGTACTCTTGTTGTTAACAGGATAGTTTCTTTGCTAGTTTCCTTTTGGGATGGGGAATCACAATTGGTGCTGGTTTGGCTTCCTATCCCATTGACACTGTGCGTAGAAGGATGATGATGACTTCTGGAGAAGCTGTGAAGTATAAGAGCTCTTTGCATGCATTTCAAACAATCGTAGCAAAAGAAGGTACCAAGTCACTCTTCAAAGGCGCTGGTGCAAACATATTGCGAGCTGTTGCAGGTGCTGGTGTGCTTGCTGGTTATGATAAGTTGCAGCTTATTATGTTCGGAAAGAAATACGGGTCTGGCGGGGGCTAAAATGATGACGACAATTTCCTAGGATAATCATGTTTCCCATTTGGAATAATTTTGAATGAAAATATTGGTATTTTGATATTTTCCAAATTTAGGACCGTGAAACAAAGAAATCACAATTTTGTGAACAAAATTCTTCATTTTGGTTGAGAAAATGAGACTATTGTCTTGATTGCTAGTGTGACGGCATGTGATTGTGTCCCATGAAAGTTGTTATATCTGAGTTTGCTTGATGTTTATGGAAATGAATACTCTTTTTTATAAGAAGATATTCCCTCATAAGAAACAATTGATATACAAATTGCTTCTATATTGACATGGTGCATAATAATATATCTACGAATTGCCTCTAGGTTTGTATGTTTGGTTTACAGTGATCCTTAATTAGAATCACGTCAATATGACAAGCAAACTACTCTAATGAGGTAACTGTTTTTCACCTAGACAAGCAAAGCTTCAAAGACCTTTGAGTGACTTCAAAGTAGTTTTACATTAGGATCTATGGAAGTATTCTTGCGTAACAATCAAACATATCATATTTATAAGAATGTTCAAAGCTTACTATGGAGAAAACCATAATATCGTGAGTGGATGATTGCACAATTTCAGTGTAGAGAAAATATATAAATAGACCTAGGTCTTTAGTTTAAAATTAACTATGGGGATGGGACTTGAGACAAAACATCTGATCTATCAAGATCATCACTAATGATGGCAATATCAACAATGTCTACTAGGTGTCATATCAAACTCAAGAAAAATCTAAAATTTTGATGGAGAAGTGTATACCTAGAAAGAATATACTAAATGACATACAAAGAAATGGAAGAGAAATTAAAATGGAAAAAGATTAGAAACTTAGGAAATGAAGATGCGCCACTTGAACAAGTTTCCAAGATAAGCATCATGAAGAGGACCGCCACTTGCTTGAGCAAGATAAGGCCTACCCAAATTTGGGACTTTAGAGACAGAATTCTACCTCAAAGAAGAATGCAAGATTGCAATTCAACTCAAATTTCATTCAATGCAAAGGTGTGTACAAAGGAGAACCCCTAGGTTGCTTATATAGCTTTTGGAATGACTTTGGTGAAGAGTTTCAAGTGATGTGGGACTTGGAAGGCTCCAAGTTCTGTCCAGCAGCAGCTGCAACGTCCCTAGGTGCATGGGAGTCCCGCATTGCTTAATTCTCTCATTCCAAAAGGGTTTATAAGCTTCCTAGTTCTCCTAGAGTTCAAAAACTAACACTAGCTATGCTACTAACTCCTACACGCCTAGAATGCTCACTTTCTCTTCTCTTCTTTTTAAGATCAAGCCATGGATAGTCCCACATTGCTTGTTCTTAAAGAGAAAGAAGAGTTTATAAGCAATTATTCACAAGAACTAAGAGAAAGAAATCAAAAGGAAAATACACGCCCAAAGGAAAATGATTCCCTTTATTCATGCTTCTTGTCATCCTTTTATTCTCTTCATTACTTGGCCCATCCATGATCACATCATCCCCCAGGTTGAAGAGGATCGAAATCTACAAAAGGAGAAAGATCAGCCACATTAAAAGTAGGATGTACAGGAGAGAAAGTAACCTTTTTCCTACGCTTATTGACACTAGATGCATGCTTTTGATTGGTGTGTTCAATGCGTGTTTTAACTCGACTATGCAAATCTTTAATGAATTGCGCTTTGGACACACCATCTAGGCACATGGACTCAAGGTCAGGAAGGGGAAGAAGATCCAATGGAGTGAGGGGATTAAACCCATAGACAATGTGAAAAGGAGAATGAGTGGAAGTAGAGTTGACAACCCTATTATAAGCGAACTCAATATAGGGTAGCAACTCTTCCCACTGGCGTGGATTGCCCTCAAGACAACATCTCAACAATTGTCCCAAAGTTCTATTAGTCACCTCAGTCTGACCATCGGTTCGTGGATGACAAGTTGTAGAGAAAAGAAGTTTAGTACCCAACTTGTTCCACAAAGATCGCCAGAAATGACTAAGGAACTTGGAATCTCTATCAGAAACTATCGTCTTAGGCAAACCATGCAGTCGAACAACCTCTCTAAAAAATAAATTAGCAATGTGTACCGCATCATCTACTTTGTGGCAGGGAATAAAGTGTGCCATTTTTGAAAAACGGTCCACTACCACAAAGATAGAATCCATCCCTCGCTGTGTCCTAGGTAATCCCAAAACAAAATCCATAGAAATGTCAACCCAAGGACTACTAGGCACGGGCAAAGGAGTATATAAGCCATGAGGGTGGGTGGTGGATTTAGCATGCTTACATGGAATGCATTGACTACAAAACTTAGCTACATGTTTATGCATATGCGGCCAATAAAAATGCTCATGAAGAATAGCTAAAGTTTTTGCAATCCCAAAGTGCCCCATCAAACCTCCCTCATGTGCTTCCTTAATTAAGAGAAAACGCAATGAGCTCTTAGGCACACAAAGGCATTTATTTTTGAAAAGAAAACCATTGTTAATGAAAAAATCCTTGTGTGATCCATGAGTGCATTGGATAAACAAAGAAGAGAAATCACTATCATCTTGATACAATTCCTTTTTGTGATCAAACCCAAGAAACTTGGTTTCAAGAGTAGTCAAAAGAGTATGTCTTCTTGATAGTGCGTCCGCAACTACATTAGAAGAACCCTTCTTGTGTTTGATTACATAAGGAAATTGTTCTAAGAATTCTACCTACTTAGCATGTCTCTTATTGAGCTTGCCTTGGCTTTTCAAATGTTTTAGAGTTTCATGATCACTATGTATCACAAACTCTTTGGAAAGTAAGTGATGTTGCCAAGTTTGCAAAGCTCGAATGAGAGCATATAATTCCTTATCATAAGTGGAATAATTTAAGTGACTCCCTTTAAGCTTCTCACTAAAGTAAGCAATAGGATGTCCTTCTTGAAGAAGCACAACCCCAATGCCTATATTATAAGCATCACACTCAACTTCAAATGACTTAGAAAAGTCGGGTAAGGCTAAAATGGGAGCATGAGTTAACTTGTCTTTAAGGACTTGAAAACTCTTTTATTGCTCATCCCCCACTTAAAACCTACATCCTTCTTTACTATGTTACTTAAAGGAGCGGCGAAAGAAGAGAAATTAGGCACAAAGCGACGGTAAAAACTAGCTAGGCCATGAAAACTCCTCACATCCTTGATGTTTTGAGGAATAGGCCATTCCCTAATAGCATCAATTTTGGAGGAGTCGACTTTAACTCCTTGGGAGCTAATAACAAAGCCTAGAAACACTACTTGCTCCATGCCAAAGATGCACTTCTCTAAATTAGCAAACAATGATGCCTCCCTTAAAGCTTGAAGAACACTCCTAACATGCATGCAATGATCATTTAAAGACACACTATAAATGAGAATGTCATCAAAATAGACCACAACATATTTGCCGATGAAAGGTCTTAAAACATGATGCATGAGACGCATGAATGTGCTAGGAGCATTAGTCAAACCAAAAGGCATGACAAGCCACTCATATAGTCCAAATTTGGTTTTAAAAGCGGTTTTCCATTCATCCCCTTCTTTGATTCGAATTTGATTATATCCGCTCTTAAGATCAATTTTGGAAAATATAGTGGATCCATGAAGCTCATCTAATAAATCATCTAACCTAGGAATGAGATGCCTATACTTAATAGTGATGTTATTAATGGCCCTACAATCTGTGCACATGCGCTAAGAACCATCTTTCTTAGGAACAAGTATGACCGACATAGAACATGGACTCATGCTATCTCGAACCCACCCTTTGGACAACAACCCCTCTACTTGTCTTTGTATTTCTTGGGTTTCCATAGGATTTGTTCTATAGGCTGGACGGTTTGGAAGAGAAGCTCCTGTTATAAAATCAATTTGGTGCTCAATTCCTCTAATAGGTGGTAAACCTTTTGGAGGATCTTGAAACACATCTTGGAACTCCTCTAGCAAACTATCTAGCTTGGAAGACTTAATAACAGGAGTGGATGTAAGACATTGGGACGGAACAACACAAAAGATAAGCTACCTTTTTTCAATAACTTTAATTACCTCTTTATGAGAGATGAGGAGATTATTCTTGACCTTTTCCTTTTCTTCACCTCTCTTGGACTTCATGATGAGGTGATCCTCATGTATTTCCTTTGGAGTTAGAGGTTTTAAGACAACCTTATGCCCTTGGTAGGTAAAAGACATTCTATTAGTAAGACCATCATGTTGAACATTTCTATCAAATTGCCATGGTCTTCCTAATAAAATGTGAGTTGCTTCCATGGGTACAACATCACAAAGAACCTCATCTTGATACTTGCCAATAGAAAAGGAAATATGGACTTGCTTATTGACCAAGATTTCACCCTCCTCACTTAACCATTGAAGTTTATATGGCTTGGCATGCACAATAGTGGGTAGCTTAAGCTTGTCCACTACGCGTGTGCTAGCCACATTAGTGTAACTTCCTCCGTCTATGATCATGGAGCAAACCTTGCTAGCTATAAGACATCTAGTGTGAAAAATATTTTGTCTTTGAGTTGTGTCAAAGTCCTTGTGGACTTGGCCCAAGAGACGTCTTATAACTAGTAGGTCGCCATCAAATGGAACCTTGTACTCATCTTCACTAGAGGAAGAAGAAGAGTGAGAAGTGTGTGAAGGTGAAGAAGGAGGAGAGTCATCGGTGACAACCTCTTCTCCTCGAATGCACATTGCCCTCTTGTTTGGGCATGCAGATGTAATGTGACCATGACCTAAGCACTTAAAACATTTGACTTGACTAGGTCGCGTTGGTGACTTAGGTTTAGAAGAAGAAGGCGCGGGGTTAGTAGAAGATGGCCGAGATTTATGAGGAATCTCTCTAGAAACATCCTTTTCTTTGTCCCTTGATGATGAGGTTTTGTAAAAATTATCTTTTGAAGAAGTGGAAAATTTGTTGCAGTAGGACTCTTTTCTTAAAATTTGTCTCTCTACTTTCATAGCCTGATGTACCACAACATCTAAATCCTCATCATCATGGAGCTCTACAACATCTTGGATGTTTCTATTGAGACCGCTAATAAATCTAGCTATTTTCGCGTGGTCAGTCTCATTAGTGTTAGTATGGTATAAGAGCACTTCGAGCTCACGCGCATATTCGTCCACACTTCGTCTACCCTGAGTAAGCCGTTGGAGCTTAATCAGGAGGTCCCTATGGTAGTATAGAGGTACGAATCGCTGGTACAACAAGCACCGAAAATGTTCCCAAGAGCTCGCGGGTGAGCCCCTGGTAATGTTCATCCTAGTTAGCCATTGCATGGCGTATCCCTCTAAGGCTAAAGTAGCTAACTTTACACGCAAATATCCATCTACATCATACAAATTAAAAACTTGTTCTACTTTAGCTATCCAATCTAAAAATACACTAGGATCGGTGTCTCCCTTGAAACTTGGCAAAGACAACTTTGGCATTGCAAGGTTGGGATCCAAAGCTTTGTCTTCTTGCTTTTTCTTAGATGAACCATGCTCATGACCATGAGATTGCTTCCCTTTAGCCTTTGTTTCCGAGTCTAGCCGCTTGCTCATGGCATCAAGTTGATGTTGCATTTGTTGGAAGGCCTTCATCATATCAAACTTGCTAGAAGGACTTCCATGGGGGCTATCTCCATGAAATGACGCACGACTGGAACCTACAGACATGGGAATGCAACAACCACAAAAACTAACACCAAAAATAGGTTAGAACCACAAAAAATTCACGGCAATGCAGTAGCCCAAAACTAGTCATGGTTTCACTCAAATAAAGCAATGAAATGGTTCAAAACTCACGATAAGTGTCTCAAAAAAATAAGGGAAGGGCAACACCCTTCTTTTAAGATAGTAAAATGTCTCACAAGTCCACTTTGAGAGCATCAACTCAAGTCCAAAGCAAATGGAAAGATGTACAATCCACCCTCAATGCAAAGAAGCCAAATCAAGACAGCACATGGTAGAAGCCAAAGAATGAATGAAAACTACAAGACAAATGATGAAAATGGAACCTAAAAAATCAAGAAACTTGGCACAAAATAAGGAGGCAGCAATATAATGATTTTATGAAGACAAAACAGCAAGAAAATGGAGTCAAAACAGTGGCACAAAATGAACAAGACAACAAAGAAAATTAACACAACTAAGGAGCAAAATCACATCAACATGCTACGCATACATGAAGAACAAGACCAAATTAATGCTGGAAATAATTTTGGCAAACCTCAAACCAAAATATTCTGTATTGGAGATGAAAAAGAGGCTCTAAATGAAGTAATCAAACACATCAATCAATGAGAAAACTCTCGGCCAAGCACACCAAACAATCACCAATTTTTTTGTTGATTTTATTTTGATACAGCAAACAACACTTGATAAAATGTCTTGGCCAAGCCACTTTAATGAAGAAAACGTGTTTGATTGGAAGCACAATTGTAATGGTTTATAACCTCTATTTATACAGAACAAATAAGCAAGGTTCACACACTTAAATCCAATGATGATCAAGCTCAATTCAGCACACAAACATGGAGATGTAAAAAAAATACTCTTAGCTATGCAATTTCAGAAAATACTCTAGAAAACTCCTAAAGAGGAACAAACATATGACTCAATTCAAAGCTAACAAGAAAGAAAAGACATACACAATCCAGCTAAGACAAGGAAATAAAGCTGGAACAACAAACAAAATGGAATAAGGACACCTACTTGTTGAAGACCTCCAATAGCATTGTTGTTGTTTGAAGAAATGTCTACTTGCACAAGGCTCTGTACAGCCACGGTTCAGCCCCTCCAAGCATTGATTTGAAGTGTTGATTCCTTGCTTAAGAGTATTGGGAGGCCTTAGCACCTTCCACAGATCAAATTCAGCCACCACAAGTACCAAACAACAAGGACCAATGCAAACAGATTAGAAGTCACACAACAGTAAGCACTGGATTGACATAGTGGAGAAAAGAATTTACTGGGAACACCACAGAACGAATTTGAACAAAGTAAAAATTGTACATGAAACTAGACATCTAGACGAAACTTTTAAAAAAATTTCACTCAATTTGGATAAGAAATGAGTTCAAACGAAAGCATTCAAGTTGACACAAAAATCACGCTGATGCTGGGCGGAAAAAAAATTGGTTGAGCGAAAATGAACTCTTATAAGCTATTCTACGCTAGCATGCAATTCCTAAGAAAATCAAAAACCTAAAGGCTCATGATACCACATGATGGGGAAGTGCATACCTAGAGAGAATATACTAAATGACATACAAAGAAATGGAAGAGAAATTAAAATGGAAAAAGATTAGAGAAAGAAAACTTAGGAAATGAAGATGCGCCACTTGAACAAGCTTCCAAGATAAGCATCATGAAAAGGACCGCCACTTGCTTGAGCAAGATAAGGCCTGCCCAAATTTGGGACTTTAGAGACAGAATTCTATCTCAAAGAAGAATGCAAGATTGCAATTCAACTTAAATTTCATTCAATGCAAAGGTGTGTACAAAGGAGAACCCCTCGGTTGCTTATATAGCTTTTGGAATGACTTTGGTGAAGAGTTTCAAGTGATGTGGGACTTGGAAGGCTCCAAGTTCTGTCCAGTAGCAGCTGCAACGTCCCTAGGTGCATGGGAGTCCCACATTGCTTAAATCTCTCATTCCAAAAGGGTTTATAAGCTTCCTAGTTCTCCTAGAGTTCAAAAACTAACACTAGCTATGCTACTAACTCCTACACGCTTAGAATGCTCACTTTCTCCTCTCTTCTTTTTAAGATCAAGCCATGGATAGTCCCACATTGCTTGTTCTTAAAGAGAAAGAAGAGTTTATAAGCAATTATTCACAAGAACTAAGAGAAAGAAATCAAAAGGCAAATACACGCCCAAAGGAAACCTATTCTACCTTTTTTGATACAAACATGTAAAGAAGACAAGAAGTAAAATGATTCCCTTTATTCATGCTTCTTGTCATCCTTTTATTCTCTTCATTACTTGGCCCATCCATGATCACATCAAATTTAGATAGAGAAAAGAAGTGAAAGGTTAAGTGATCAACTTAGGAGTCATACCAATCTCAAGTCAAAGGTGAAATGAGCAAACCATTTCCAAGGACATTACTTCAAACTATAGAGGGAACAACAAAGTCTATCCGGAAAAAATCTACTTGTAAAAATATTATCTGTATTTATAAAATTTCTCACTCCTATCAAATTTTTTACAAAATTTAAAGTATAAAAAAATATTAAAAAATAATATAAACTTATAAATATGATAATAATAATAATAATATATTATTTAACAAGATTTAACATCTATTATGTTGATATATGATATAGAAGATATTTATGATATCAACCTATTATATAATTAAGCAATCTAAATTTAAACATATTTTGGACTATTTCTTCTTGTATTTACATTTTTTTCTTGCGTCCATAAATGTTCTTCTTCTTTGATAGGATTCTGGTAGGGGTGACTACTTAAATTTTTTTTTTCAATTTCGGATTAGGTAAACTTGAGTGCATTTCTAGATCTGGGAGTAAATACCCGACTAATTCGGAAGGTTGTAGTGTAAACTATTATGGTGGGAGTGTATTACTAGATCTCGGAGTAAATACCTGACTAATCCGAAAGGTTGTAGTGGAAACTATTATGGTGGAATGCACTATTGGATCGAGGAGTTAATTTCGAATTGGTCAATCTTGAAAGGGTTTTTTATTGTTTAAAGTTGTTTTTTTTTTCTTTTGGTTAATAAATTCCGATATATAGGAAGAATCTTGTTTTAGGAATAGTTTGTTTTGAATATGATCACGTAAGTTATATATGGACTAAGTTTTATGTATTTTGTTTGGCTATATAATAGTTTGTTTTGAAGAAATAAAGCAACTTAGTTTTGTACCAGAATATCCATATACCTTTCAAACTCGTATGAAAGCTCCACGGGCTCTGATACATAAGCTGCAACTTATCAGTGAAAATCACAAAGTTTGAGAATGCAAAGCAAGAAAATATCCACCAAATTCCTTTACTTTGATGGTCAACACTGTTGTAGAAGCTAACAATAATAGAATAAAAATCACGAACTGAAAACTTCCTGAGGCGTGTAGATCACTGTCCTTAATGACTTATCCGCGGTGTATTGTGCAAGCCCCCTAGGATGCAACAGGAACTTCTCATAAATCTCTAAGGATCTCAGAACTAACAATGATCTCTAAAAAGAGAAAGAATGAAACCCAGGATAATTTTAAGAAATAAAAGAAAGGAGAGAAAACACTAGAGTAATAAAAGAACGAGAGAAAGAAAGGAGTGTGAAACTCTGTATGTTTGGAATGGATGAAAGTGCTCTATTTATGGAGTTCATGGATCAAACCCATTATCCAAAACACCTAATATATCTTCTATTAAAAAAGTGATTTTTAATAAAATAAAGAATGTTGGAGAAAAATTATAACGTTGGAGCGTGCCTTGCAGGAAGTTCCAAATCAGAATGTTTGGAAACAAAACTTGCAGTCCAAGCTCGAGAAAAAGCTTCCACATTTGATGGCACAACTTTTGGAATACTAAATTAAAATAGTAACAATCCCCCACTTGCATTCAAAAGATAAGAAACAATGATTAGAAGAAAGAAAAGAAGAAAAAATCTTGGGTTTTATAAGATGTAATGCATCAGAGCTGATATAGCAAGCTATATGAATCAGTCCTAGATCAAGAAACTTAACACACAGTATAGTTGGTATAGCAAGCTATATGAACCAAAGATACTTGAGTGTGTTAGAGGTTTATCAATCACACTACACTCCCACAATCCTTGTTGTTACCGTTGTGATGCGCTTACTAGGCTATGTGCATGTCCGGTATTCACGAGTGCTCTAGAGATCATGCCAAGATCTCATGCAAGCGGCCCCACTTGACACTCATATAGGTGATTTCATCAAGTGTATACTGTAAATCATACACCACACATAAGGGATATGAAAATCATTAAAAACTTTGTTTGATTACAAAGTTTAACCTCTCAATAATGCAGTATCTAGCACTTTCACACACACACACACCATAGGAATGGACATATCTGATTTAAAATCAAATTAGTGCTACCAGAACTAATAAATGACTTGTTTTTACCCATATGAACCTTATTCATGGGATCTCCAATCACAAAGGTTGGGTTACCATCACTTATTTGTTTGCTAGTGGCTTAAGTCCCGTTCCCCTCGATGTTTCTAAGATCATATTTCTTCCCAAGGGTCTTGTCAAAAGATCTGCTAGATTCCGTTCTGACTTCACATAGTCAATGGAAATAGTTCCACTCTTTAGCAGCTGCTTCACCAAATTGTGTCTCAATTGTATATGTCTATTCTTTCCATTGTAATTTTAAGAAATAAAAGACAGGAGAAAAAACATTATAGTAATAAGAGAATGAGAGAAAGAAAGGAGTGTGAAAGTCTGTGTGTTTGGAATGGATGAAAGTGCTATATTTATAAAGTTCATGGATCATGCCCATTATCCAAAACACCTAAAATATCTTCTATTAAAAAAAATGATTTTTAATAAAATAAAGAACGTTGGAGCGTGCCTTGCGGGAAGTTCCAAATCAAAACGTTTGGAAACAAAGCTTGCGGTCCAAGCTCGAGAAAAAGCTCCACGGGGTCTGATACATAAGCTGCAGTTTATAAGTGAAAATCACAAAGTTTGAGAATGCAAAGCAAGAAAATATCCACCAAAATCCCTTACTTATGGTCAACACTATGACCATTGGAGTGATTTAATGGAAAATTTACTTTGTGCCAAGGAATTTGGTCAAGACTAGTGTTGAGGAGCCGGTGGAGGGTACAACTCTACTAATGAACAGTTGGAAAAGTTGGAGAAATCCAGACTTGCGGATCACAAGGTAAAGCATCACCTTTTTCAAGCTATTGATCGAACTATTTTCAAACAAATTTTGGACAGGAGTACGTCCAAATTTGTTTGGGATTCACTGAAACATAAATTTGGAGGAAATGCACGTATAAAGAAATCCAGGCTTAATGCATTGAGACGGGAGTTTGAGGTGCTTGAAATGATCGACATCGAAACTATCACGAAATATTTTGCCCGAGTAATGACAGTTGCTAACAAGATGCGCAACAATGGAAAAAATATGCCTAACTCCAAAGTGGTTGAAAAAAATACTTCGCACCTTGACAGATCGTTTCACTCATGTAGTGGTCTCGATTGAGGAATCACATGATACAAAGGCCATGTCCATTGGCGAACTACAAAGTTCCTTGGTGGTCCATGATCAAAAGTTTAAACGGATCACTCGAGATGGTGAGCAAGTATGGCATCAAAAGCAGTCGAGGAAAAGGTAGAGGATTCAACCAAAGGGATATGTGAAAAAGGGGGAAAAACATAAGGTTTACAAGCTACATAAAGATTTGTATGGTCTAAAATAAGCACTTAGAGCTTGGTTTAGCTGAATATAAGCACATTTCATGCATGATGGCTTTCAAAAGTGCCCAAGTGAAGAAACCTTATTCATCAAAAGGGACATTTATGTTGATGATTTGATGTATATTGGCAATAATGTGAGTATGGAGATTAATTTCAAGAAGTGTATGATGTAGGTTTTTTATATGATTGATTTAGGAAAGATGAGATTTTTTTTCTTGGCATTGAAGTCTTACAAATACCAGGAGGAATATTTCTGTCTCAACATAAATATGTCAATGATGTTCTAAAAAGATTTGTTATGATTGAAAGCAAACCTTTGAAGAGTCTAATTGTCCTAGGGAGTAAGCTTAATAAGGATGTTGATGATGCCATTATGGATAACATTTACTTCAAACAGATTATGGGAAGTTTAATGTATTTGATGGCTACACAGCCAGATTTGATGTTCAGTGTGAGTTTAATTAGCATATACATGTCCAAACCAACTGAGTTACACCCATAAGCAGCTAAAAGAATCCTATAGTATCTAAAGAGAACTATCAGTTATGGAATATTTTACAGGAAATGAGGGGAGGAAAATATGCTTGCATTTACAGATTTTGATTATTCAGGAGATGAGGATGATTCTAAGAGCACATATGGTTATGTGTTCTTATTCAGTTCAGGAGCAGTGTCATGGATGTCCAAGAAACAACCAATTGTTACTCTTTCAAGTACAGAGGCAGAGTTTGTAGTTGTTGCTGCCAGTGGTTGTCAAGCAATATGGATGAGAAGAGTTTTGAGTTTTTTTTTAACTCATTCATAAGACAACACCCTTATCATGTGTGATAATAGTTCAATTATTAAAATTTCCAAAAATCCAGTTATGCATGGAAGAAGTAAGCATATCAGAGTGTGTTTTCATTTTTTAAGAGATCTTGTGAAAGATAAAGAAATTGAGTTTGTGCACTGTGGAACTCAGGAACAAGTTGCAGATTTAATGACTAAAGCCTTGAAATTTGAGGTTGTCCAGAAGCTCAAAAAGAAGATGGGAATGTTTGATCTTACTGAAATAAACTAATTGCATTTTGCAGTCAGTTTAAGGGAGGGAATGAAACAGTTTTTTATTGTTTAAAGTTGTTTTTTACTTCTGTTTAATAAATCCCGATGTATAGGGAGAATCTTGTTTTTAGGAATAGTTTGTTTTGAATATGGTCACGTAAGTTATACGTGGACTAAGTTTTATGTATTATGTTTGGCTATAAAATAGCATGTTTTAAAGAAATAAAGCAACTTAGTTTGCACCAGAATATTCATACCTTTTCAAATATAATATTCAAATCATAATTATGTAATGCATTTTCAAATCCGTTATTGTACTTCAGATTAGTCAATCTAAGATTCAGTTTTTATAACTGGAATGGACAATCTAAAATGTAATCTTGAATCTTGTAATCACTTCCAAATTGAGTAGTTTGGTATGTATTGAAAACTTTCTTCCCTTTTCATCTTCTCCGTTGACACCCTTTTTCACCTTAAACCCAACAATGTGCATGTGAGAGATGGGGTACAACACAGGATGACGAGAAAGGGAAACATGACATAGAGGAAACACATTAGGGTTTTTAATCAACTGAGGGTAAAATTAGGATTATAAATGTTAGGTGGTGCAACAAGTAAAAATAAGGTACATAAAGAACAACTTATAATTTATTAATATGTTGAACAAATATCTTTCTTAATATTATTGTTGAATAGGAATTGTTGTTAGACAATGTTCTTTGTCATATTTGTTGAATGAGTATGTATAGAAAGTGTGAGTAATTGAAGATGGTAAAATCATGTGGTTCATATTGTTGAAGATGGTTATTCTTTATCATGGGAAATTGTTACTTTTTATCATATTTGTTCAATAAGTATGTATATTTTCTTGGTTACTCTAAAATGATACATTATGATAAATAATGTATATTTTTTTATCTATGTTTTCTTTTGAGACTTTAAGAAAGAATGACTACCATTGATATTGAATCCTATTTTTCAATTCCTAAATTTTGATTTTGAATTTTTTTATGTTAGGGTTTTATGAAAACATACAAATGTATTAAATTTTAAACTTGCCTTCATTACACAGTATTTGATTATTTGTGTAACATCCCAAATTTAGTAGTATAAAACCACCGAAATAAGAGCTATAAAGATGATAATTTATAAAAAAAAACTTGACATTTCTTATTGAAGAAAAATATACACCTGAAGAATTTCAGAAGCTGTCTATACCGCTGTTTCTCCTTCATTCCCATGCTGAAATAATTGGAGATATATCCTCCCTAAGCTCACACTCATTAAGGTGATCATCGCAAAAGAGAAATATACATAAAGACAGACAACATAAATAGTAAGGGTAAGCTAGAATACAAACAATTAATGATATATATAAACATTTAAACATTATACACATGATACACATATCACACCAACCAACTAAACACATTATGGATGACCATACTTTGACTAGACTGTCCAGACTTAGAATGAATGTCGAGCTATGGCGGGTTGTACACTTGTGGTGGCTTATACTACTTTGCAAAGTCATTGCCAATGGGTTTCACCCTACCACACTCATAAGGTTAATTTGTTCCACGCCTTGGATCATATTGGAAGCACCTAAGACTAAGACCTTTTGCTACTCTCACCACATGTGTCAATCCTCTCTATGTGAGAATGAATGACCATTAAAGTGTCAAGATAACCCCCAAGACTAAGCTCCCTGCATTTAGACTAAAGATACTTGAAACTACACCAAGAATTCCACCTTGGAACTCACTTTGACAACTTTGAAACACTTTGAACCCATGTACATACATCTTTTCACTCACATTGCATACTAATACACGAAACTACTGATCATACATTAAACAAATAGAAACACCATTATAAGTCATTATGAGTCACATAATAATACAATTTTTTCTTTATATAGCAACTTGATACTCACATTACAAGTCATTATGAGTCACATAATAATACAAATAGAAGTCCAATTGACGATCCAAACGGTCAGAATGAAGAACCATACATTTGGAACCCACTGTCCAAAAATCAGTCTGATCCAACGATGAACAACTTCACAACGACGAAAACACCAATGCAAGTTTTGTGTTATGCAGGAATGACTTCTTCTTTTCCTTTCTCTCTCACTTGACTTTTCCCTCTCTTCAAATGACTCTAATATGTCCTATGAATCTGACCAATCTCCAATAAAACAAAGTGAGACATAATGGTCCACATTATTTGGCCTATTCTTCACATAGGAAAGGAACCCAGTAACCCAACACTTACAACATATATTTGCATGGAAACCTCAATCATCATAACTTTGTTCTCTCTTAGTATCAAATATGTTGTGATAATTCAACAAAACATGCATAATACATTCATAGGGAAAACTCATCAGAAATTACCAAAACCCTATTCCCAAGCAAACACAAACCCTTACCCAACAATAGCAACAAATAATCATAATCATATAACACACATCAAACTATTTTCATGCAAGTAAATCAAGAATGCATAGCATACAACACACAATGGTAAATTTCCCCATACATTGACCAATACTAGAATCCTCCATTGCATTAAGGTTTTCTGCAGCTCTTCCTATTTTCTCGTAGAAAACGTCTTTTCTCTCTCTTATCTTTCTAATTTTTGTTTTTTGATATTAGGGTAACAAAATGTAGACCCCTTTTTAATGTTCTCCTTTTTATCTTCTTCTATTCTATCTCTATCTTTTTAGTTTTAATAAAATCTCTCAGTTTATCTCTAAATCATTGAGATTTTGTTTCTTATTCTCTCTTAACTACTTTTTAAAATATCATCAACCACTAAATCTTTTTAAAATCCACGTAATCTTTTAAAATATCTAACAATATCTAATAATGATTTTATCTAATAATAATATCTCTTTTAATATTAAACCCACCAAAATTATATCTTATATTTATATTTAACTCATTTTTAAAATAGCAACTAAATCTTCTAAAAGATTTACATAATATCATTTTATTAAATATCTAGATTATTCAATTTACATGTTTTTCCTTTCTACATCCCCTTAATTAATTTTTACACTAATTAAATAAAGATAAAAAATCCTTTTATCCCTAAACAAAAATATAAAAATAAAGAAATAACATAACAACTATATTCTAACAAAACTCTAATTTCCAAAAAAAAAAAAATCAAAGTCTCAAAACTATTTTATTTTTAAAATCTCTATTTTGTCAAATCTTACAATTTACATTAAAATACTGATTTTAATACGAAAAAAAGTATAACCTAATTCTAGAATTTTACAAAATAATTAAAACTAAAATAAAATATTATAAAAGATAAAAAAAAATTGGAGTATCAATCCACCCAGTTACAAATATTAAACTTATTTATACAAATATATTATATTTTAAATTTATCTATTAAAAAAACTCGTCCGTACACTCCGTCAAGATATAAAGGTTTTATAAAGATAGAAGATTAAAGTTTGTTATTAAACCAATTACGCTTAATAATTAAAATATTTGAAAATTGTTTCTTATGTTGTCCCTCTTCTCCATCCTTTTATATATATATATATATATATATATATATATATATATATATATATATATATATATATATATATATACTGGACTCGCATGTCCTTCACGCCTTACTTCTCAGTTCCCTACTCAATATATATTCAAATCCTTTCGGTCACTCTCTTCTTTTCCTTCTCTACTCCACGTGAATTGAGCATGGTGAGTTTCAGCAAACCCTAATCACATCTTCAATTTCATGACTGTTTAATCTCTCTATCTTCTTTTAGGGTTTCTTCGTTCCTTTAATTCTTTTAATGTGTTGGTTCCAATACTCGTTTTGCTCTTCCATTCATCACTCTTTCTTTACTTTCATTTTGTTTAAAAATTGAATAGTCTGGCAGAAAAGAAACAGTTCTAGACCTTGCGAAGTTCGTAGACAAAGGCGTTCAAGTTAAGCTTACTGGTGGAAGACAAGGTTAGGTTACTCAATTCCCTTCCGTCAAATATTATTTTTTTCTTTTTAAATTATGTCTCGGTGATTTTTTTTTTTTTAAATGTTAATGATTTATTCACTGGTTGTTTAAAATGAGCGAGATTTCGTTCGGTTGTAAATTTCGAGTATTCAATTGAGAGTTCTTTTATGACTAAGATGCAAGAAAACTCTTTCACTCGTATATTTTTTGTTTACATTTTATTTTGTTGGATTGCAGTTACAGGGACTCTAAAAGGGTATGATCAGTTACTTAACCTTGTCCTAGATGAAGCAGTGGAGTTTTTAAGAGGTAACTAAATACTGACAGGGTATTGTTTTTCTTTTCTATTGCATGTTTAGCAACATATTTTCCGCACTAGCTATGTGCATCCGTTATTCTGTTATTATGTTCTTGACTTCATACATGCACTGAAATTTCCAGCTATTTCAGCTGATATTGCTGCAGCCTGTTAGTTATTGTTGATTTATTGTGGAGTTGCTTGATTATTATTTCTTTACAAAATCACTAGTTTGGTCTTTAGAAAATCAGTGAGAACTAATGAGACTTTTTCTGAAAGATTGAATTAGCAGTGACCAAGGTTTTCAATTGTGTGGGATGTTGAGTAGTTGCAATTTTTATTGTTTTGGGAAATCGAGAATAAATGCTGTTGATACGGTTGCAGTTGTGGTCATTATGTGGTTGCGGTGCCAGTCACTGCAAAAAACTTGACTTTGCAGCTAAACTCTCAGTCACAGACTGTTTGAATAAAAACCTTCGAATTTGATTGAGTAAGGAACTATATAGCCGCAGTTTAAGGGCGTAGTGCAGCCAACCTTCCCAGGCCTTGCCAAATCTTTAGGGGGACGAAGTTTTAGTATCGAATAACATAAGCATCAGAATGTAATATCTGAAGATATTTGAAATTATTCTGACTTTAATTAAGCCCTGGATTTTTTCATATTTCTTTATTTTCTGATTGAATTCAGCATTGTTTTATTTATTATTGTTTCCGTTTTAATGAATCCAAAATTCAGAAGGGAACTTCCATACAGAATTTGTTCATTACTGTGCAAAGCGGAGTGCTTATAGTCCTAGATGGACATCACATGTCAATAAAACTATATATATAATTATATGATTATGTGTCAAAGGAGCTGATTTAGTTTTCTCAGTTTATATGCTTGTGTGACTCTACTATGAGCATTATAATTTGGTTTTCTTAAAACTTATTTGTCTCTTCTCTTCTGGGTTCTAATAGAAGATTGTATTTGTTCCTTGTGCTTCAGATCCTGATGATCCTCTCAAAACTACCGATCAGACCAGACAACTTGGCCTAATTGTAAGTTTTCTTCTGCAACATCAAATGAGTGTCTAAATTGGACCCTCTAGCTTACCAAAGATTGCTAATAAATCATGCTGAAAATTTACACATGCATGAATGCGTGAACAAAATTAGAATGAGTGAACAAAATTATGAGACCTGGTGATTTTTCTTCAACTGAAAGCTTTAGACGAAATCATTTGAGCGTATCGCATATGCACTTTTTTTAGGCTATGTTTCATATTTTGGAGAAAAACTAAAATGGCAAACCAATGCTTTGCCTATACATTATCATAATGAAATGTGGGTTGGGTATGTTAACTATTCACCCCTAGATCTCTCCAGCTTTCCAGCTTTTCTTGTCCCCTGCAACATTGTGCTGATGCCATTGTGTTAACTGAAATCATGTTCCTTGAGATACTTTGGGCCAAACTATTGTGTTATGCTTAATTGAGATTTTGCATCTGAGTTTATAGGGCACTTTAAAAATCAAGTTAACGTGATATTTATCTTTTATTTGTATTGATTAGAATTACACTCCAAGCCATGGGAGAGATCAATTATATCCTTGCAAAACATAAGCAACAGCCTTCATTTTCTAACATCTATATATTTGCCTGTCTCCTCCCTTGATCCCTTAGTAGGTTCTGATTGGAACCTAAACAATATGGTGAAGTTTTAGAGCATCTCATCTAACTACATTAACAGAGGATTAGGAAAAAAAGTTAAAATCCTTTCTAACTGTAATTTTCTATCAAGATAGTAAAGCAATTGACATATTTCTTGCCATGTTAATTGTTTATTCTCTATAATCAGTTTTAAGATGTATATGCTCATTATTTAAATTCTATAAACTTTGGAATGTGAAATGTCTCTAGTAGAATTTCTTGTCATAGGTCCTTAACACATGTTCAGAAGAGGGAAATATAATGGGCATAGACAGAGTAAAAAAAGGATATTTGGTTAAACGGAGAGAGTATAAAAAGTCTTAACTGAATGCGTGGGATGGGAACTTAGTGGGGAGGACAAAAATATTGAAGGCGTGGGATGGTTGCATCGGTGACAGACATATTTTCTTTTCATTTCTTGAGTATTGTGTTATGAGAGAGAGGAGTCTCGTTCACTGATTTCTCAGTTGATGGTATTCATTATATTTTAATTTCTATCAACTTATCACAACCCGAAGCATTTTCTTCAAGGAAAAAGAAAATTGAAAATTCACATGACTATTAGAACTTGTACTGCTTCACTAACTTTTTGAAATTTTCTAGCCATTTCTGTAAACAGAGTTTCAATTATTCTGGCTTAGCAATACAGATTGTCATGTTTCATTTAAATGCAGGTTTGTAGAGGAACTGCTGTCATGCTTGTGTCCCCAACTGATGGTACAGATGAAATCGCCAACCCCTTTATACAGCCAGATGGAGCTTAAATTTCAAATATTTATTCTCTATGTTTATGTGGTAGCTGATCAATACGCCATTACTTTGCTATTGAGCCATTAATGTGGAGATTCTGGCTAACATTTTGTCTAATTTGTAAGCTTGGATAGTTTTTGTATGCTTTGAATTAATAGAATACCATACATTGCTTTAGAAGTTGATATTTATCATTGCTCACAAGTTGCGATTGCACTTAATTTATAAGCTTATGCAAACTTGGGCACATTGGAAGTTCTTCTTCTTGGATATTTTCATAACGCTTACCTTTATCTTCATTCTTGTTAATCAATCTTACCACTTTCATTGTGAACCTGGCTACCGTAGTTTTATTTGCACAAGAACAATTTGTGGGAAAGCTTGTTTAGGTTCTTAGAAGTTGTAAATAGAGGAAATTAAATCATTCTTTGTTACTCGTCATTCAAAGATTTATTCATATTAAAATAAATTAAATTATGGCATGTTCAAGTATACCCCCTCCGGCCCTAAGACTTTTGTAATTAATTTCAAATAGTTGAGAAAAACTTTTGGTATTAGTCCTTCACTTCAATTCTAAAATTAGGATAATTATTTTATGATTTATTTCAAGTAATTAATTAAAAGTATTTTAGAAAAAAATAATTAATGTATTATTATTCAACTATAAAGGGAGTTTTATGAAAGAGGACGGACAAGCAATTATTTTAAAAAGATCTTATTAACAAGGTAATATAGAGTGTTTCTACGAAATAAAAAGGGAAAATAATTAAAGGATATGAATATATATGATGCAGAGAAATTATTTCATATTTTTCATTCCTACTTCAAGACATGATTCATGGCATACGATTTAAACTGAAACTTTGTTCTTAGTACTATCTTGTAAAATTAGTTAAGCGAACACTAATTAGTAACTTAACATGATTATTAAATTAACTACTGCTAATAGAATGGTTAAAGGAGTTTTGGTTGCAATACAACATATATTGTAATTAAACTGTTTGGAATTTTTATTCGTACACTGAACCTGTTTGGATGAGTATAGGAAATGGAATGGGCGGAAAGAACAAAAGTCATATACGGAAAATTTTCCAATAAAAATAGAAAGAAACCTTTCTATTTGTTTAGATAAATAGAAAAGGAGTGAAAAACTAAATTACAACAGTAACATAAGTTTAATTTAACCAAAATAGCATTAAAGTCTTTACTGTGTGTTTTTTCTAATATTTTTTATTTTAACATTTTTAAATTATAATTTAACATTTATCTCTTCTAATTCTTCCAATATTGGACAAAAATAAATTTATATATATATTTTGAAAAATAATTCATAGACAAAAAAAATGTGCATCACATTTAATATACAATTATGAGAGAGTAAAAATGATAAGTTTATGATGCGATTAAAACATATGATAGAAAAAAAAGTGTATAATAAATGCAATTAAAATGAAAGTAATTAATAAAGTTCATTTGTCAATTTTAGAATGTAAAGTGTTATGGTTCAAGTTGTTTAAAAAAACTTATAAAAGATTTTCATTAGACATTAAGAAAATCAAGATGTTATTTAGATATGAAGATACACTTCTAAAAACTGCAATGATACAAGGATAAACTTAAACAATGAAAAACATAAATGAACACAAAAACATAAAAGGTAAATAGACTTAAAAGATGGAAAAACAATAAAGAGAAAGATGAGAAGGGTCTTCTAACAATTACACAAAGATGGGAAGAACTACATAGAAAAAGGAGAGAAATAATCTCGCTAATACATAAACAATCTTTTTAGAAGCCTAATCATGATGTGGACAACCCATGTACAGATAATATCTTCTTAATCATTGCAAAATCATCAAAACGGTACTATCTTTAAGGAGTCTTCTTAGTAAAAAAGGGATATGGTGAGCACACTTTATATGCTATGCTCCTCTTATAAGGTTGAAAATCTTAAAAGAAAAAGTGGCAAACCTACAAATAAACACACAAAGTTAGAAAGTAATCACAAAAAGTAATCACAAAGTTAGTCATACTCTATAATCCTCATAGGAAGAGTCTTTTTAACCTCATAACGAGTCATGGACTCATAAGAAGTTATACTTCTCATTATTGGAGATGTTTTAAATTTTGTTTTATCTAAACAACTGTAGACAACAACCCACAACCAAAATAGTATGTGTTTCGGGTTATTTTTGTCAGGCTTTTGGTTGTTGTAGATTATATGAGTTGCTTTTTGGGTTGACAAAAAAATCTGCATCTGCAGATATCTACAGGTAAAATCTGTTGTCGGTAGTTGGTACCCGCGAGTACCTATTATTCACGGGTAGCGGGTAATTTAGTACTCGCTTATTAACGAGTCGAGTTTAGGTATCGTGGTATCCATATCGACGGGTACGTGTTACCTACTGAAATTATATTTTAGTCCTTAGGTTTAAGTTGTTGGACTTTGTATTTTGTCTTCTCTTTTGCGATTGTACGACAACCAATGTGAATCAAAGAAACTTCCAAACCAAAGGGGTCTACGAAATTGCACGTTGTTGGCCAAGAACGGTAATAAAATTGGTTTTTGTTTTGTCTATTGATGTGGTAGTGCACAACCCTAATCAATGCAGCTCTTAAGGCTGACCTTCATAGTAACAGTCTGACAATTCAACAACATAGAAGCACGATAGAGTAGCAGCTCGACAGTCTGGTCGGTACCCAGTAGATTGACATCCAACAGGTCGACACTCATTAGGTTGACACTAAGCAGGTCGGTACCCATCAGGTCAACAACTATCAGATTGACACGCAACAGGTCATCACCCATCAGATAGGCAACCAGCAGGTCGACATCCAATAGTTCGACAACGGTTATAAATCCTAAAACTTCCTAAGATTCACATATGTAAGCTAAAACTGAAAAATAAAGGAAATAAAGATGGTAGAGAAGTATAATAAGCTTTAATACGAGAGTATAGAAATTGAGTTATCAATGGCCAATCTACTTAAGACCTTGACCAAATGGCCAATCTACTTAAGAGTTTGACCGAATGTCCCGTCTACTTAAGAGCTCAATCGAATGACGAATCTACTTTAAGAGCTCTGTCAAATGACCAATTTAGTTAATGAGCTTGACTGAATGACAAATCTACTAAAGAGCTCGATCGAATGGACAATTTTCTTCAGAGCTAGGTCGAATGGGCAATCTTCTTTAGAGCTCAACCGAATAGTTAATCTACTTAGGAGCTTGGTTGAATGACCAATCTACTTAGGAGTTTGATCGAATGGAAAATCTACCTAAGAGCTCGGGCTGAATGACCAATCTACTAAAAAGCTCAGCCAAATAGCCAATCTACTTATGACCTGGGCCAAATTACCAATCTACTTAAGACCCTCGTTGAATGACCAATCTACTAAAGAGTTCTGCCAAATGGACAATCTACTTAAGAACTCCGCCAATGACCAATGTATCTAAGAGCTCAGCAAAATGGACAATTTACTAAAGAGCTCGACCGAATAACATATCTATTAAAGAGCTCAATCAGATGGTCAAGCTACTTTAAAGCTCGGCCGGATGGCCAATCCACAAAAGCACTTGGACGAATGGAGAATCTACTTTAGAGTTCAGTCGAATGGCTAATCTACTCCAGAGCTCGGCCGAATGGCCAATCTCTTTCGAGAACTCAGCCGAATAGCCAACCTACTTTAGAGCATGGTCGAATGGTCCATCTACTTTATCACTCGGTTGAATGACCAATCTACTTTAGAGCACGGTCGAATGACCCATCTACATCAGAGTCTGACCGAATGAAGAATCTAATTATGAGCTAGGCCTAATTGTCAATTTAGTAAAGAGCTCATCCAAATGGTCAATCCACTTCAGTTCTTAGTTGAATGGCTCATCTACTTCAAAGCTCCACCAAATGGTCAATCTCCTTAAAAGGTTCAGCTGAATGACCAATCTAATTAAAGAGCTTGGTCGAATGGTCCATCTACTTCAGGGCTTGATCGAATGGCCAATCTACTTTAGAGCATGGCCAAATGGCCCGCCTACTTCAAAGCCCGATCGAATGGCCAATATACGTACGAGCTAGGCCGAATGACCAATCTATTAAAGAGCTTAATTGAATGACCAATCTACTTAAGAGCTCAGACGAATGACACATCCATTTAAGAGCTCAGTCGAATAGTCAATCTATCTAAGATCTCGACCGAATGGCCAATCTACTAAAGAGCTCAACCAAATAACCAATATACTTAAGAGCACCGTTGAATGGCCATTCTAATAAAGAGCTTAGTCGAATGACCAACCTACTTAAGAGCTAATCTGAATGACCAATCTAATTTAGAGCTAAGCGGAATGGCCCATCTACTAAAGAGTTCGGTTGAATGGCCCGTCTACTTCAAAGCTCTACCGAATGACCAATCTACTTAAAGAGCTCGGTTGAATGATCAATCTACTTAAGAGATGAATTGAATGGTCAATCTTTCTAAGAGCTTGGTCAAATGGTCTATCTACTAAAGAGCTCAGTCGAAAAACCAATGTACTTAAGAGCTCGACCGAATGGCCAATCTACTAACAAGCTTAGCCGAATGGCGAATCTACTTAAGAGCTCATCGAAATGGCCATTCTACTAAAGAGCTCGGTCAAATGGTGAATCTATTTAAAAGAACGGTCGAATAACCCATCTTCTTTAGAGCTCAAGCGATCACGAATTTACTAAAGAGCTCAACCGAATGGCCAATCTGCTTAAGATCTCGGCCAAATTACCAATATACTTAAATAGATCAATCAAAAGGCTAATCTACTTAAGAGCTTGGCCGAATGGCCAATCTACTTTAGAGTTTGGTCGAATGGTCAATGTACTAAAGAGCTTAGCAGAGTGGCAAATCTACTTAAGAGCTCATCCGAATGACCAATCTACTAAAGAGCTCGACCGAATGACGAATCTACTTAATAGCTCAGTTGAATGGCCAATCTTCTAAAGAGGTTGGCCAAGCCGAATGGATAATCTACTTCAAAGCTTGGCTAAATGGCCAATCTACTTAAAGAGCTCAACTGAATGTCTAATCTACTTATGTGCTCGGTCGAATGGCCAATTTACTTCAAAGCTAGGTCAAATGGCCAATCTACTAAAGAGCTAGGTCGAATGACCAATCTATTTCAAAACTCGATCAAATTGCCAATTTATTTTAGAGCTCGGACGAATGGCCAATCTGCTCACAAACTCATGGAAAAAGCATCATGAGCTCAGTCGAATGGAAAGTCCATTTGCAAACACGCTCAAATGGTCAAACCAATCATGAGCTCAATCGAATTTCCTACCCATCAGTAAATTTTACAAGTTGGCCCAAGCTCGACCAAAGATCAAACACAATCACATACACGTAATCAAACTCGTGAGACTAGGGGTTATATTCCTATTCGACCCAAGAGACATACTAAATAGTGCGATCCAATAAGGCCATTAAGCCTCTTCATTATGGAGTTGCCCAAACTTATGTCTATTTGGGCAATATCCACATAATCTCGACATTTTGATATTTTTTCTATTATTTATCATTTTGTCATTATTAATTATATTATTATTATATGTTTGAGGTAAGTATTATTCCAATGGAAACATAGGTCTACGATCCATGTTGATCCTGTAAATATAACTAGTATTTCTCAAGAAATACTCATTTCATAATTACTCATACTCACTATATTCATAAAAATCCTAAACTCTATTAATGACTTAGCATTGGAGAGTCTTTTGCAGATGGATCTCTCTTTTTGAACAATAATAAATTTCATTTTGACGAGTTAAAATTCTCAAACCACTTATAGAATCTTGTCACAAGTCTGCAAATCCATGCTAAAAATTAAAAACAATTAAAATTAAGAATATTAAAATATTTTTCTTTATTTCAATTTTTAAGTATGATATAATAATATCATTATAGTCCATTATCAATATTTAAATTGTATGTTTTAAAATTCGATTTTTTTTTCATCTTAAAATGCGTTTAAAAAATTGAAAATGAAAGACATATCCATTTCTTTCAAAAAAAAATAAAACATAAAAAAGTAGTTCATGTATCTAAACTCGTTCACTTTCTAGATACTTATATAAACATGATAAATAAAACACATACTCAACTTGTTACCTAAACTTTACAATGATTGTACGTTTTCCCCTTAAAAATCTTTTACATAAACAAACAAAAAAAATTATAAAATAATAAACACGGATCTTTTATTAGAAAAAATGTAACTCAATTAAAAATTATTCATATATACATCAAACTTTAGTTCTAAGATATAGTAATGCCAGAAAATTCAATTAAAGTCCAACATAAGTAACTAATTACTACAGACATATGTTTTAAATTTTAATTCTTAGAAAAATAATAAACAACAAGAAAGAACCAATTGATGAACATGACTGCTCTATTCACATCGTTGAATGCTTTTTAAACCAGTAGGTAAAATGTGAGGATCATTCATGCTTAGATTAGTCTATGTTAAAATCATCAAATTAACAAGTCAATGGATAGAACTTAATCAGGGTTAAGGAATGACCCAAAAGGAGAGAAAAATTAACTTGGAATCTCTTTAGAACTTAATCAGGGTTAAGGAATGACCCAAAAATTATTATTAATGTTTTTCAGTTTTTTTTTTTTTTATTAAGGGCGTGTTCAGAATGAATCTCTTTAGAAGAAAAAAATTATAAGCTAAAATTATATTATGTGTGAGCTAAGAGACGCTAAGAAAACTTTCTTTCTTATTTTAGGTGCAATTACATTTTAATAAAATAAAAGTTAAATATAATTTTCATCCTCAAACTACTATAAAAAAAAATTATTTTGTCTTTAAACTAAATTATAAAACATTTAGTCTTTGTATTTTATGAAAATAACATAAAACATTCTTTTCAACAAAAATGAATAGTAAAGATTTTTCATGTGATAAATGAAATTCTAATGTGAATTATAATATAATATCCATATGTTATTTGTTGGAGAGAATATCTTATATCACTTTCACAAAGTACATGAAATACTTTATAATTTAGTTTAAGAATGAAACACATTTCTTTATAATAATTTGAGAACCAATAACGGATAAAGATGAGGATAAGGATAATGATACTTTGACAACACATTTTTTATAACATTTTAATATCATCTATGTGTTATTTTGTGATTAGTCCAAAATTACTTCACAATCAATAATAATAATTGTAAATATCAACATGAACCAATTACAAAATGACACGTAGATAATATTAAAATGTTGTCAAAGTAGCATTATCCAACACATAAATACATGTTGGTTTCGTAAGTATGTAGAGCGCGTGGAGTTATTTATGTTTATAAATGAAAATACAAAAAGCTAGACCTAAATTCATTATATCAAACACTCTTTCCAAGTTTATGCATATAAATAGTATGTTCTAAATTTGTTACCTTGGTTAGAATAAAGAAGAAAAAAATAAGATTACTTGATTATTTGAATAGCTGCTGTACATATCGAAAAGATTTAAGAATCTTAAGTTAATGTTTTACTCCATGATAAACTAGTGAAAGTAATAATGATTTGTTTGTGCAAGAGTTGAAGACAGTCTTGAAGCAGGGGTAGTTGCCACTGAGGACTTTGCACACTAATCTCAGACTAATCTTCAATTAACACAAAATTCTGTGTCATCCCTTTGGTTTAAAGTAACCCCTATTCTCATTTGATCCTCTAATTGCAGAGTTTCTTCTCTTGCTGTCCCTTTCCAACTCCACTCAAACTACTATGAAAATTACCTGGAAGGAGATAAGTCCTTGTAATGCGCATGGTCAAGTGCAAACAGAATCAAGAGCACTGTTGACTTTGTATCAAAGTACAAACCGTATTTGTCACCAATGCCATTATTTCTGCCATCTAGAAACTCATTTCTACAGCAACAACCTAATACCCCTACTACATTCTTTCGTAGGTTTTAGTAACGGTTAACTGTCACTTTTAACTAGTTCTTGTCATAGTTTTCCATCTTTCTATTATTCCATTCTCTAACCATCTTGCTTTGTACTAATCTCAAACGTGAACAAGACATGATTAAGCAGAAGACTATGCTTTCTCCTCTCAAAGCCACATAAAAGAGTTCTGAGTTTAATTTCTATACACTCTGAACCAATCAGAAAATATTCTAAGTATGACTTTCAGTATATCTATTTTAATTTACAAACTTATATTATATGTATGTATTGTTGGGAATCCAAATGTGAGTCTAAGTCTCACATTATATAGAAATAAGAAAGTAGAACAGTATATAAAGATGAAAGACACATTAACTCATTGTCTTAAGATTTTGGATAAAAAGTAGTATCAATCTTTTATATATCAATCTTTTATATAATTAGACTCAGATCTCGTTAGTATCGTGTCTTTCCGGTGAACCTCCTTCTTGGTAGATCCTGATATCAGAGTCGATGGTTTGTCTTGGTGACCGGCTCAGACGAGAGTATAATGATCCTTATACCTATACCAAAAGTCTTCGGTATTCATATAGACCCAACATGTATAAGGTAGTTTATAATTGGAGTGTAAGTGCATAGACCAGAGAATTATCTTATTTATTAGCATATATAGTGATTCACTCATTAGCCATTCATTGCCATAGTCTCTAAAAGCAATGGCTTCAACTTCAGCATCTTGTTCCTTTACCATTAGTGTGTTATTCCTCATTTTCGTGCACCTGTCATGTTTCGCAAACAGCCTTAATGCAAAGCACAGTCACAACCATCGCAAGCCTCAACACACTGAGAATCCTCCCTTGAATCCAAGACTTCACATGGCCTTTCTTGGCCTCCAAGCATGGAAGCAAGTGATCTACTCAGACCCAAATAACTTCACTGCCAATTGGGTAGGTCCTTCAGTTTGCAACTACACAGGTGTGTACTGTGCTCCCTCAGTTGATGATCCTGAAGTGAGAGTTGTGGCTGGCATTGACCTTAACTTTGGAGACATAGCAGGGTTCCTACCCGAAGAAATAGGCCTTCTGTCAGACCTTGCACTCCTTCACCTTAGTAATAATCGCTTCTGTGGCATTCTGCCAATGTCCTTAACCAACCTCACTCTACTCTATGAGTTTGATATTAGCAGCAACAGGCTTGTTGGTCCCTTTCCTTTGGTTTTGCTTTCCCTTCCTATGCTCACCTACCTTGACCTCCGCTACAATGAATTTGAAGGGCCATTGCCTCCTCAACTATTCAACAAAACCTTTGATGCCATTTTCCTCAACAACAACCGCTTCAGCAGTTCTATACCTCCAAACTTGGGCAAAAACTCAGCTACTGTCTTGGTCTTTGCCAACAACAAATTTGGAGGGTGTCTTCCAGAAAGCATAGTGAACTTTGCTGACACTTTGGAGGAGCTTGTGCTAATCAACACTAGCTTGTCAGGTTGTTTGCCACAGCAAGTGGGGTTTCTCTACAAACTGAGAGTGTTGGATGTGAGTTTCAACAGCATTGTTGGCCCCATTCCTTATAGCCTTGCAGGGTTGTCTCACTTGGAGCAATTAAACCTGGGACACAACATGATGAGTGGCACTGTCCCTATGGGGGTTTGTGAGTTGCCAAACTTGGAAAACTTCACTTTCTCTTACAACTTCTTCTGTGAGGAAGAGGGCATCTGTCAGAACTTGACATCAAAGAGAATAGTGTTTGATGACAGAAGGAACTGTTTGCCAGAGAAGCCACTGCAGAGGAGCCAAAAGGAATGCAGTGCCAAACTTGAACACCCAGTTGATTGCTCTGAGCTTTGCTGTGTTGTTGGGAGCAATGTCTCTGCTGGTTCAGTGGCTGTTCCACCTGCTGCTATTCCCTCAGCAATGCCTCTATCTGCTCCTCTTCTTGCACCAAGCCACCCTTAAGCAAAGTGTTTGTATTGATATGAATAGGAAAAATAAAAGTCCAAATTTGAGTTAGGAAGTGATCTTGTAGATACAAAGTTGTGTGCTAAATGTGTCTGTATTCTATTGTGTCATGCGTCTTATTCCTTGTAAAGTGTTTCATTTGACAGGAAGTGAGCGAGTTCATAGATATCTCTCGTTTTGTGGATATACTAGCTTCAAAGGAGACCAATCTTTCTTCTGGAACAACACTTTTTCTTCATCCCATTTTAGAAAATCGTGGTTCTCTCATGAAAAAACAGATTAACAGATTATTACATTCGATTAGATCCGATCTTAGTGACCTACAAATTTTGTGATGTCACTATTTTTAGCATGTTTGTTTTGTTTTTCCAATACAATTGACAGTTTCATGTTGTATTTTTTTTATATTCTCAATTCATAAGTAACAACATACTAGGAAGTCACATGATCCTCTCTCTATGTTTAGTAAATTTTCAGTGTCATTTTTGTTGGACATTCTCAAGTACACAATTCCAAATACAACCATGTTTCATCAATGTGCAATTACTCATCCACACGATCACTCGAATCATAAGCCAAATTTTGATAGTTCATTTATGCAGAGATGAAAAATTCATTTTACTTATTACATCATTTTCTACTTGAAAATACTTGTCATTAACACCATGTTCATCCATAATGCATTAGAAATGAAAGCCTTAGTTCCATTCATGACTTTGGCTTAGTTGCATACACTTGGGGGAAAAAACAGGTCCTTTTTATTTACAAGTGAGGCAAATCAGAAACAAAGAAATAACAAAGGCAAAATTGTTTAATATCATTTAATCATTCTCGCCAACCATCTTCTATATCAGTTTGAGGTTGCCAAAAAAACCTTTTAATCATTTGTCAAATATCTTTTGGTAGCTTTGAACCATCAAAAAGCACGATTAATCAATTAAAAAATATTATTTAAATATTGCATTAAAATTTCAAAAACTAAGACTAATCAAATTTTCATCAAAGATTTAAAGCCAGAAAAATAAAATCATAGGATTAGAGATTAAAAGTAGTAAATCTTCATTTTACTAGTTTTTACCTTAGCCACCTTCCTACACTATTTATTTTTATCTTACTTCTTGTCACTACAACCTATCTAAACTTCTAATATTTCTTTTCTTACATTTTCAGTTTCACTTCAATTATCATCCTTTCTCCTCTCTTTTTTCACAATCCTTCTACCATATCCTCTTTTCCTGTTGTGTTCAGCTTTTGTGTTTATTGTTCTATCTTCTTCGGTGGCAAATAGATTAAATTATGTTTACATTGTGTCCCTTTTTTATTAGATTAAATTGAAAATTTACCTATTTTCGCATTATCATATTATCTTTACATTTTGTCCCTTTTTTATTACATCAATACCTTTGGCTTAAAAAATTTGATAGTACTTTTTACATAGAAATAATAGTTTTTATATAAATATACACAACCATGGGTGAGAAAACAAACTTGTTGGCACTAACGGAGAAAAAAGAGATGAACCAAAAGCACATAATAGAAGTCAAAACAAAATCATATTGAATTTCTAATGTACAACATTATTGATACATAAACACTGAAAGAAAAAAAAAACAAAAATTATATCAATGATGCATGATACAATTGTGAGAAGTGTATTTCATATTTCAGTCTTGTACTGAAGTAGCAATTTTACGTACGCAATAAGGATTCTATCCCAACCTGCGAAACAAATGGAGAAAAGTCTGTAAAGTGCAAACTTCAAAGTTAAGATGAAATCAAGCTAGTGACTACCATTGGACTAAAATAGATAAGGCAACAAGTAGAAAACTAAGAAATAATAGCTAGTTTAAAAAAAAATTACTCGTTTTAACAAAAGAAAGAGAAAAAAATGTATATTTTCATTCTTTAAAAAGGAAAAAAAAAATAGTAATGTTCATTTCATTTCAAAATTATGTAAGGAGCCATATTCATAGCATATGGAATGAGGAGGAAATATCAAACAACAGAATTGCTAAGATGTACAATTATCTTGCATCAGAATTATATCAGACAAAAATAAATGATAGCACTGAGCATATTACCAAAATTATGTAGTTGGGCAGTGTGAGTTGATCCTATTGATATGAACAATGGAAACCTCTTCAGGCAGGTGGAAGAGGGCGTCGGCATGTTGGGCACTCCATCTTTATATCCATCCATCTTTGCAAACAACCAGAGTGGAAGAAATGATCACAAGGGGTCACCTGTGGAAGAGTTAGTGCATTAGACTTGTGGTATGTTCTGATTGTAAAGATTGATTTCAATAGATAAAGGTAACACATTCACATGCCATGCAATCATTTGATCGTGGAGAAAGATCAATGGCTGTCATGCATATAACACAGTCTGTGGAGTGATTTGTATCTTGAGTAAACCTCCTATAATAGCAGTATTTCTCAGGTAGAAACTGCAAATGATAAAGATAAAAGTTAGATGTGAGAGAAGCATTGTGTAAAAAGTAAAAAGGAAACATCCAGCTGCATTGTGATGCGTGTTATTATCAATACCATGCTCGTGATCAAAGAAAATGAAACAAGGTAGCCAATATTATAGGACAAAATTATAAAAATAGATAATAGAGCCACCCATTTTGAAGGATATCTAGCAAATCCTTCAAACAATCAAAGGCGTATCAGTTATAAGTAAATAAAATAACTTCAGTCTAGAAAAATGGTTAGATGAAATCAAATGAGTAAAAGTGGATAAAAAGAATCAAGATAGTTTGGTCCAACCTGACGAGGAATGAACCACAAAGACCCAAAATAGTGCTGAAGCAAGAGAATTGCAGCTTGAAGTCCAACAAATATAGCCAAACAAACACACCAGCTCTGATCTGGTTCTATACGCAAGAAGTTGTTAGGACAACCAAAAATATATAATGGGATTGCTAGCCGAGTAACAGTTATGCCTAATATATAATGAGGATGCAATGGCTTGCGTGAGTCACGAACAACATTGGTGATTATCTGAGGTATCCAAAAGGAGTATACAAGAAGAAGAATAAGTCTCAAATGATTGTGGAATTCATACATAAGCAGTATGCCTCCCAGTAGGATTCCATCTGCAAAAGAAGTTAAACAGTTAGACTAGATTAGATTTGAGTCTCACTTCTTCAAACAAGGAAATCCTTGCACCAGTTGAAGTAACCGGAAATATAAAAGAAGTTATTGGCGTGCTTGAACAATGGAGTGGAATAGAACATACTCAGATATGCACATTCTAAGAATACATGACATGGGGACCTAAATAAAAATATAACCAATAAAGTACAAAAATCATAGATGACAAAAACAGCATAACTTGCATTTATTTATCCTATGGAACAAATGACTCCAGGGCATATCATAGTGACGAGATAACAAGATCAGATAACCAAAAAAACTTAAATTAAATGTGTACTTACAGAATCGGCTGTATAAAACTGATAGTTCACGCCTCATTGCCTCCCAACCTTCACCGTTGCTCAAAGGCCTACTTGCTTTCCAGATGGCAAGGAGATATCTCATCTCAAATATTGAGAATACCACAAACTTGAAAAAAGCAGCAGTCGCAAAAGCATTGAACAAGGATTCTGCATGGCAGGTAGGTAGTAACAACAATTATTCATAAGACAAGTTTAAATAAAGAAAATAATCATCCACTCAAGTCACATCTATCATAGCAATGACAATGATATACTACAATCAAATTGAATCAAATACTATTAAAATCTTCTCTTTTGGTAACAACAAGGGTGCAAGCTTCAAAAGCTACTACGTATTCCAAACTAATCGTAATCTTCATGCACTACCATGAACCAAAGATGATAGTTGATCTCTTCCCATGGCAGAGATTTAAAAACTTCTAAATATAATTATGAGGTGCTCTGAGAATAAGATGTTGTAATTGAACTAATTTGATTTTACGGTTTGATTACAAGTCCATTCGGTTTGAAGGTGCAAGGGGGTAATGAAAGCATATATAGGTTTTGTGCATCCAAAATTGATATACATTTTTTGTGGGACGTGCACCAGTGTTTGTGCAGTGGGTGGGGAATACTGATACCAATGCATACTCACATTGCCCATAAAATGCAGCTCTATAGCCAGCTAGGCAGAAAACAAAATTAAGCATAGAGAAAAGTATTTAAAGAGCTTTTCGAATTAAAAACGATCCTTTGATATTTTATGAATCACCAAAATTGGTACCTCAAAACTCTACCATGATACTAGAGATTTTTAAGATGACAGACAGAGAACTGTTTGTAGAACAATCTAAATTGGTTATATGAAAATCCTTAGCACTTGTTTGAAAAACTTACCAACTAGTATTCCAGCAGTCAAATGTATAAGGCAAAGATAAGCATCTACTATAGCTTGCTGACCAATCGTTAATATTGAAACCTTAGCAGCCCCCTACAAGGGTATACATGAATCATATTCATTGTAATTTATAACGAAACACTGTCTAGTAGATTCTTCACTAAATCTATAACACGAAATTTCAAATAAATTTTGAAGCAATTCCTTACAGATTGGGTGTTGCTATGCTCCATTTGCCGAATTAAAAGAAGAACTTGCACAAATGAGATCTGGTACAAGTACATTATGGAAATAACACAGCAATGCACAATAAAAGAGTTTAAAGATGAACGAAAGGAAAACATACAATAAAAGACAATAACGAAGTGGTAAAGTAGAAAGAAAATTGACGACTGAAGGATACAAAAGTAACCATCAAAGTATAGTTCACTGCTTTATTATAGTAGACTTCAATGTTAATAGAAGTTGCATTTAACTGTAAAGGCGAGAAGCAGTCCCCATCATCGTCCACAGATGGACTCTCCATTAATCCTACTAGCTGAAAAGAATCACGCTCCCCTTCTATAATAAAGCATAAAACGCCTTGGTAAATCATATGATAAATAACAATATTTTGAACCGCAGTAAGATTGCACTCAATGAACTTTGAAAAAAAACAGCCATAATTCATCTTAAAACTCTTCTGCATTGACAATAAATATTCATTAATAATCAGCAATTGTGATATTAAATGTGCTCAGAAGTTTCCCATGGACATTACACCATGGTTATTCAAGCCAATGTTTTAAATCCCGGATAGTGGTGCATTGCAGACTGCTCCAAAATGCTATAACGAGATCACTCGTAGCAGGATAACAGTTATTTTGAATTTCTTCTATAGTTTACACATTTATTTTATATATACATACATACAAACATACATACATACATACATATACATATATATATATATATATATATATATATATAAAAATTTAAAAAATGATGGAAATTACTCAAAATTAATAACAAATAACTACCAAAAGTCAAAGGTGTGAAAAACAAAACATACAAGCAAAACCCAACAAAAGTCAAATAACAGAGTCCTAGATTGGAATTATAAGTCATCATCTTCTAAATTCAAGTCTTTTATCATTTTCGCTATTGTTACATCTGCAGATTTCAATTTTATAAATTAGAATCCCAAAAATTAGCTGTCCAGAAAAGCCATAATGTCTCTGTTCTAAGGTATTTTGTGGAATCAACACATACCATCACTGCAGTGCCTGCTATAGCTGCTATTAAACATGCTATATGGTCTGGTACAACCACTACACAAAATTGTTACACTACAGCAGCCTCTTTAGAGGGCAAGGGCCCTTCCACATAGCTACACCGCAGTAGCTGCTCTATAGCATACTTTTTAAAACCCGATCAAGTTTCAAATTTTTATCTAAATATGTCATTTTATTAGAAACAGGAGAGAGAATACGAGAAGAGGATAGCCCATCTGTCAGCACAAGATAATAAAGAACTATGGGAAACCCACAGTCAGAAGAAATCTTCAACGTTTATGCATATCTGACTGAAAAGAATCCTTCACAAAATGGGAAGAACAACAAAAGGAAGGCTAAAATCAACCTTGTCATTCAGCCAGTCTAAAGATATGTATGTATCCTAAAAGTTACCACAATCTGTGACAACTAGGTACATCCATGAAATGCAAATAAGAATGCTTCATTTGATCTTTTTAAGACCTTTTGTCTCTTGGTTTCGTTTATTTTTATTACCCATGTCTTCCAAGACATTCAATTACATTAAATCCTACAAAATTAATCCCCCCACAAATTAAAACCATAAAGCTTCTCACACAAGGTTCAAATCGTAATGTGAAAACCGGAGAAAAAGATTCTGTATACCTAAGCTATATGTTAGATATTGTGTTTATTTCATTTACATATTCATTTGTATTTGGGCTTAGCCCACACTCTTATTATTATAAATATATTACCCTATGTGTATGCAAAGACACATAAGGGAGATTTCCCCTCATCTCTTTTATTACTTCATATGGTATCAGAGCTTAGGTTCTATTCCAGTCGTCTCCGGTACTCATCACTGTCGCAACCGCCGCCGTCGCCGTCGCCGCCACCGTCGCCGGAGTTTCAGAATCGACCGGCGACCACTCCATCTGGATCGTCTCGGCCGGGTGACCACCGTGGTCCAAAGATCGCGGTGATCGGAGCTCTCACGCGCCGCCGCAAAGTCCGCAGATCCGCCGCTTCCCGCCGCGCGTGCCGGCGCGTCGCCGGAGTGTTCTGCCGCCGACCAGCACCGCCGTGATCGCCTCCTCGCCCTCTTTCCGGATCTGTTGTCGTTGCATCAATCGGAGCACTTTGGTTTTTTAGGGTTTCTCCCTCTCCATGGAGTCTTCTTCGTCAACAACCACCTCCTCTGCTGGTGCCTCCTCGTCTGATTCCCCCATATATACTAATTTTGTGAATGTACACTTGTCCATTGACAAGTTAGATGGAACCAATTATGCAACGTGGGCATCCGACATCAAACTTTGGTTGAAAAGTCAGGGGTATGTAGATCACCTCACTAATAATGTGACTAGTGTTCCCACAGATGACGCTTCTCGCTGGATGAAAATTGATGCCCAATTATGCATCGTCATGAAGTCCACTATTCACTCCTCTTTGAAACAAATGTTTCGATCCTATGAAACATGCTCAGAAGTGTGGTCACAAGCAAAACTATTATATACAAATGACACCCAGCGTCTTTATGGTGTCTGTCAGGACCTATTCACTGTTATTGGCCCGCGTAGTCCTGGTCCTATGGCAGAGTATTTGGGTAAAGTTCATGCCCTCCTGCATGACTTTAATGAGCTATTACCTCCTGCTTCCACTCCTGCTGAAGAACTAGAACAACGATCAAAGTTCTTCATGTTGTTGGCTTTATACGGACTCTCTGATGATTCCTCCCATGTCCGTGATCAGATTTTGGGTTCTCCTGTCATACCCAACTTTACTGCTACTTGTTCTGCTCTTTTGCGTATTCCGAGTAAACCAGTCGTTGAGACAGTTCATATTGATGATTCCTCGGCTATGGCTGCCCAACGGGATGATCGAAGTCGGACTCGCAAGCCTGGAAGAGGACGACCAAAATGTGACCACTGTGGCAAACTTGGCCACAAAATTGATAAATGTTATGCGCTTCATGGACGTCCTCCTCGACCTGTAGCAATGGCGAATTCTGGTCCAACCCCTCAACCCCCATCTACTGACCATCCTACTTCATCAAATTCCGTAGACAACCCTGCAGTCTTCAACGAATTTCTCAGATGGTATGAGGATCGTCAGCAATCTAGTTCCACTACATCTGCATCTGTTGCACGCACAGGTAGACCTTTTGTTGGTTTAACTTCCCTCGGATCTTGGGTCCTTGACTCAGGCGCCACCGATCATATAACTGGTAACAAGTCCTTGTTTTCTTCCTTGTCATGTCCGAATAATTTACCCTCGGTAACAATGGCTGATGGGTCTATAGTTTCATCTCATGGTATTGGCACTGTTCATATTTTTCCGTCCATATCCATTGATCATGTACTCTATGTCCCTGGATCTCCTTTCAATTTATTGTCCATAAGTCGTCTAACTCATTCCCTTAATTGTGTTATTTCATTTACCAAAGATTCTGTTTATTTGCAGGACCGGAGTTCGAAACACATGATTGGCACAGGATGTGAGTCTCATGGCCTCTATCTTCTACGCCCTTCTCCACATGCTGGCATAATCATGGAGTCACCATCCCTTCTTCATGCTCAGTTAGGTCATCCCAACCTTGCCAAACTACAACAACTTGTTCCGAGTTTGTCGAAGTTATCAAGTTTGTCGTGTGAGTCTTGTCAGTTGGGAAAGCATACTCGTAGTTCCTTTCCTCGTAGTGTGTCACAAAGAGCATCGTCTCCTTTTTCATTAGTCCATTCTGATATTTGGGGTCCTAGTCGTGTTAAGTCCACTTTAGGCTTTCAGTATTTTGTTACTTTTATTGATGACTATTCAAGATGTACTTGGTTGTTTTTAATGAAGAATCGTTCTGAGTTGTTTTCTATTTTCCAATCATTTTTCAATGAAATAAAAACACGGTTTGGGGTTTCTATTCGAACTTTACGCATGATAATGGCCGTGAATACCTTTCTTCACCATTTAAACATTTTATGGCTTCTCATGGCATTCTTCACCAGACCTCATGTGCTTATACTCCTCAACAAAATGGGGTGGCTGAGCGCAAGAATAGACACCTTATTGAAACAACTCGTACACTTCTAATCCATGGCCAAGTACCCTCGCGTTTTTGGGGTGATGCAGTTCTTACTGCATGTTATCTCATAAACCGCATGCCGTCTTCTGTCCTAGATAACAAAATCCCTCATTCCGTCTTATTCCCTCAAGACCCTTTACATCCATTACCTCTTAGAGTTTTTGGGTCTACATGTTTTGTTCATGATTTTAGTCCTGGTCTTGATAAGTTATCTCCTAGATCTCACAAATGTGTCTTCTTAGGATTTCCACGATCACAAAAGGGCTATAAGTGTTTTTCCCCTTCCCTCAATCGTCATTTCATCTCCGCTGATGTCACCTTTGATGAATCTTCGTTTTATTTTTCTCATATATCTTCTAGTTCTGTATCTCCACCTCCTACTGTTGATATTCCTATTGTCTGTGATCCTTTAGACTCTCATTCCCCACAGGATCGTCCTTCAACTCCACCCCTTCAAGTTTATAGTCGCCGCAATCGTCTCCCTCATGACTCACCTCCTGTGCCACCTCCTGTGTCTCCTCCGGCTCCAGCAAATGAGTCTGACCTGCCTATTGCCCTCCGTAAAGGTATACGCTCTACTCGTAACCCTTCCCCCCATTATACTGTTCTTAGTTACCACAGATTATCTCCATCTTTTTACACATGTCTCTCATCCATTTCTTCTGTGTCCATTCCTAAGTCTGTGGGTGATGCCTTAACTCATCCTGGTTGGCGTCAAGCCATGCTGGATGAATTAAGTGCTTTACAGAAAAATGGAACTTGGGAGCTTGTCCAATTACCATCTGGAAAGTCTGTTGTTGGTTGCAGGTGGGTGTATGCTATCAAGGTTGGCCCTGATGGTACAATTGATCGTTTGAAGGCTCGACTGGTTGCCAAAGGATACACACAAATTTTTGGTTTGGATTATGGTGATACTTTTTCTCCAGTGGCGAAAATGACCTCTGTTCGCCTTTTCATTGCCATGGCCGCTCTTCGACAATGGCCTCTTTACCAACTTGATGTCAAAAATGCTTTCCTTAATGGTGATTTGCTGGAGGAAATTTACATGGAGCAACCGCCTGGCTTTGTTGCTCAGGGGGAGTCATCTGGATTGGTATGTCGTCTTCGCAAATCCCTATATGGCCTAAAACAGTCTCCTCGGGCCTGGTTTGGTAAATTCAGCAGTGTTGTTCAACAGTTTGGTATGTCTCGCAGTGAAGCGGATCATTCAGTGTTCTATCGCCACTCAAGTGCTGGATGTATTTACTTAATAGTGTATGTCGATGACATTATTCTCACAGGAAGCGACTACCTCGGCATCTCTCAGATGAAACAGCACCTTTGTCACCATTTTCAAACCAAAGATCTTGGCAAACTCCGGTATTTTTTGGGCATTGAAGTAGCACAATCCAATGATGGTATTGTCATATCTCAGAGGAAGTATGCGTTAGACATCTTGGAGGAAACAGGGTTAATGAACTGTAAGTCTGTTGAGACACTTATGGATCCTAACATCAAGCTCCTACCAAATCAGGGGGAGCCTTTCTCAGATCCTGAACGTTACAGAAGATTAGTTGGTAAATTAAACTACCTTACTGTTACGCGTCCTGACATTTCCTTCGCAGTTAGTGTGGTGAGTCAATTCCTTAACTCCCCATGTGAAGACCATTGGGATGCAGTGGTTCGCATACTGAAGTATATTAAAGGATCACCTGGAAAAGGTTTGCTATATGGTCCTAACAACGATACAAAAATCATGTGTTATTCAGATGCTGATTGGGCTGGTTCCCCTTCTGATAGGAGGTCTACTTCTGGATATTGTGTCTCTATTGGTGGCAACTTGATATCTTGGAAAAGTAAGAAGCAAAGTGTTGTGGCTAGGTCCAGTGCAGAAGCAGAATATAGAGCTATGGCATCAGCTACTTGTGAGCTTGTGTGGCTTAAACAATTACTTAGTGAATTGAAATTTGGAGATATTACTCACATGACACTTATATGTGATAATCAAGCTGCTCTTCATATTAGCTCTAACCCTGTCTTCCATGAGAGAACCAAGCACATTGAAGTTGATTGCTATTTTATTAGAGAAAAAATCATATCTGGAGATATCAAGACTGAGTTTGTTAACTCAAGCAACCAGTTGGCAGACATATTTACTAAGTCCTTGCGAGGACCTAGAATTGACTATCTTTGTAACAAGCTTGGAACATATGATTTATATGCTCCAGCTTGAGGGGGAGTGTTAGATATTGTGTTTATTTCATTTACATATTCATTTGTATTTGGGCTTAGCCCACACTCTTATTATTATAAATATATTACCCTATGTGTATGCAAAGACACATAAGGAAGATTTCCCCTCATCTCTTTTATTACTTCATACTAAATAATAGAGAACCCTAGAGCAATGACAGAGTGACCACTCCACCTCAAAGACTCCTTGATACATTCTGGTAAGAACATCAAGGTTACAAAAAGATTTCCTTTGGGTAAGGACCTTTGGTGATAGAGCTTGCAAGAATGGCAAGGTGGTCCTAGGAAAATCTTACAACAAAACAGAGTCTTGATCATTGATGTTTGTTTTAAAATCCATGAATAGAAAACCCAATAAGTTTCAAACACAAGAATCATGTGGTGGCAAGGTGATAAACCTGTGACTTCTTAAGTAATTTTGGGAGGGAGATAATTAGGAATCACAAGGTAGTGCTTAACCTCACTGGAAATGAGACGTCTAAGAAAGTTAAGAAGGTTGATAATGAACCTTAATCTGTGGTTGAGTGAAAATGTTCAAGAAAAGGCTAGAAAGAAAACAGGTTTTTTTAAGACCTTACACAGGGAAATAACACTGAAAATTGGAATGTTCCAAATATATAGGCTAACTAATCAATTCAAAACTAGTTTGCAAAAAATATGCTAACAATTTTCGGTCTTAATACTAATTACAGAAAATAATTCTGAATAAACCTGTACAAAAACAGAATAAGGCAACAAATATCTAATGTTCAACGACAATAAGTGAAATTTGGAGGGAAAGGCAAATGAAATATAACGTTTAATGTATCTATAGAAACAACAAAAACAAAAAGGAACAAAGAATATTCATCCGCTGAGAGGACTCAAGTACCATGTTTTGACAATGCCAGGCGCGAAACCTGTGCAGCTATTTCTACATTGCAATGTTTCTCCATTCCGTGCAATGGAGCTGCAATAAGGGAAAAACATAAGCATAGAAAGTGTTAGTAGGTACTATGAGAAAAACCATCAAGGTTGTTGGGAGAGGGGACCTCTTTAAAATATACTGGTGAAATAGACAAATTACAATGTTTTCTTCTCCACATCTTTTGTCGTGAAGATTCTTGGAATACTTGAGATGAGAAAACTCCAAGCTGTATTCAGAAAGCCATGTATAGAAATTAAGTACTCGTAATGCTCATTATACTCCCAAAAGTACCAAATATGATCATTTTTACATGACAATCATAGATGCCAGCACTTATACTCTTCAAATGGTGTTAGGAACCCTGATGATCTTATCTTTTCTTAGAGAGAAACAAAGAGATGTAGTACAGAAATATTATCCTCTTTATTACTGAAGTATGGTATACAAATGAGTCCTCTCTTTTCTCACAAGGAACAAACCCTGTTACAACAAAGTAAATTATTCACTGAATCTAACTACCCTAGAAAGGGTCTATTTATACCTTCTCTCCTTAACTGTCTTAACAGAAATAAAAGACACAAACCCCTATGATATATTACTGGACTTTCTTTCTCCTTTTATATACTACTAGAGCTTTTGGGTCAGGTCATGGCTGACCCTCATCCTCTTTTCGGTTATGTAACTTATGCTGACATCCCAGTCTTACTCAACATGATTTTGAGTGTATGAAGGGATTATAACATTAAGAAATTTTTACATACACAGTTTTAACATTTAAGGCTACAAGAATGCACTTATTGTTTATTCCTTACGTAGTTTTTGTCCACCCCAGCCTATAGACATGACTTAGGATTATAATTCTAATGCACATAAAAAAAAAAATTTCCTTATAACAGATGAACTTGTGATGTCAAATAAAATGAAACCCATGAAAAGGCCAAGACAGATTTGGATCATACCATCCTTAAATTTCAGGAGTCTATCAAATGTCAATTATACAGAATAATAAACATTTTCAAGTGAAAAAAAAAGACCCAGTACCAGATGATATGGATTTGATAAAATATACTCTCCCTCCGGATTTAGTCCCCCATCTTTACCACTACAATAACAAAATAATAAAGAAACTATTCAGCACATTTAAATATTGTAGGCTTAGCACCACTATTTGAATTGTAAATTAATTTTGATTAACAAATAAAATACAACTCAACAAATAATACACCTTTAAAAAACTTATTCATGATTAAAGGCTAAACTAGGAAGAAAATAAATTTTAAAAATTTTTAAAATCATGATAGCTGAGCCAACTTCTCTTCAAATTAAATGGGTATGCAGACAAAAGTAACGCAAGGTCAAAAAATAAGGTTAAATCAAAACTATTTCATAATCTACACCATTAGAAAACAAAACGTGTTAGATTTTAAGTTCAGGGTGCTGATAGCTTCTACAAGTCAAAATGGATTTTGCAGATTGCACGGAATTGAATTCAAAACTGCCTATAGATAGCTTTGAAATATGAGGCATGTGTCCCAAGTAATACTAATGAAGTACTAAAGCACTAAACAAAAGATGAGTTTTTCTTGATTAATCTATTGTTTCACTATCAGTTTATGACAATCAGTTTTATGCTAAACTGATGTTCTGAAGTACCAGTCTTTACTGGGTTTTTGACGCAGAATTAGGAACTTTTTACTTAATTATCCTTTTTTTCACTATTAAATACCAATTCCCTGTAGTAAATAAACATTACTGATTTAGCTAGAAAAGGAAGGTATAATTTATCAGATAGCAACTTGCAAAATATTATGAATAAAAACATTTAGCCCAGGAAAAAAAATAGATCATAAACAAAATGCCGTAGATATCTAAATGAAATAAGGTAGCATTATAGATTGAGCTCCACAACATATTGACATTCACCTGTTGGCTACCATTCGAAGCTGCCTATAAGGCCATATATATACACCTTCTACTCTGATTTGAGCACCACCAACATTGTATTCATTGTCAAATACATCATGGAATATGACTACCCCCTGATAAATAGCATAAAAAGTAGAAATGATCAGCGAGAATTTCACATTACATCTAAACATCTTCTTCAATACAAAAATATATTACTCTTTAGTGCAACAAAAGGGTAATGTATTTGGTTTCATAATCTCAAAAATATGGTGTTCAACCTTAAATTAAATTATGATAAATGAGTGCTCATACACTAGTGTATTGAAAAATTGATATTCAGAATACTCAATTTTATGGATGAACAAATAATTTATTAAGAAAGAAAAGAGAAAGACAACCACAAGAGGATACGAATTTTCAGTAGTAACAGAAAACTGCACCGAGAAAGAAAGAAAATAGAAAAGAGACTAAGCATGAAACATGCAGCAGATAAAGCTCCTAAATATTGCCAAAGACATCCCCCTTAAAGACCTTTCAGATAACCTCACAAATAAACTGAGCAACCAACCCTGTCAGAAATGAAACCCAAAAGGTAATACTTGACTAGCAAAAATCCTCTACAACCAAAATACACATGATTTAATAAGAGTGACTGCCAGCATACAAAATATAATCGTTTTAGAAACTGGACTTTAAATCTAATTCAATATTATAAAACTGTCTTGTTAGGCCAAGTTTGCACCCACATATATATACTATAATTTGATAATATCTCTAGTTGATATATGATCTCCAAGAGACCCCTCAACATATCTAGAACTTGTAGCTGATTCTAACAGACACTTGAGGTCCTTAGAGACGTGGTTCCATGTCATCATACAAAAGCATTTATAACACTGAATAAGGCCCCGTCAGATGAGTTTGAAATATTTACTCATTTACAAAAAGTCCCTACTATTCATTGCATACTAAGGGTTCAACTAGTAGGGTTATTTACATGCTAGGAATCTTATTATGTTTGAAGTTTTAGTAGCCTGTATTGGTATTAGTACAATCCATAACACTAAATTGCAAATTATCTTGAGCTAAATTGGAATGGAGTAATGTAACCATCAAGGGAAAACAGAATAAAAAGAGAGATTTTGATTCATTCTTTAGCATATCAAGAGGACAGAACTGAAAGAACCTTTGATTCCCTTGATATTTTAGATAATTATTCACGGTATTAACGTAAGTAAATACAATTTAAACACTTAAGGTAAAGAACCTAGAAACTTCTTCATTAGAAGTTGGTGTTATTTTAAATATACGAGAACAAATGCGAAACTGTATCGAAAGTGAAGCTGACTTCCTTCTGAACCTATTTATTTTAAATAGAGGATTATTAGGATATAAATATCCTAGTATCTCTATAGTAATTAGGAAAAAATATCCTTAGAATCTTTATATTCATTCTATCAGATTTTATTTCCCTTTTTAAGAGAATGTGATTACTACAAATAGAGGAGTTGAGAATGTAATTAGAATGATTGTTATTAATAATTAATAATATATTTATTTATTCCCTCTCATTATTCAAGTCTATCCATATAATTCAACAACTCACCTGCACATAATGTACACCGGTTATCTTTGTTGGCACACTAACTAATTCAATTACAGAATTTCCATTTATTTTTCTGATGTCTGGAAATCTGGTAGAACCATTTGTAGTATCTAAAAACTTCCAAGTCCCTGCATTCAAAGATGAAAATATAGACATATCATCACACTGTAACAATACCAGCTTGTAAACTCATTTCAAAACAAATTAGTGAACAGTGTTTATTATAAATATGCGCTCATTCATATTTTAATAAATTAAATAAAAGTCCTTTTAAAACATTATTAGGCCAAATGTCCTAGGTTTAGTTGGTCCATGGGAGCAAAGTTTCCAATTTTATAAACAGATGATCTTAGACATTATATTTCGTCCAGTGGTAGTAAACTAAGAATGTTTATGTACTTAACCAAGAAGTTAAGAAGCCTAGTCATACGATCCAATAGCAAGATATGAGACTTCAATCCCATTTTGAAAGTATGGGATTCTAGGGTGGGGTTTATAAGCCTTGGGCTCTCCAACTAAACTGGCTAGTCTTTTGTGGTGTGGTTCTCCCAAGATTCCTATCACAGTCCTCAATAAAGACAAATTGATCCACAAAAATCATAAAACTTGAAGTGATTAAAAAATTCAAGTAGGGATAGAAAAATTATTTTCCAATCATGTATCCTCCAAATAGACACTCACCTGCAAAAGCTAGCTCATGAGACGAGGATTCCCTAAACCTTTATAAGCTCTACTTTGGCCATATGTACAGTTGATATGAGATCTCAACACACAGTATTGGACACCTAGAGCATGTAAGGGAGGAAATAGAACTAGCCTTTCTTATGCTTAAATATGATTATAGTCCATATATATTTTATGCTTTTCACCCCTATAATTTATTTCTTGTCGTTTTAGTCCGTTTATAATTTTATTTCATGGTTTTATTCCTCTAACTGTTGAACAACGACATGTCTATTGGAGAATAAGGAGGATGTTTCTTAAATAATAACGATTATAGTGAATATCTTCTAATATAAGAGGAACTGATATCAGAAGTTTAAAATTTTAGAAATACTAAACAAAATTTTGTATGGACCAAAACCATGGGAAAAGAATAATAACTAAAATGACAAAACAGATATATTATAGGGACTAGAAACATATTGAAGTCTTTTTTATATATGTTGCACGAGAAAACCATGAGGCTAATAGATTTCTGGATAGTGAAAGGTATCTCAATATCATATCTTTGATAGGTTTCGATACATCTTGAATTTGAACTAACATAACTCAACCCCAAAGCTAGCTTGTGAGGCGAGTCTAGTCCAAGCATTTATAAAGTCTACTCTGGTCATATCTAATAAAGTCAATGTGGGATCTCAAACAGTAGAAACTCAACAGTCAAACACATGCAATTATGCAACTAATTACATCAAACATTTGTTATAACAAACCAAAACTATACCCCATTGTGGTCAATCTAAACATACATTTATGTAAGTAAAGAATACCAACCTCTGTAAGTTCCAGTTATGTTCCATTGTGAAAATGGACCTAAGTCACTTTCGTCTTTTCTTGTAAAAACCCACTGAAAGAAGCAATGTCAATACAAGTAAACGAATGTATTTAACACAAGCATTAAAATATTAATTTATCACTGAAAAAAATGTTTAGTTTTTAATGAGAAACCTTGTTGGTTTGTGGACCTGTGGTAAAATGATAGTCCTAGGAGAAATGTTAAGGGGCTTACAACAACACGCCACAACTATAATAAATGACTCATTACAATAAACTATTGTAAAATATCCAATTTGTTTCTCATTTGATGAATCAATATGTTTCATTTATTTCTAAATACAAGTTCAGCAAATGTATACAAAGAATTGATACCGCATCAAGGCATTCTAAACGTATTAACTTCAAACTCAACTCAACTCGTGCAAATGCCTTCAGCCCTTTATAAAAACCACGTTTTTTTATCTCACTCAAGCCTGACATTAAACATCAAATTTTATGTTTCCACTTTCACAACAGGCAAAAATAAAAAGACAAAAAAAGTAGCACCTAACCTAAGCAACCCCTCTAAGCTCATTAATTCAAAACTAAACTTGAAGCAAGAAATGATCAGTTATAAGGCCAAAACAAAGCATACAACATTTAGGTTCAATTTGACAGTCAACCTCGACAATTCCCACCCCAAAACATAACAAAGGAGCGAATTCTAAACCCAATTGCAACATAGAAACCAAAAAACAATACAAAAAATAAACATACCTCATCACCCCAGGAATTGGTTCTATCCCTTAAGGGTCTCAAGCCCGCCACAGGACTCAGAAACAACAAAAAAACCAACAACCCATATGAAATTCTCAACAAAATGCTCACTTCCCTCCTCTCAAGTTCCAACCTTTGAAAGTCAACCTCAACCATATCAAACCCCAAACACACCATACCACACAGAAACTACAGTTTGAACAGCCCAGTTCCCACTTGTGGCAACTGATCACAGGGAGTCAAAAAGAAAAATCCAAAACCCATCACAGGAAATCGCTTATGAAAGCCAAAGGGTTGCTTCAAAAGGAGTCAAAGGAACGAATCGCTCGCCGGGTCACAACAACGAGTCACACCAGTGAGAGGTTGATTCAGATAAGAGAGTGGAGACAGTGAAAGGCCAACGACTTGCAAACTCAATTTGGCTTCACCAGCAAGGTCTGCCACCAAATGAATCCAACTTTGCTGTAATTAAAAATGGAAAACTATAGATTAAGAAAAGATAATATGGTTTGGATTTGATGGAGAAGAAGTGAGTTGGACTAGGAGCCGTGGTTGACGAGGTTGGGTGTAATGTACTATGGTCCATGGAGTAGGCTGCGGTTTGCTACAAAGGAAAAACTATACGCGCCCTGAGGGAGGTGTTTGCACGTGCACACTTTTTCTTCCTTGAAATTTTCTTTATGATGATCGAAACGAAGTTGATAGGTCAAAGAAATGAAAAATACTGACAAAGACATATTTTGTTTGGTGGAAAAGAAATAAAATATTAATTTTTGAAACTATTTTTATTAAAATAAGAGAGCAAGAAGTATTATTCTATTTAATTCAATTTAATAATATATTTTTTTATTTAATTATTATCTACCATTTATAAATAAATTAATTTTGATTTTAATTCTTATAAAAAACTCTTGTTGAAATTGTAAAATAATTCAATTTTAAATTTAGTCTCTTTAAAACGTATTACTTTAACTTTTTTTCTCAATAAATCAAAATATATTTTAAATACATTTTAAGATAGATGAATAATATTTATTTTGAGAATCTTTTTAAGAAATTGAGGTGTTAAGTAGATATTGAAAAAAAGGCACTAGAATAAGCAATTGTTCTTTCGCAAATAATCGAAAAAGTGTATCACATAATAATAATAATAATAATAATAATAATAATAATAATAGAAGTAAAAAATTAATACAACCCATTTTAGAAGAAAACAACAAAAATACAAAACTAAAATTAAAATGTTAATTTTATATAAATTAAAAGCATATTTAATTTTTTTTAAATATTAATATATTATATTAGTTACTTATTATCAATATTATTATTGAGGTTAAATATGTTTTGAATTCTAAATTTATATACAAAATTAAAATTTGTTTTTGTTTTTTGATATATTTTAATTTAAAATTTTATAAATAATCGATATAGTAATTTTAATTTAACTATGTTAATTTATTTTACAATATTTTAAGTTAATATCTCATTTATAACATGTTAAATGATGTGAATAAATCAAATATTAATCTAAAATAACAAGTTAAAATTTATGGATTAAAATAATTATATCTAATTATTTTTTAAATTTATGGATTAAAATATATTAAAATTTAATATATACAAACAAATTCTAATTTTATATTTAAATTTAAGAATTAAAAATATATTTAACTCTTATTATTATTTAATATTATACTATTGGCTAAATTCTTTTCACTTCATTTTGAAAAGACAAATGAGAGACAAATTTATGAAGAACATGTGTTAGTTTTTAAAAATTCTACATGTTCTACTAGGATCATTTATGATAATAAAAAATGAGAACAAATGGTAAGAAAAATAAGTTTTTGTTTTTAAACTCTTTTTTTTTTTGTGGTCTTTGACCTTGTATTTTTACATTGATAAATTCAGTCATTTAATCTTTCAAAATGTGTAATTTAAATTTTTTATATTCAAATAAAATTTGCAATGATAGTGTTTGACAATCAACAAAGTTGATAAAAAAAGAAGCTAAATTTACTTATTCTTCAAAGTATAGAAACCAAATTTAATTTTTTGAAAAATAAAAGTTATAGTATTTTACTAGGAGGTTGTGTTGTGATAATGTATTCTCAAACATTCTTTTTTTTTTCTAAAAAAAAATTAGGCTCCGATATTTAAAGTTGTTTGTATTTTCATGGAAAGTGGTGGGTTTCTCGTATTTTTATGAAAATCATAATTTGTTTCTTCTACTATGATGCTTACTACATTGTTCTACCCTTTTTCACTTTTTTTTTTCAAATCACGTTTATTTGTTTTTGAATATATTTTTTGTTTTATATTTATTTAAAAATTATTTACTATTTTAAAAAAATTAAAATTAAAATATGGACTTTACTTTTGAATTAGTATTTGTATTTAATGTAATGTAGGAAAAACTAATGACAAGATTTTAGTATAAAATAAATGAAAATGTTGAAAACTCGAGAAAATAAAAATTTAGCAAAGTAATAATTAATTTTGAAGTTTAAGGAGCTAAACGAGTATTTATTTGGGAGAGTTAATGTCATAAGTTAGTTTTCTAGTTTGTCTTCTAGATATTTTTTGTTGTTCAATTTGTGATGAGATATCATTATCATTATTGTTTTTATTTTTATCTCTATCTCGTATATAGTTTCATAAGTAGACTTATGGGAAGGTATTGTCGCCCACAACAATCCATATATAGATGATATTTGATAGTATGTTGAAGGTAATGATCACATATCCAAACACTAGAGATGATTATATTAACCAACATATTATTATGGAGTTTGATGGATGTTGGAAGAAAATCCAACATGTTTATAAAAATGTAGTGATTGAGATTGTGGTGTCTCATAAAACGTGTCATAATGCTAAAAAAATAAATGTTAATTGAGTGTGAATAAAAAAATAATTAAATGTATTTGTAAATGAACTAACACATTAACCAATGATTGATGTTATATATGAGATGTGATGTCATGAAAATAACCATTTTCATTAAATTTATTTTCTTTAATTAAATAATTATGTGAATCATTCCTCGTTATTATCCATTTTTTATAATATTTTGTGGTGCTAATAAGAATGGATTGGAGAAAGCTAAATTGTTACCTAATTCAATAAGGTTGATGAAACTCTGTTATACTTAGGGATGAAACGGGTTGGGTCGGGTACGGATAGTGTCTATCGCAATCCGACCCGCTGGATAAAAATGTATCCGTCACTCGATCCGCTACCCGTCGGGTATCTGTTTAGAAAAAATTCGTCGGGTATTTTAAAACCTGCGAGTATCCACGGATACCCGTAAAAAATAAAAAAATATATATTTTATACATTTTAAAATAAAATTTAAATAAAATTACAAAAAAATATATATAATATAGTATAAAATAAATTAAATAAAAATTAAAGTTTAATTTTAATTAAATTTTACCTAATAAAATATAATTTTATTTTATTTTTATTAAAAATATATAAATTAATTTTTTTATTATTTTTTCGGATAACGAATACCCGCGGGTCGGGTAGTATACTACCCGTACCCGACCCGTTTAAAAGCGGATATTAAAATATCCGCTACACGTTATCCAAAGGTAGTAAATATCCGCGGATAATAACTACCCGCCGTGGGTTTTACTCTCAGATACTCGTGTCCGTGGACTTTTTGACATCCCTAGTTATGCTGAACATGTTAAAGAAACACTTATCCTACCTACAAGAGAAACATTCATGTTTACCAAACATATCACGTCATTTTTGCAATTGGAGTTCACAAAAGTTGAGAAAAAAAGTTGTAGTTGATATAAGTAATAAAGAACATGTAGGTTTGAAAAAAAAATGTAATTTTGAGGTGATTAATAACCTCGTTTGATTGTAACGGATCAAATATGTTATATAATAAATTAATTACATAATTAGTTGTTGGTGTAGTAAGTAAATAGTACTGGTGGATATGCCAAAATGATGCGAAAATGTAAGCTCTAATTTAAACTTTATTGTAATGACTTAAATGTTGGAGAAATGCATGTAATGTGATCACAAAAATTTATATAAGAATCAATTCTTCACTAAACACAAATTCCATTATCTCTATTAGTAGATATAATCACGACCTTCAAACTTCTAAATTATATGAGTAATGACATTAATATTGTCATTAGGAATGAAGGGTAACTACTAAAAGATCTTTAAATATCTTAACTACTCTTTCTAAGATAACTTTTTTGGAGTAGAAATAATTCATAGGTTTTTATAATTACTAGTTTCCATTTTGATGGGAATGTTTCAAGTTGAATACCATTTCAAAAAAAAATTAATTATGTCCTAACATTTGTAAAAATGTTTCAATTATGTTTAAGAAAATTTACTAATGATGGCATGTCACCTCTTAATATGTGATTTTTTTTAATCTTTTTAATTTTTATTTATTTTTATTTTTTTTACAAAATTTTGTTGTTTCCACATATCAAGTCTTTGGTATAACATGTGACATTATTAGTGTTACGGACAATGTCACTTGTTGGTGTAAGTGCCATTTATCATTATCTTAATTTTAATTAGTCTCTTTTTATATCTTTTTAACTCAGTTTAGTTTCATTTTTTTTAATATACCAATATTGTCCCTCTCCAATTCAAACTAAATTTATTATTTGTATACTGATATTTTTATTAAAAATTAATTTTTAACATATTACATTATTATATATTATTAATTTATATTTTCTTATAAGATTAAAACTAACTAATTATAAATATTTATAAAAAAATAAGTATTTAAAACTAATATATTATTAATCTTTGTTTTATAAGAATAACTTAATTAATACCATTTATACAAATAATACATTTAGTCCTCTTTTAATTGGAATAAATATATTATTTGTATAAATATTATATTAAATATTTATATGTTTACTAGGTATCCTTAAAGAAATGGGGTATGTTGAAATAAAAGTTATTTTATAATATATAACATATGTTACATAAGCTTTATGATGACAAAGGTGCAATAAATATGATTAATGACAAAATATTTAGGGAAAGTAAACTTGTTTGTTGTACATGGCGTGAACGAGCCATGGGTTGTAGAAAATGGTGACAATCAAATTCTTCATCTCTTGTGAAGGACCTGTACAGAGTGGTAAAGGTAGTGAGATTGGAGGTTTGGCACACGTTGAGGTTGGTGATGAAGGAAATATGGAGGAACAAGTTGAACTACAAAAGGAGGTTAAGGAAGGAGTAGTTGACTGTGCCGAAGTGGGACTGCACATAGAGGGTCAGGTGGACGTGTAGAATAGTGGTGACTTAGTGACTGAGGGTGAGTATATGGAGCAGGGTGAGTTGGTTAGTGAGGGTGAGTTGCTAAAGACGGATGATGGAGTGGAGGTTGAAAGAGAGGGTGGACTAGAGGTGAAGACAGAGAGTGGACTAGAGGTGGAGACAGATGGTGAAATAGAGGTGGAGAGAGAGGGTGGAGTGGAGGTGAAGACAAATGGTGGTGTGGACAGTGAGGAAGAAGTGAAACTAGACAGTGAAGATGAAACACATATAGATCATTTTAGTGGTGATGAGTATGTGGAGGAGACAGAAGATGTTGGTATTGATTTGGAGGACAATGACGAAGAATATATGCTGAAGACAATGATAATGAACCAAAAGGACATGATAAGGGGTTGTTAGATGATGAATGGGATTTTGATGTGATGTTAACTCTAGAAAACAGTGCAAGTGAGGAGGATGATAGTGAGAATAGACCAAGCCTTGGTTCTTTTCCTACATATGAACAACAAAAGTCAATGGCAGATTACAAATGGAAAGTTTGGACTACATTTACAGATAAGGATGCATTTAATAAGGAGGCCATTAGAAGCTATGTTGTTCATGTTGGAAGGGCTCTGAAGTTTGTCAAAAATGATAAGCGTAGGGTGATGGTTAGATACATGGGTGGCCAACGTAAGTGTCCATGGGTAACTTACTGTGGTTATTTGCCATCATGCAAATTTTGGCAATTAAGGAAAATAGTTGATACTCATACTTACAACAAACAATTTAACATTATACTACATGCTTTGTAAGTTATGTATGTGATGGGTGTCACACTCTATGCAAATTTAATGTGCAATTAGGAATGCAGTATAACTAGGAAGTGACTCCTAGGTCGTCTCTCAAGGACCAAACTGTGGTTCAGAATTAGGTCAAACACGAAGTGGGAGGGTTTATGAAAGGTTTGTGCGGAAAAATTAAATTAAAACACATATGCAAACAAAATTGTAAACAGAAATGTAAAAACAGAATCAAATACAGAATAAAAGCAGTTGGTCATTAACTCAATTACTATGCTTCCTATCCCAGATTAATGACAAGTACACCCCACTCTAATCCAAATCCAACACAAATCACCTAACTAAGCGAAGGCTAATTCGGTCTTGAGAATTGCAAACTAAGCGAATGCAATGTTCAAGTTCAATCAGTCATCCACCGTGCAGTTTAATCAACTAAGCGAAGATTAAACACCGATTAGGAAACTAAGCGTATACCGAATCGCAGGCACACAACAGATTAAATATTGAGCTAAATCAGAGCAGCAATATGACAATTAAAACGAAAGAGTCTCATGAATAAATTACTCTTGCCTCTAATCCAGCACAACTAACCGACTAAGCGAAGGTCAATCATGCTATCATAATCGCGAACTAAGCGAACACGATACACTTATTCCATCTGATGTGTTCTATACAGATTGATCAACTAAGTGGAGATGCAATCACCAACTGGGCAACTAAGCGTATACCCTTTGCAAGAACACAGTCAAATTTCATAGAATGTCAGGTAGAGCAGAATAAACACAAGTACAGTCCAAGAAATCTCAAGGAAACACTGTAATTTTGTTAACAACCAACCAACTAACTTAAGCTAACATGATAGCTAAATTATAACTAACAAATAAACTATACAACATTAAAGTAAAAGAAAACACGGGATAAAACATTTAATGCCATGGTGTATGAACTAAAGGGAATGCAATAAATAAATAAGAAAATGCATCTAATGTTATTAAATGCAACAAAAATACACCATGTAGCTTTCCAACACACCTCCATCTATTAAACAATACTTAATAAAAAAAAATGTCAAACAACAAAAAGCATTCAATATGAGAATTTAACCAAACTTAAGTCTTGGATCAAGCATTTAAAATAAACTAAAAGAAGACCCATTGAGCTCCTCTCAAGTGTATGTGGCAGCAACCCTTTGCTGGAATCAAAAGGAAATTTTCTACAAGAAGAAGATACCGCATGTGCTTCAACGTGCTGGACACAACAGCTCAAGCAAAGAAAAAGGAAAATAATTCTCTCAAGGTGGCTGCTACACCTCCATCCTCATGACCGTATGCTTCTCCATTTCCTTTGAGAATATAACATGATAAAATTCCCAAGTGTTTCGCCTGCCTTTTAAGCACACATCTCTCCCCCTTGTTGCCAGCGTGGATGAAAGAAATGACCCTAATTCCCCTGCTGCAACTGGACCGTGTGAGCGGATTGGAGGCTGGACGTGTTTGTTGTTTGCACCTGCTGGAAGTTGATGGAATGAAGCTACTGTCAAGTGCGTGGAGGTGTAGGTAGCAATCTGCTGGACACAAGCTACTGCTGCACCGCTTGCTTTTTCTTATTTTTTTGTTCTGGAGCTTCTTTTGCAGGACAACTCCTTCTGAAGCTTGGGCCGTGAAGTGTTACCAAGTTGCTGCTGAACGTTTGTCTCGGTTGTAAGTGGCTGTTGGAGGTGGTGTTGCTTTTCTTCTTTTGGGTCGTAGCTCAAGAAGCTGTTGGATGAATTCATGATGTTAGAGTTTGTTGTATGGACCTCTAAATTGTTGAAGCGTTGAAGCTAGTAAGCAGAAGCATATGGGTCGTGGTCTGCACCTCCTTTCTCCCAACTAAATTGAAATGCCCAATTAAAAGCATGTGTGCGCCATGTGGATATGGGATGCTGCAGCAATCTGCTCCGGACCGTGAATGTGGACTGTAAGCAAGCCCATTAGCATTTTTATCATGTTTTACCTCTCCACGTAACCCGTTCACGTGGTCGTTGGATGTCCATCATTCTCCAAAGTTAATTGCCACATAGGCCGTGTCTTTTGGTTAAAGGAAGATGTTGCTGGACGGCTTGATGTCCGTGTGAAGATGTGGTTGTTGCTCCTAATCCGTGATGCAGCTGGACCGTGGCAGCTTGCCTCACTGTATCTGCCACTCCTCTTCCAATTGGAAGTCCAAATGTATTCCAAGCCGTGACACACCCATTGGGCCCAAGTGAGCTACAACAAAACCAATTTCCTTCTCCAAAATAAAAGGATGTTGAAAGTGTTTCTCAAATGTTGCAGCCTTTAATCACGACACACAACCTCTCTTCATTGCTTTACCCCTTTTCGTTTTATATATGTGATGGACGTGATTCTCTGTTCTGGCTAACATCTTTAATTTGCTGGACATCACTCCCTTTCTCCAATAATGAAACACTCCTTTCTTATAAGCCCAAAGAGTAAAATCGCAGTAGTGTCCTCTTTCTTATGCACACTTCTTTTGTGGAGAGTTTTCAATTATGTGACAACCCTTTAATGTCCCAAATATTATCCAACAATTTCCCTACAATTAATAATGTAAATAATTAGCTCAGAATATTCAAATTAATTAAAATAAGAATTTTTTATCAAATTAAGCACAATTAGCAAAAAGCAAAAACTGGAAAATACCGGACATTTAAGCACAATTCCCTGATTAATTCTAGCACAATAAACTAAGTGAAGTCAAGAAAATATTGACTCATCAGTATGTTTGATTAATAAATTGACGTGGACACGGGTTGGTGCCAAATATCTAAAAACTTTTGCTTGGGGCAAAACAAAGATTATGAATAAGACGCCTCTATGCAAACTTTAGAAATATGTTTTCTGGTCAGATATTGAAGAATATGATATGGAGGGCTACCACAAACACGTACCCCAAGGTTTGGAAAAGAGAAATGTTGAATATTAGAGAAGTAAATGTATAAGCATATAAATACCTCATAGTTATTCCCTCGAGGTACAATTTTTTCCTTACATGCACATTTCAGTCAATCATGTATGGTAACCCATTTTCCTAATTTTTGTGCAATAGGTATTGGTCAAGATATCGGTTCACAACTCAAGCACTGTGTGATACTCTTGATAACAACATGAGTGAAGCTTTCAACAGTCTTATTCTTCATGCCAGAGGAAAACTAATTATCAGCATGCTAGAGGAGGTCATACTTTATCTCATGAAATGATGGGCCACCAACAGAAACCAAGGTGGCATATATGAATTTCTCTATCTGCCCAAAGATAAAAAAAAAAGACTTGTGAAAGAATCAAATTTATCAACATATTGGTTCTCAAGGTAATATGGTCATTTATGTTCACATTTAATTCTCGTTTATGTTCATGTCTATTTTTCATTTATCTTCATGTCCTTCATTTCTTTCAGTTGGTCTGTAGAAAAGATGTTTGAGGTTAGACACATTTCAATAATTGGGAATAAGTTCATAGTGGACTTGGATAGTGAACAATGTAGTTGTAGGAAGTGAATGATCAGTGCATGTTGTCATGCAATTGCAGTAATGAACTACTCAAATGTAGACCTAGAAAATTTTATACCAATGTTAAGACCCTGACAAGTGTATCAGATCGTATCAAGTAATATAATTGGTAAACCCAATATTGTTCTTCCCAAAGGACTCTAAGGCCTAATCTTTCATATAAACTAATCGCATAAGACTTGAGAAAAGAAATTAATTTTAGTTTTTAAATGCAAAAGTAAACATGCAAATGCAATGATTTAATTGGCTAAAAGAAACTATGGATGAATGGAGTTGTTGAGGTTTACAATTTCATTTTATCCACCCTTCTTATTTACTTTGCTTATTTATCATATTGTCATGCAAACTTTCTTAGTCTACCCTTAACCCAATCCCTTGGTGAAAAGAGCGTATTACTAATTACCGGCTTGTTATCCCTAGCTTCCCCTAGTAATTAATAATGCATGATAAACGGAAGGAAAATACAATTGATCGTCCTACCCCTATCCCTAGGCGGTATTAGCATAATCAAGGAATTCTTTCCAGTTCATGACATTACTGTACGTCCCCATATCAATAAAGACAAACAACATTTACCGAATGAGTTAAATGGTAAAAGCATTAAATACAAGTAAAGAACCCAACAATTGATAAATCAAGCATATGCAAGCATATAAAATAAATAAGAATTTGGATATATGAGAGTTTCAAAAGATTACATTGCCTAGGGTTTAGTTCACCATAATCATGGTGAATCTAGATGAAAATAATGAAAGAATGGAAAAGCAAACCCTAGATTTGATAAAGTGGAGCCTAAGCATCCAAGAAATCTCTTCCAAGGTGTGTAGAGCTGCTGTGGATGTTTCTCTCTGCCAAAAGAATGTGTTTCAATTCGCACTGGGGCTATTTATAAGCCAAAAAGATAATAGAAAGATTACAGAATCCGCAATATAAAAACTGACAACCGCCCAAGTGCCAAAGTTGGCCGCTCAGCGGTTTGTCTCAAGCCGCGCCACCGCCCAGGCGCCAAAAACTGCCGCTCAGGCCCAAAACTGGCACTCAGATGCCGCTCGGGCGCTCTGGTCAACTTTTCTGGTCAACTGGTTGACTTTTTTGGTTGACTACTTGACTTTTCTGCACCGCAACCTTTCTTTTCATCCTTTTTCTTCATCGTTCACGTGTCTAAGTCCACCTTGCTTTACTTCCATCTTCAATTCATCTCAAAACCCTGCAAAACAAGCATAATATCTCTAAAAACAACTTTTGACTCTTATGTGACACAACTTAAGAGTTTTACTTGATTCTAAGTTCATTCTAGGCCAAAAGGGTGTGTTTTGATATCAAATTTATGCATGAAAATAACAGTTTTTAGACCGTTATCAACCAACTTGGTTCAGAAGGTCCACATATGAAGAGGCATATGCCTCCATCATTTATCATGTTAATGGCCACCTAATATGGGAAAGAACAAGCTATCTTGATGTACTGCCACCATTTAACAAGAAGTTGCCTAAGAGGCCAAAGAAAAAAAGAAGGTTGGAGGCATAAGACCCAAATGAAAGTTGATGGCCACAGAAAGAAATGTAGCATTTGTTATCAACTTGGGCACAACAAAAATCACTGCCCTTTACGTCTAGACATCACATAACCAACACAACCATCACAACCATAAACTACCCAATCCCCTGTACCATCACAACCACCACCAAGTACCCAATCCCCTTTACCGTCACATCCACCAACAAGTACTCAATCCCCTCTACCATTACTACAACCAAGTCCCCAATCCCCTCTAACATCACAACCACCATGTCCCTAATCCTCTTAGCCACCACAGCCAACTCAAGAATTCATTCCAGATTTAACTCCACCAATGTGAATGAACAAGTTACGTATCAAAAGAAAAGATCTTTAGATGTCAATTTGTTTACTTTCATTGTAATGATATTTGATCTACTGATATTATGTACTTTTATGATGATGTATGTTTGATCAACTTTAATTAAGTACTTTGATTGTGTATATGTACTCATATTAAGCACTTACATTAAATGTACTGATAAACACTTTGATGTTGCATTTCTTAAAATGTTATTATGTTATTACTTCATAATCTTATGTTATTAAATGATTTTTAACTCTTCTATTACTATATTTTTCCAGGTATCTTTCATATGTATCATAGTCATATACATTAGGGACCACATTTTTTGATCAAAAGGGAACCACGTTGCACTTTTTTTTTAAAAAAAAGGGGGAGTAAATTAAACATTCACCAACGAAATCAAATTTTTCATTTCAACTCATTATAATAGATACTGATACATCATCCATTACATGAACCTACAAACATCAACCTAAACACCTGAACCTAAACATTTTTCTTCACATTCACCTTAGCATTACACGAGCAAAACATACAACCACATTGCCCACCTAACAACATCAACATAAACAGAACTACAATATCAACATGTTTAACGCAATGACAACACACACAACTCCAACTAACAATTTTATCATTTTTTGCAAATCGTTCACTAAATTTTCCTGATCACATATCCTCCTCCTTTGCCTAACAATTGTACCATTTCTTTCATCAACGTTTTCTTCAGAACATCACTTGAAAAAGTTATAGGACATCCCATTTGAAGATTCACCCTGTTACTCACCAAATCAGGCACCAAAATAGGTTCAAAGTCAGGGAATGTATCAACACATAACGTGAGAAGGGTATTCATAAAACCTTGAAATGACGATATCTCCAAAGTTGTCTGCCAATACTCTTTTAGTTTTGGCCACTTTGGTTACAACAATATCACCACAGTTGCAAATAGGAATTATCCCACCTCCCCTCCAACCACCACTATGTGAGGAATGAGAAATTCCTTTGCCCCATTGGAACAAGAAAAACAAGCTTGGGAAGAAGTCATTCCTATCTCGTCACAACGACTTTGCTCATTTCAGGGAATAACTTGCACGAACTCTAACCCTTTCCTTTTACCCAATCACTTCAACTTTTTACATTTCTACATGTGTTGCCAAGTTAATTGACTTGAGCTTGACATACAATCATTAACTGGACAACTCATTCACTTTTGGCTAGCGTGACAATTACATCGCTAGTGTTTTTAATGATGTAAGAAAAAGGACTTACTTGAACCGTTTTTACAAAATATGAGGCCACTGTGAATGACTAAAAAATTGCAGGACCACTTTGAATATAACTAACAAAGATAAGAACAAAGATTGGTATTAAGCCTTTACTTTTATGAATTACGTTATTTGCATGTAAAGGATTATTTTGTTCTTTTGTATAAAAAAATTTGTCGGTATATCAACGAAACTAAGAAAAATATACATGGAGTACTTTAATTCTGCATATATCTTTTGAGACCACTTTAGTTTCAATGTTTTTATTTCTATCTTCACTATGCAATCTTATCGAAATCAATGTGTATGTTTGTATTAGTACTTCAAACAATTTTTTTTCTTTGAATACACAAAAATGCTAAACACAAAGATACACTTAGGGTTGCCAAAAAAACTCGTACCCGCGGGTATCTGCGGATAAAATCCGCTTCGGGTATTTAGTACCCACGAGTAAGAGGTACCTGCGGGTAGCGGGTATTTTAATACTTGTTTGTTAACAGGTTGACTCCGGGTATCATACTATCCGTACCCGAAGATACCCATTACCCGTTAGAAAAATAAAATTACAATTTTATCCCTGTTTTCATACTTATTCTCTCTCTGTACTCAAGCAAACCCTAAATATCATTTGTTTTTCTCATTCGCTCTCCCTGCCTTGCCGTCACAGAACTAGGGTTTCCACCCAAAGGTACCCTCCACCCATCAGCACCCTACCAGCATCAAACAGAAACTCCAACACCGACACCAAGATCCACTAGTTCACGGCACTCCCACATCGCACCAGATCCACCACTCCATCGAACAACAACAATCGTTGCTGAAGCGGCACGTGGAACACGATTCACTCCATTGCCGCTCCAGTACCCCCAGTAACGCGTCACCGGTGTCTTCGTTCGCCACTGTGACACTGTCCACACTCAACCCGCTATCATTTCTGGATTAGGAGGGTTCTGCGATTCCTACCATTACGATAACACCTTCTAAGCCTCGGATAGCCGCCACTACGACGTACACTGCTACGGAGAGAACGCCGCACCTGGGTCACCGGAGCTCGCCTCTCATTCTTGCGAAACCCAGCTAGACCCAAAGAAAAGAGAAAGAGGAATGCCTCCCTGATGTGGAACGAAGTAGAACCAGGGAAAAGAAGAAAAGAACTGAGCTACTTGTTGCACATGAAACAAAGCCAAACGATTTGGAGAAGAAGAGGTTTCTTGCAGGTCCAAACCAGAATGAAAAAGAATTTGGGGGTTTTGTTATGCCCTGGTCGGGAAGGGAGGAGGGGAAGGGGTTTTGTGGGAGGGAATTTGGGGGTTTCTATGGGATTGGGAGAAGCCACCGTGGCATAACCTCTTTAAATAAAATAATAAAATACATTTTTTTTAAATATTTAGTGGTTGAAAATGGGTATCCAGCGAGCATCCGCGGATTGAAAAAAATCTGCGGATTTTTTTTTTAAACGAGTATCCGACGGGTAAACGGGACAGATAACGAGTATATTTTTTGCATATGGGTCGGGTTCGGGTATCACACTATTTGTGTCCGACTCGATCTGTTGTCATCCTAAACGACCCGATATGTTGTCATCTTAAATACACTACAATGAAATACATCCAAAACTGAACTGAAGCCTTATTTTCGCAAATTTTTAACTTTCTCAAACAACATCGGTATATTCAAAAGAAATATATTATAGTTATCAAATATAGCACATATTTAGAGAGAATAAACAATACGAGAAGGGGAGTTTTTTCACCTTCTTTTGATTTAGTTTTATGTTAATTTTTCTAAGTTGTCATGATTGAGTTGACTTGAACCATGCTAACGTATTAACTTGTTTTCTTTGTCTTATTTGTACTCTTATATGAGTATTTTATCAAAGTTTAAGAGCATAATTTTTTCCTTTTAAAAAAAATTGAGAACGATTATTGAATTTATTTATCAAGAATCACTCAATCAAATAATACTAGTTTGATCATCGTACCTTTGAAGATCTTATTTTTTGTTATATTGAAAATGAGTGCTATAATTTTAGAAGTAAGAAGTTGATCTTACATTATTAAAATAAAGAGAATTCTCTCACTAATAAATTCAAATTATATATGTATTTATAAATTTTATGTAATTATTCAGGTATATTATTATTATTATTATTTATTATATGATGTTAAATAAGGAAATATATGTTTTTAAATTACCTTTAATATTATATTTTATTAGACAATTTTATCTATTAATTAATTAACTTTTTAACATTATAATTTGTATTCAAACAATTTCTTAATAAATAAAAGGATAATGATACTTTGACACCCAGAATATAACAAATTTTTGACACCGCCACATGTCACATTCTGGGTGGTCCACATGTTTTAAAAATAAAATGAGAGAATGATGTGGATTCAATGTGTAATAACAAATCTGAGATCAATGTACAAATAAGTGGGTAGTTTAAGCATGAGGAGGACATCTTTGAATCTGTCACTTGTTTTGAATTCCACAGTTTATTTTTAACCAATTTTATTAAATAAAATTAATTAATTATAATTTAAGAACACATTTATATTAAAGTCCATAAAAAAAACGTTTTTCTTTAAAGTGATGATTCACAAAGGAAAGTGATAGCAATGTATAAATAACATGATAGTTTATGCTAACTTTTAGCACCAAGAGGACATATTTGAATCTACCACTTGTTTTGAACTCCACAATAAATCCACGTCATTATGCCATTTTATTTTTTAAAACACGTGGATCACCCAGAATGTAACACGTGGTGGTGTAAAAAATTTGTCACACTGGATGTCAAAGTATCATTATCCTAAATAAAAATAATCTTTTATTTAATACATTACGGAAATATATGATTTCTCTCTCCAAATATAAATATACAACTTTTGTGCCCAAAATTACTAATATATATATATACAGATATTTTTCTATATTTATCATTCTTTTTAAAGGTTATTATCTATATCTATAACCATAAATAAATAAAATAATTTTTTTAGTATCTTTTTATTTTTCAATTTTAGTTTTTAATAATTAATTCTTAATTTTAAATAATTATTCATAATAAAATCTATTATTCAGTTTATCATTTTAATAACTACTTTTTTATTTAAATAATTACTCTTATAAATAAAAAATTATTTATTTTTTACTATTTCAATAATTATTTTTTAAATTTAAATAATTATTCATAATAAAAAATATTTACACAATATTACGTAATACTTTTTATTTTAACAACTAAAATTTATTTTATCTATAACTATATCTATAAATTATATATGCATTTTTTATTTTACCCTTTTAACTATTATTTTTAAAATTTAAATAATTTATAAACATTTAAAATATAATTACAATCAGTTGCAATCGCTTATGTTGTTAGGTAATTTATATTAAAAAATTGAAAAAATCTAACACCATTATATATATAAATTATATATATAAATAAACAGAAGCATATGAATTGTTTTGGATTTCCAAATACTCTATTCCGTCGCATTTTGACGTGAGAAGCAAAAATAATCAAATCAACGAAACGAAGAACAGTGAGAGAGAGAGGAATATGGAAGAATCAGTGAAGAAAGTGACTGTGACTTCACTGGCGTCCCTGTTCCCAGTGGACGAGGTGCAGAAGGCGGCGAAGCGCGTCGAAGACGCCATCGCCGACAAGCGCGGTGAGCTCGATAGGGTACGAGGTTTCATCGCCGACAACAACAACCTCGCCAACCTTGTCCACAAACTGCCTGAAGAACTCTCCCACGACATCATGGTAACCAATAAACAAACCTTTTTCACGGGGAAATAATATGTAATCCGTGACAACTCAGTTTTTTATTTTTATTATTATATAAATTTAGGAGGAAGGGTGAGTAAAAGCGTAAAACTTTAGGTACTGTTTTTGGGGTTATATTTAGAATTGATGTTTTATCTCCACAATTTGTTCAATCAATCTTTTAATGCATGTTTTATTCGACATTTTATCGAGATATAACTTCAATTCTGTTTGAAGAATATCTAATTATCCTGAAATATTGTATTGAGTTTAGTACTTATAGTTAATTTCACCCTTTTCGCGTTTCTTTCGTTAAACCGTTTCAAACTTATGGGGTTCTTAGGTTCCGTTTGGAAAAGCAGCGTTCTTCCCTGGTCGTTTGATTCATACCAACGAATTCCTGGTACGTGTCTTCCCCCTTTCGATTCCTTGATTGAATGTGCGTTTTCTCATTGGTGAAAGGTTTTGTTTTGTTTTGGTTGTTAGGTTCTTTTGGGAGAAGGGTATTATGCAGAGAGAACTTCGAAGCAAACAGTTGAGATTTTGCAGCGAAGAGGGAAGTCCATGGATTCGCAGGTTGATTCCCTCGAGGCTAAAATCAAGGACCTTGAAGCAGAGGCTTCGTTTTTCAATGACACAGCTTCTCAAGTAGCGGTGAGGCTTCACTTCTTTGTTTTGCTCTTCACATTGATGATAAGTTGAATTTGACTTGTGTTTAGGCAATTTTGACGGTGACATCTGTATTCTGTTTTAGAAATAGGTTGTGGTTTGGTTGTTTTAACCATTTAGACCATGTTAGGATAAATTTACGTTTAAGCACTTGCACTTGCAAGAGAAGGAAGTAAGAATTTACAATGATAGTTTCTTTCTCCTATAAGTGCTTATTTAAACGCTTCTATAATGAGTTCTTCCATGATAAGTGCTTAGTCAAGTTGTTATGGATATTAGAAGTTTAACATGTTAACAATTTGGTCACTTATTTATATATATATATATATATATATATATATATATATATATATATATATATATATAATAATATATCATTATTATTATTATTAAATGTGTTATAATCATTATGTTTTTTAGTCAACTTTATAAAATGATCTGATTAAATAAATATGGATAAAGATATATTTATCATGAAAAGTATATTAGAGGTTTAACATGTTAGCAATTTGGGTCACTTATATATATATATATATATATATATATATATATATATATATATATATATATATATATAACAATATTAAATGTGTTAAAACTATTATATTTTTTTGGCCAACTTTATAAAGTGATATGATTAAGTAAATGTGGCTAAGGATATATTTGTCATGAAAAATATATGGTGTAGAGACCAACAATATTTTAATTTGTTAAAGGGATCAAATTATAATTATTGAAACAAAAGAAAAGTAATCGGTAGAGGTAGAGGTTACTTAAAGGGTTATGGTCCTCATCTGTGAGCATGTTGTATCATTCCTATTCCTTTCTCTCTATCCCCATCAAAATACAGAAGGAACCTAAGGTGATAGGAGATTGAGAGTTAGTTAATCTAACTGTCTTGATAGTTAGAAAGTGCGCTGGGTTGGGTTTGTATAAATAGATAGGTGTTAATTGCTGAAACTTACTTTTTGACTCTTGGTGTTTCATGAATAGGAGCTGTTATTCCTGTTGGGGGAGGTTAGGCTCCCATATTAGCTTTTATTCTTTCATTATCTAATAATACTAGCGGAGGTTATACAACATTCGTGAATCTGTTCGTGTATGTTAGTTTCAGTATTGATTAGGTTTCTTGATTGGAAACCTATCACAAGGTGCCTACAGAAAGAAGATCAGAGACCAATTCAAGTTACTTATTAATTGTTTTTAGGTACAATTCCACTATTCTAAGGGGTATTGGGAATTGCTCATATTAAGGGTTTATTGCTCGTTAATTGTTAATCATAAATTCTAACAATTAATGCAAACATAGCAAAGTGACTAGCTCCCACTAAATCAAAGATTCCTCAAATTGTAAAACACCTATATAAGCAATATGCTCATGATAGACCTTAGGTGTAATAGCCTCATTAAGAGGATGTATTAAGAGGATATATCATCAAAGAGTTTGTCTCTAAATGTTCTATGAAAATCCATCTTCTATATTCTTCCTTTAACAATTGGTTTTGATGTCACAGTATGACCTGAATGGTCTTTCAATTCCTTTCATAATACGTAGTCCTGTGACAAAAATCAGCCATATACATTGATTTGATGCCTCATAAGATGCTACAAATTCTATAGTCATAGTGGATAAAGCCATAAGGATTTGCTTGGTACTGGACCAAGAAACCACACCACCAGCTAGCATGAAAATATAATCTGACGTGAATCTTAAACTATCTTGGCATCCTAAAAAATTGTCAGATACTTGATGATCTCTTACTGGTCTGACACTATATACGTGAGCTTATAAACCTTTGTTTTCTTGAAAAAAGTCTCATAACTTTATTGGCTGCTTTCCAAAGATCTATTCATGAATTGCTTAAATATTTGTCTAAAACCCCAACTATGTATGCTATATCCGAATGCATACATACTTGGACATACATCAAACCCCCTATCGTTGAAACATAAGGAATCTTTTGCATTTCTTGAATTTCTACATTTCTTTTTGGACATTGATTGAGACTAAACTCGTCCCCCTTAGCAACTAGAGAATCCCATCATTTAATATTCTTTTACGCTAAAATGCTTTATGAATGTCATCAACATACAAACCCTCTCCTTTTTAGTATAGTCCTTCGTCACAAGACAAACTTTATACCTCTCCATATTACCATTAAAATCTCTTTTAGTCTTAAGTATTCACTTATTCCAATGGGGCTCATACCATCTGGTAATGGGACAAGTTCCTAAACCTTATTGTCTTGCATAGATTTATATTCCTCGTGAAGCACATGTTTATGAGGATCTTGAGTTTGTTGTTATAGAGGTTTTGAACTTTACGATTTCTCTAAATTTTATTCTTCCCCTGAACTCAATATCCTCAAATAATATTATGTTTAATATCATGCAATTCCATATTTAAGATTCATAATAGGAAGTCACCATAGGAAAAATATATAGATTATTATTTGTCGAAATTGAATTGGTTTCAACAAAACTTGAATTTAAAAAACAATTTGAATTCATTATTTCCAAACTAACATAATTAACAAAATTTGTCCAAATAAACAAATGAAATCAAATTCCGCTTAAATGACGGTACAATGAAGTGTCTTTCAAAACCAAAAATTAGAAAACCAATACAAAATAATTATCTAAAACATTCTATCACTTTCATCAATACCGATTTAACATCTCTAAATAGATCCATTTTTCAAAATTATTTGTTTTCTGATAGCTTAGGCAACCCTTTCTTTGCATGCCAAACATGATATTTTGTACATTCCTTCTTCATGTATCCAGCTTTATTGCAAAAGAAACATTTATTAAACTGTTTTTGTTTCTTTTGTGATGGACCTTTAGGAACATCACTATTAGGATTCTCAATTTTCTTTCTTTTGCCCTTGTCACTAAAGGTACGGGTTAAGTGAACACTTTTAGTCTTTTCTTGCTTCAATCTCTCCTCTTCTTGAACACAATATGAAATGAGCTCATTAAGAGACCATTACTCCTTCTAACAATTATATGAAACCTTAAACTGTCCAAATTGTATAGGGAGAGAGATTAGAATAAAATGTATGAGTTTGTCTTCCTACAACTCAAGTTTCAATGCCTTAAGTTTTGAAGCAATGTTTGACATCTCCATAATGTACTTTCTCACATTTCCTTTGCCTTGATACCTCATGGAAGCCAACCTTTGAAGAAGTGCATTTGCTTCCGCGTTTTCGCTTTTCAATCTCAGCAAGAAAATCTTTAGCTCTTGTAATTATATATAAGTGACCCATTGCGTTAAGGATTGAGAAACCTCATTCTCTTAAGGATTCAAGTACCTTTGACAAGAGGAGAGAATATGAGAAGTGGAATCGCTAAAATCGCATGTGTTTTGTGGTCATTAAGCGTGACATATATTTAAAGAAATTAGAAGTGCTAAAGTGCTAAAGATTTCCTTGTTGAGATTGAAAAATGCTTTGTGAAAAGCGAAAAGGCAGAAGCAAGTGCACTTCTTCAAAGCTTGGCTTCCATGAGGTATGAAGGTAAATGAAATGTGAGAGGTATGAAGGTAGAGGAAATGTGAGAGAGTACATTATGGAGATGTCAAACATTGCTTCAAAACTTAAGACGTTGAAACTTGAGTTGTAGGAAGACTTACTTGTACACTTTATTCTAATATTTCTTCCTATACAATTTGGACAGTTTAAGGTTTCACATAATTGTCAGGAGGAGAAATGGTCTCTTAATGAACTCATTTCATATTGTGTTTCAGAGAAGGAGAGACTAAAGCAAGAAAGGACTGAAAGTGTTCACTTAACCAGTACCTCTAATGGCAAGGGCAAAAGAAAGAAAACTGAGAATCCTAATAGTGATACTCCTAAAGGTTCATCATGAAATAAACAAAAGCAGTTTAATAAATGTTTCGTTTGCAATAAAGTTGGACATATGAAAAAGGAATGTACAAAATATCATGTTTGGCGTGCAAAGAAATGGTTGTCTAAGCTATAAGAAAACAATTGATTATGAAAAATGGATCTATTTAGAGATGTCAAATCGGTAATGATGGATGGAAGTGATAAAATGTTTTAGATTATTATTTTTTATTGGTTTTCTAATTTTTGGTTTTGAAAGACACTTAATTGTATCGTCATTTAAGACAAAATTTGATTTCATTTGTTTATTTGGACAAATTTTGTTAATTATGTTAGTTTAGAAATAATGAATTTAGATTGCTTTTTAAATTCAAGTTTTGTTGAAACCAATTCACTTTTGGCAAATAATAATCTATATATTCTTCATAAAGGGACTTCCTATTATGAATCCTTAAATATGGAATTGCTTGATATTAAACATAATATTTTTTGAGGATAGAGTTTGGGGGATGAATAAAGTTTAGAGGAAGAATTGTTGGAAGTGATCGATTCGTAAAGTTCAAAACCTTTTTATAAAAATAAATTCAAGATCCTCAGACACATGTGCTTCACGAGGAGTATAAATTTATGCAAGACAATAAGGTTTGAGCATTTGTCCCGTTATCTGAAGTTATGAACCCCATTGGAAATAAGTGAATACTTAAGACTAAAAGGGATTCCAATGGTAATATGGAGAGGTATAAACTTTGTCTTGTGACGAAGGATTATACTTAAAAGAAGAGGATTTGTATGTTGATGACATTCATAAAGCTTTTAGCATGGAGGATAGTAAATTATGAGATTCTCCAGTTGCTAAAGGAGACGAGTTTAGTCTCAATCAATGCCCAAAAGAAAATGTAGAAATTCAAAAATGCAGAAGATTCCCCATGTTTCAGAGATATGAGGGTTTGATGTATGTCCAAGTATGTACGCATCCGAATATAGCATACATAATTGGGATTTTAGATCGATATTTAAGCAATTCATGAATGGATCTTTGAAAGACATCCAATAAAGTTGAGATTTTTTCAAGAGAACAAAGATTTATAAGCTCACGTATATAGGGTCAATCCAGTAAGAGATCACTTGAAGTTGAGAGAAAATGAAAAGACTTTTATATTTTTTGATTAAGAAACTGATACAACTTACTACTGTTTATATAGAAAATAGTAGTTCTGAAAAATAAAAGGGCGGGAAGCCCTTAACAAAACCCCTAACATAAATATTAATAATAAAATAAACATTATATTTCAACACTCCTCCTCAAGCTGGAGCATATAGATCATATGCACCAAGCTTGGAACATATAAATTGAATTCTAGGCCCCCTTAGAGATTTGGTCAGAATGTCTGTGAGTTGTTCATTAGAGTTGACAAACTCAGTAATAAGATCCTTTGACAATAACTTCTCTTTGATAAAATGACAATCAATTTCTATGTGTTTTGTTCTTTCATGAAACACTGGATTGGAGGCAATGTGAAGAGCGGCTTGATTGTCACAGTACAACTTCATCTGCTCATTTTCACAAAATTTCAACTCTTGAAGGAGTTGCCTAATCCACACAAGTTCACATGTAGTTAGAGCCATAGATCGATATTCAGCTTCAGCACTAGATCGAGCAACAACACTTTGTTTCTTATTTTTCCAAGATATAAGGTTTCCTCCAAGTAAAACACAATATCCTGTGGTAGATCTTCTGTCAATTGGACAACCAGCCCAATCTGCATCACAATATCCCTCAACTCGAGTGCTTCCCTTGTTCTCATACAACAATCCCTGTCCTGGGTTCCCTTTTACATATCTAAGAATGCGAATCACTGCATTCCAATGATCAACATGTGGATTTTGTGTAAATTGACTCAACTCCCACTGGATAAGAAAGATCAGGTCTTGTTATGGTAAGATAGATGAGTTTTCCAACAAGCCTTCTATATCTCTCTAGGTCTGAGAAAAGTTCACCTTTTTCTTTCATTAACTTTTGATTTGAGTCCATAGGACTATCAATGGGCTTGCAATTTGTCATGCCTGTTTCCTCCAAAATATCAAGAGCATATTTTCTTTGTGAAATGATGACACCTTCCTTTGATTGTGCCACTTCAATATGAAGGAAATATTTTAGCCAACCCAAATCTTTGGTTTGAAAGTGGTTGAACAAATGATTCTTTAATTGAGCAATTCTAGTGACATCATTTCCTGTAATGACAATATCATCAACATAGACCATAAGATAAACACATTTATCAGGAGAAGAGTGACTATAAAATACTGAATGATCCGCCTCACATCGTTTCAGTCCAAAATTCTGCACAACCCGACTAAATTTACCAAACCAAGCTCGAGGTGATTGCTTCAAGCCATAGAGGGAACAATGTAATTTGCAGACTAACCCAGACTCCCCCTGAGCAACAAACCCAGGAGGTTGCTCCATGTATATCTCCTTCTAGATGACCATGAAGAAAAGCATATTTAATGTCCAACTGGTAAAGGGGCCAATGACGAATGGCAGCCATAGCAAGCAAAATACGAACAGTACTGGTTTTAGCCACAGGAGAAAAGGTATCACAGTAGTCGAGGCCATAGACTTGAGTATATCCCTTAGCTACCAAACGAGCTTTGAGACGATCGATTGCACCATTAGGACCCACCTTAATAGCATAGACCCATCTACAACCAACAGGCTTCTTACCAGGAGGAAGAGGAACAAGGTCCCAAGTGCCATTGTGTTCAAGTGCATGCATTTCATCAATCATGGCTTGTCGCCATCCAGGATGACCAAGTGCCTCATGAACATTATTAGGAACTTGAATGGAAGATAAGGAAGAAACAAAGGAGAAATATGGAGGAGACAAACGGTGATAACTCAAAAAATTATAAACAGGATAAGGATTACGAGTAGAGCGAATACCTTTTCGGAGGACAATAGGCCAATTATTATCTGAGTCAAGAGAGGGTGAAGAGGATGAAGGATCCATGGTTTGGAAATTTGATGGAGGAGGATCTGAGTCTTGAGGATCTTCAATGTTTGGAGTTTGAGATTGTGTTCGACGCTGATATGTGAGAAGAGGAGGAGGAACAATGTCATTTGTAGTTTGAGTTTGAGGTAAAGAAGCAGGAGTAACCAAGGGATCACATGATGGTAGAGGAAGCCATTTTAAAAACTGAGAGAAGAAATAGGACCTAGGGTTTCAAAATACGTAAGGAGAAAACCCTAGGTATGAGCCCAAGCCAATGAAACAGAGAAACAGGAACCAAAACACACTCCAGAAGCTCCGGCGAGACGTTCTGCGGCGACGCGGTGAAGCTCCGACCACGGGAAGGTGACGCGTGCAGAACACGCGCCCGAGGCTGGCCGGAAAGAAGCGGCGCGTGACGGCTGGTGCGGAGGTTCCAGAGGACGGGACCACCAGGGTTGGGTTGTGCTTCTCAAGGTGCACCTAACCCTTGACTTTGCCAGAGAAAGCGACGGCGGAGGGCGGCGGACAACGGCGACGACGGCGGCGGACGGCGGAAATGACAAGGAGATGATGTCGCCGACGATAGAGGAAGAAGACAAAGAGTCTGGCTCTTGATACCAACTTGAAGTTGAGAGAAAATGAAAAGACTTCTATATTTTTTTGATTAAGAAATTGATACAACTTACTACTGTCTATATAGAACACAATAGTTCTGAAAAATAAAAGGGCGGGAAAGCCCTTAACAAAACCCCTAACATAAATATTAATAATAAAATAAACATTATACTTCAACAAGATCATCAAGTATTATGACAATTTTGTAGGATGCCAAGATAGTTTAAGATCCACTTCAGGTTATTTCATGCTAGGTGGTGGTGTGGTTTCTTGGTCCAGTACCAAGCAAACCCTTATGACTTTATCTTCTATGATTGTAGAATTTGTAGCATCTTATGAGACATCAAAATCAATTATTAAAGGAAGAGTATAAAGTGGATGGATTTTCATAGAACACTTCGGGACAAACTCCTCTATGATATATCCTCTTAATAAGGCTATTACTCCTAAGGTCTTTCATGAGAATATTGCTTATATGGGTGTTTTACAATTTGAGGAATTTTTGATTAAGTGGGAACTAGTCACTTTTGTATGTTTGTGTTCCATACATTATAGTTTATTATTCAGAAATTACACTTTGTACGATAAGGTTATTACATTGATCTCATTAAGATAAAGTAACGAATGGTTGAAAGTAGATGTTTATAGGCCACCTTTATGTGATTTTCATGCTACACATTTCATAATGAATTCGTGTCATTTGGTTTTATCAGCATTAGTGATCATTGTCAAGTTTTATTACGATTGGTGCAATGAAAACTGCTTTGGTTCTACATGCGCATATAATCAATGGATAGGAGTTTTGGATATGCTCATGGTATATAATGACAATTTTGAGTTCATAAAGCCTAACACATTTGTAAGGATTTATATGGCTAAAGGTATATTTGTATGAAAAATATATTGTATAGAGACAAACAATAATTTTAATTTGTGTAAGGGGCCAAATTATAATTATGGAAACTATAGAAATGTAACGACAAAGGTTACTTAAAAGGTCATGGTCCCCATCTGTCAGCACACGTATCATTCCTATTCCTTTCTTTCTATCCCCATCAGGGAGAAAATACAAAGAAAACCTAAAGTGCTCTACAGAAGGAAGATCAAAGACCAATTCAGATTATTTATTAATTGTTCCTAATGTCTAATTCTTCATGTCTAATTCTTCATGTACGCCTCCGATTTACTATTCTAAGGGGTATTGGGAACTATTCATGTTAAGGGTTTATTGCTCATTATTTGTTAGTCTGTCAATCAATCATAAATTCTAACATAACATTTTTTCATTAAACCAATAATCCAAATCAGGGTGTTGTTAAACTCTAGGGAAGAGAGAAACATTGAGCTGAAACCATGTGTTTCTGAGACAGCACGAGTACTTTATTTATATTGAGGAAAATGAATCTATACCATGAATAGAGGAGATTTAACATCCTTTAATGACAAAGATATGATATGAGAATAAATAAAAATATATCTAATAATACATGTATAATCTAGATATTCCTGATTACACAGGATGTGCTGCTTATTTTTATACTTTGGACAATATATAGGTGTTTTACTCTACCATCACACTATGCTACATTTTTTACTATATTCTCTTTTTGTGTTTGTATGCTTTTGTTAGCAGTTGATATTAATATTTTGACGTGTGTATAAATAATTAATTGCTGTTGTGGTTTAATATGGCACAGGAGGGTTTCGTGGATATAACGGAATATTATCCGGAGGAAGACTCGTTTGAAGGGGAATCCGAATCAGGCATGTTCTAGCCTTACATATATATATTTTTCCAATATTTAAGGTTGATATAAGATGATAGTTAAAGTTCATTAAAGTGGAAACTGGTAGAGAGAAGGCTTGAATGTCTTTATAAATTGAACTCTTTTGTCTAATATTTTATATTTATTAAGATTATACATATAACAGTACTTGCCATCCTCTGGCAAATCAAATTTCATTTCTGCTTTACTTTGACTTTTATATTTATTATGATTTATTATTTTGATGGGTATGCAGACATTTTGTTTGGATTTGCATGGAAGACTTGAAATTTTTTATCATTTAGCTTAAACTCTGTATTTTTGTTTTCAATTTTATGATAAACAAATTGCAGAGCCACCTAGAGTTTGTTTTCCATTTCTCACACTTATGTCCAAGCTATTAGCTTTCAAATACTAATGTTTATTCAAATACTTTTTATATTTGAAATCAGTTTTGTATATTCTCCTGTGTTGAGTACTACTCCTATGCTTTGTTTCATTGTTTCTTTCACTTTCTGAGTACTAGTCAAAAGATGTTTTGGATTGAATCGATTTTTTTTTTGTTTGCTTTACTCTTGTAGGAAGTAAATAAACCTAGACGTACGCAATAACTGTGATAAAAATTTAATTTGAAGTATAGAAAATCTCATCTCATAAGATTAATGCTACAACTTTAAAATCATTATATCTCATTTTATTTTGCTACTAAAAAAACTTAGAACTTTAGTTACAAACAAAATCAATTGTTTTAGTTTTAATTTATTTTTAATTTATTTTTTGCGACTTTGTTAAATTCAGCAATATCAAACACCAATTTTATATAATAATAAAAAAGACAAAAAGTACATCTCAAACCCATTCTGAATTGGCAACTGTATTAGGAAATTATAATAATAGGATATAATTTAGATAATAAGACCTTGGAGAAAATAAATTGATATAGTAATTTTACTAATATCCACTTATTCAAATATGATGTGACATAGTTTTATAAATAAAATTATGCACCTGCATATATAATTTTGTTTTGAATTGGATTGAATTAGTTTTCAAAATTATATCTGAAGTCTGATACAGTCTGCATAATCACAGTTTTTCCTGCTCTTTTCTCTGAGCTTAACAGTTCCTGAATGTGTTTTGATCATGCCTATTCTGTTCAAACTTTATTTCGTGTTGGTTTAGAAATATGAACCAACCAATGACCATACTTGTAAATATGATGGCAATTTTGAAATAATTATTAATGGAAATATTAATATTTTTTGCCAGGTAAACTGCAGCAAGATGCTCCTCATTTGGAAAATGCTACACCTAATGATGATGGGGAATATGAACATATGCGGGCAACATGGGATGAACTTGAGAAAGAAGAGCTTGCTGCAGAAAGTGGCAATCAGAGTGATGAAAATGATGAAAGTACTGGTGATATTGATGAGATGTCTTATCAAGGACATATTGATAACAATCTTCAAAATTCAAAAGTAATATTTTTATTACTTTGTTGAATTTTGTCTTAGAAATCTTGTCAACAATGGACTTTGATATCTCAACTCATTTTCTATGACTGTTCAAACAGGATTTTCGTCAAAGTGCACCACTGGGTCAGACTAATGATAAAATTAAAAGAGCTGAGCTTCCAGAAAAGCAACATCGTAAAGAAGATATAACTGATCAGTTAAATGTAAGATACCATCTTCCTTTATTGTAGTTCAGCATTAAAGTTTATTAAGAGCTATATAAACTCATCAGCTGAAGGATCATGCTTTTGCATTCTAATTTTAAAAATGCAGTTTGCTAGCCTGGGAGTGCAATCTACTGTCAGAGGTTAGTCCTTGATAACTTGCATCTCATTTCCTTTGTGTCAGCTGTTTGGCATCCATTTTGAAATTAATCTTTCCATTGTTTCTGAATTATCAGAGAGGGAAAAACTTGTAGAATCCATTTATCCTAGTGAAAAGATTCCTTTTGGTTCTAAAGAAAAACCAGCTCAATCAACTATGACATCAAAAACTGAGGTATGATGCTCTTGCGATGAAATGTTTTATACTGCTTTGGAACCAAATGGAATACTGCCTTTCTTTGCTCTGAGATAACAGACAAATGTCTATTTTTTAGTGGGAAGCAACGTGCAGATTTATTATTTTTCAGCTTGCCTTTAACTGTATTTGTTGGGTATAATCCAAATGTGAGTTAAACACAATATAAGAGATGACAAAGTTAAACACCATATAAGAGAAAAGACTCATAAATCTAATGTTTCAAAGTTTTGGGTTAGGTTAAAAGTGGTGTCAATTCATTATGTAAGTCAAATCATATATATATATATATATATATATATATATATATATATATATATATATATATATATATATATATATATATATAATCTCTTCCTAATAAACCTTCCCTATAAACCATCACTATTGAGTTTTTATTGTTCTCTTTTCTTAGTTAATACATACCAGCGTACCACTTAGTATCCCCAAATTCCCATCTTCCTTATGACCCAGCAGCATCACATTTTTTCAAGGTTAGAAATGGACTTGGATCCTCTCCAGGAGAATCAGTTCAAATATATTTTAGCTATTTTCTACTTGATATAAAGGATTGACATAAAAACTGTGGAAAAATAAGACTATTTATTATTCAAATCATATAAAATACATTCTGATACACTCTATTTGTAATAATCTAATTCTTCTAAAAAGGGAAATAGGAAAACTAGGAAATCTAGAGAAAATAAAATAAAATAAAAGATTATGTATCTATTTCCTCTAAATAGGAAGATTCTAAAGATATTATCTCAAATTACAACACTTCCCCTCAAGCTGGATCATACAAGATTGTATAAACCAAACTTGGAATAGACAAACTCAATTGTAGAGAACGTCAATAAACCAAATTGGACAGCAATGGACGAGGGCGAGGGCGAACTAGCATCATGAAACTTCAACTTGGACAACAATGGACGAGAGAGACTTCCATCAAAAATGGATGATGACTTGCAACAACAAACAACAACAAACTGCAGGAATTGGATTGCCATCAATAGTGGCGAACAACAACAAAACTTCAAGGGACTTAACTGCCCTAAACTGCGACAAGCCTTCAGGAAACATCTGTCCTGCAGAGGCAAACAACAACAGACCTGCAGGGACTACACTACCCTACAGCGGCTGGAATTAAAAGGCTAACAACCATAAACCTGTAGGGACTTAACCACCCTAAACAACAACAAACCTTCAAGGGACTTAACTGCCTTAAAGATATGGGAGGCCTTCAGGAAACAACTGTCCTGCAGAGGCAAACAACAATAAACCTGCAAGGACTACACTATCCTACAACGGCTGGAACTTTCTCCTCCTCACGACTGAACAACAGAACGTAAAGGTTGAAGAACTGGTGAGAACCGATCCATACGAGGGACAAACCTGAATCCGATAACTTTGAAAGAGTCACTCAAAGAACAACTCTCAGTGAGTTGTTATAACATAGCATTGGCAGAAACCAAAAAACCCCATGGCATTAAAAAGGCCAAATACAGGTTGGAGGTCCAAAGTTCTCTGCTGGACTACTCCTGAATGGTGATACTTAACACTGTATCACAAAAAATATGGGCTAAACTCTAGCCCAAGAAGGAAGTTCTCCGCAGAGGCTGAAAAATATTTCCCCTCAGACAAATTCTAGAAGTATAGCTTATAGCTAGGTCAGATTCTGGAAGCACAATTTTGTGTAACTGTTATCAGAAGCAGAAGTAGAAGCGCCCTTCCCCTCTGGATGAGCCATCCATGGCTTCTTTAGATTCTGAGGAACACGCAAAAAACATCTTCTCTACGACATGGAAAAGAAAAGGAAGAAGCTTCGTTGGAAAAAGAAACCCATTGGTGGTGGCAAAAAGCCCGTGAACCCTTCTCAATTGAGAAGATGACAGAAGAAACACAACAAACACTGCCGCCCAAGAAGTTACCGAAACGGTTTTTGAGAACGTCCGAGATACGGACAATGAGGGAAAACGGAATGCCAAGACTCCTTACAGATTTGGAATCGGAGGCCTTCTTCACAATTTTTCAGCAAATCAATTTCCAGGTGCAACTGGATGGCACCTTTCAGGATGGAGAAGAAAATAGTGGAAGCAGTGGAGATAGGAAAAACAACTGACTGTGACGGCAGCGGCGGCGGCTGACTGCAGCGGTGGTGGCTGACTGCAGTGGAGAGAACAACAAAGGACAATAGTTGCGAAGTGGAAACGCGAGGTGACACCCTTTCCTCCTCGCGGCTGAGATGGATCCTCGTCAACCCGTCGACGAAGTGTGTTGCGAGGAAGACGAAGATTCTGTGAAGCAACAAAGATGGTAGCAATGGCATCTATGGGAGGTCAGAACAAAGAGGAGGAGGTCCGTTGAGTGGGTCACACCAAGGAGCAGAGACTAAAACTCAGATCTACTAAAATATAGCCCAAACAAGTCGTCACCGACCCTAGGAATGGGCTCAGGAGGCTCCGGCGACCCTGTTTGCGGCGGCAACGAGTGGTTCTCGCCGGAGGTAGGTGCGTCGGTTGCACGCGCCGGCAACGTTGGCTACGCGTGGAGGCGCGTTGAGCGGAGTCGGGTCCTGACTCTAGCGGGGTTGGCCGTCGCTGAATAGACGGTCCAGATCTGCTGGTCACACAGGTGGGAATTGTGACGGTGGCCGACGGTGAACGGTGGCCGACGACGTACGGAGGCAGGCGGCGGAGGTGAACGGTGGAGAAGAACGACGATACACAGCGGAAAAAAAACAGCAAAGGCAGTGGCTTTCAAGGGAATGGGTTCGAATCCCACTCTAATGATACTCTGGGCAATACTGGAAGAAAAAATGACTAGGGCAATTGGAGCCCATTACAAAACACAGGTTAAAAACGAAAATTTTAAGGGGCTGCCGGTGACCATGGCGGTTGGCCGCCGGCAGACAGTAAGACAACGGAAGCGGATCAGACAAGCTCTGATACCATGTGGAAAAATAAGACTGATTTATTATTCAAATCATAAAAAATACATTACGATACCCTCTATGTGTAATAATCTAATTCTCCTAAAAAGGGAAATAGAGAAACTAGGAAATTTAGAGAAAATAAAATAAAATAAAAGATTATGTATCTATTTCTTCAAAATAGGAAGATTCTAAAGATATTATCTCAAATTACAAGAAAAACTAACCACCCATTACCCCATTAAATTAGGCATTTATGTTTTCCATTATATTTTTATTTGGTTTTTATATTAACCGTTAGACTTAATAATAAACACAATAAATGGTTAAGATTTATTAAATATGATTCTCCTGATTATTGTGAACAGTAGAGGATCCAGATCCATTACAAATCTGCAATTATTCTGCTGTGTAAACTTTTGTTTTAACCATAGCCTAAATTATATAACACAGCTCTGAAAGGGTCAAGGCTGTTATCTAATTGTAGGGTACTTAGGTTTCATTTTAAAAGCTTTAATGAGAAAGCTATGGTTCAGAAAATGAAGACTGAAATTTTTATATTTTAAATTTAGTCAACGTATGTTGGACTTAGAATAAGGTTGTATTCAGTGCTTTGAACAGTATTCTTAAACAGCTATTTAAAAATATTACGAAAAACTGGATGGAAAATTATGCAGATGCTTTTACCTTACAGCATTTCAGGAGAAGTGATCCTTAACATACAATTATTCCCTTTACAGGTTCCACACCAAGCTGCACAAAGATCATTTGACAGTCGCAAGGTATGTTTACACATCGTAGTTTTTGAACTCATTAGTCTTAATTCCATGTGACAAGCACAATAATTTTTTTGAATAAATATTTTCTGCAGGCTTTTCCTGGCTCTATTATAGAGCATGCTGAGAATATAGAAAGATCTTCAAGAGAACAAAGTTCTGCTTCATCACAGGTAGATGTAATTTTCTGATTATATATATGTTGTACTATTGCCTATAGATGAAAAGATTTTATAAGCATGGTTTTTATACATGATGTTTTGCAGTTTCATCATTAGCTTAAATCTATCTATGCTAACCACGAATTTGACCTACAACACAGGGTTCTGGTTTTCAATCTTCAAAACCAGTTTCCAGATTCAAAATGCAAAGAAGATAACTAAAAAGAGAAGGTTGGAAATTTTGTATTTGGCGATCTAATGGTGTAGCATCCGTGATTCTAGGATTTGCTGCTTGAGGTCAAAAGTAGAAAGAGTAAAATGTGGATAAAATTATTTGACTTTTGAGTAATGAAAAATGTAGGACCTGTTTGATTCTCTTCTCACATTTTTTTCGTTTATTTATTTTTTTCTAAAACATGTTCACAATTATATTTTTATCTGAAATCTATTTAAGTTTCAAAATGGTTTCCAAGTGTTTTAAAGACCAAAAATAGATACTGTTAGTGAGATGTTATTTCATCTTCTTTCTTCTGTTTTTTGTTCAATTCCTCAAGGGACAGTATTTTTTTACAAAGAAATGTTTCTGAAGGAACAGATTCTCTAAAATGTTCCTTAGGGGATAAACACAGTTTATGAATATCGTTGTTTTCTTCAGTTTTTTTATTAAAAAATTTGTTTTCTTCAGTTTTTTTATTAAAAAGTTTTCTTACTTTGTGGTTAGTATATATATTAATATCGTTGTTTTCTTCAGTTTTTTTATTACAAAATTATCTATAGTAGCAAACATTCAAGTTTATTTTACGTTTTCATTAATCTTACTATTTAGCCAACCTAATTTACTTTTCTTAATGAAATTCATGTAGTTATTTTCTGAATAACTAATTTTGCGCAACTTTAGTTTTAGCACATTCAGATAGCATTTAAAAATTTGGGTAGCTAACTAATAATATTTCAAATGAAGGGTAACGATGTTGGAGAATAAGCGATGTAGTGCATTATATATTACAAAATTAAGAAATGCGATTGTTGTCTTTTCTCATGTCTGCCTCTTTTTTTTTTCCTTCTGTTTTCTTGTCATTTTTATTTTTCTTCTCTTTATCTATATTAACGTAAAATGTACTAATATTTATATTTGTTTGAATTACCAAAATATGTATCTTAAAATTACTAAATACATTAAAATTAGCGAATGCCCTTTTATAAAATATTACAATATATTCTATTGTTTAAATATACATATTTAATTTTTTTGCGTAGAATAGAAATTAAAAGATCTTACTTACCATTTAAAATTTAAAAAGTAAATAAATTAGTTTATGAAAACAAGAAAATAACATCTAAATCTAAACAGTCAAAAGTTCAATAAAATTTTAAATTTGTTTACCAAACACAGCATAAAAGAAGTTATTGAATTTTCTTTTCCGTAGAAAAATAAAAAATATTACATCTTGTACGAAGAAGACTTTATTCAGAAAGTACATTCATTCACTTCTGAAGAAGAAAATGTGTTCACTAGTATATTAAATGAAGCAAGTAATACAAAAATGTCAAATTACAACGATGAACACGATAATGAGAGGGAGAAGATCAGGATAAAGATTCAATAAATTTAAACGTTACTAGGTCTAGAAGTCACCTACACGAGCTACATTTAACATATTCAAGTTGAAAAAAGAAAATATATGACTATACATCTCCATGTACAAATATTTACACTGATTGTTTTGGTACAGTGAGTGATACGTGGAAGACCTTTTGCCATCCATAAGAACAATCCTTCAACCATTAGGCATCTTCTTTTTCTTCTTGTAGTCAAGAAGCACTTTTTCTCTCTCAAGTGGAGTCGCTGATAATAACCATTTGCTAAAGGCAAGCTCTTCCATGCCCATAGACTGAGCAAGGAGCTTATATTGGGTCCTCTTCCTATCATCAATCAAAGGAACTTTCCTTTTTTCTGGTTTTTTTCTTTGATGATCCAAAGAGGTGCTAGGCTTGACTAAGCTATCATTTGATGGGATGGCATTTATTTTCCCTTGAATCCCAGGTCCAAAGTTGACAATGTCTTCATTGCGATGAGTATATACTATGCCTAGAAACACAAAGATTAAGGTGTTTGAAATAGTTACACATCAGTTATTTTAATAATCAATTATACGTATAATTGGTTATTGTTACAGTATTATAATTAGAATGTTTTTATTGAGTGAAAGTTACTGAAAATGGTTTTAAGATAAATTGAAAGGATTAGAGACAAAACAGATCAAGGAGGACAATACTACTTTGATATCATGTTGAAATATAATGAATTTTGCGTGTTGTATAATGAACTTTTATAATGAAGAGATACAATAATAAAGAACAAGATCAATATCTAATAATAAACAATATTAGATAAAATATTTCCTTATCAAATCATATCTTCCTATTAAATGTAACCAAATCACATAATAAAATAATCCAATCATATTCTTGACACAATAAATGTCTAACAAAGATAATTTAGTTTTGCTTAGATACAACAAAAAAAGAATATTGAAGTTGTAAACAAAAAAAAAAAAAAAAAACTGATCGAAAAAACGTATAAAAAACAAATTTTCAAATTTATAGAACCAACTTGTTCTTTCAGAAAAGAAAAAGCTATTTTTCAAGTTCCAGCTGATGTCCCAAACATACATTGAGCTGAAATTGCAAACAGTTTTTTTATCCTAATAAATACTGCATTTTTAAAAATTAATCTTTACTAAACATGCTATATGGAAAACCCACTACGTCATTTCCCAAATTAAAAAAGAACGATGAGTACGGAAGCTATATGGAAAACTCACTCTCATTTCAACTGGCCACCATAAAGCAAAAATTCAACCGGCTGAGAATGTTGAATCCAACTTTGACAAGACAGTGAAAGAAATTATAAAGTTCCATAAAATGCCAATGAAACACTTTGTTTTACTTATATTTTATGTATATGTAATGATCACCCAACAAAAATGACTGTAAGTAACTGTCATTTCACCAATATCTTTTTCTCGTTGCAAAATATCTTTATTATAGAAGAAAAGGAATTTCGTAGTGGATAAGATTCAAGATATATGAAACATACCAAGGCCTTCAAGATCTGGTTTGCTTGTTGCAGCCCCAGCAGACTTATGACATAATCTGGTTTCTGACTCTGATACCGATGAACCTCGTTGGTCTGACAGACTTACTTCTTCCAGTTGTTCCGATTCATGTCCATGTTCTTTATGCAATTCAATGATCTCACTAGTAAACAGCTTATCTGACAAATCTCGGAATAAATTGGAAATACCAAATAGCTCTCCTTGAAATTCTTTGCAGTCCTGCAAGGAAATGAGTATTAATTAGTAAGAATTATTTAAAAATAATATTACGAAACAAATGAAAATAGTAATACCAAAATTATGTAATTTGGTACCTGGACACCTTCAAAATATCGTTTTTCCATCTTTCCAGAGACAGCAATGTTCGAGAGCTGCTGCTTATACACCTGACGTGAGTAAACAAGTTCTTCAAGTGAACCAGCTGCAAGAAGACGGAACACCACGACATGCCGCTTCTGTCCAAATCGAAAGGACCTGTCCTGAGCCTGTAAGTCTTGAGCAGGGTTCCAGTTAGGGTCAAATATTACAACACGGTTTGCACTGACAAGGTTCAATCCAAGCCCACCAGCACGAGTTGATATCAGGAATACCTAGAATATAAACGAGCGCCCAATCACAAAATGAATTAGGAAAATGCTTAATAAACTATTAGGTTCGAGATATACTTGTTTGCTTGGACTTGAGTTGAAATCATCAACCAGGGGTTGGCGTAAATTAGTAGGAGTGGACCCATCAAGTCTTGAGAAACAGTAGCCTTTTCGAATAAGAAATTTCTCCAGTATGTCCAGCATCCTAGACAAAGAAGCCCAAAGTTAAACAGCAGAAAAAAATATTTTTTCAGAAGAAAACAAGGCATACAGAGAGAAGTTACCCAATGCCAGAAAAATTCAGTGCTTTGGTCATCCAAAGACTGAAAGCCACCACTAGGGCATAAAGGCAATAAATAAGAGGAAGTTCTCTACAGCACAACTACCACAATACCTAGGTTTATGCATTTAAGGTTTGAAAGCAGAACCTAAAAAGGCATAAATTTGAGTAAAACAACTTGAATTTGAATCACCATTGTACAAAATTCGTCCTAACTAAACAAGCAACCAGAAAATTATCAAACATGATCTGAAGGGTATATTACTCGTCACCTTACAGAATAGCTAAACAAAAGAACTTTGTCACCCTGTGAAAACCATGAGAACAATAGCTTCTCAAGTGCTCGCATTTTGCCACAATGTTTCACATCACTTAGACCCATGAAACTTTCATTTTGTGTTTTCCCACCCACTAAATCGATGTCAGGGCCAAAGACAGCAGCAGCAAACTCTGCATCTTTACTTTGTTTCTCAGGGTCATCTTTGGGGTTTGGTTTGATGAGCTCAAGGTGATTGCTTATCTAGCAAAAAGATACATACACAAGTAAGATCAAAATAATGTAATGATGCATACTGATCATAATCATAAATAGGTTTTTTCATGGAAAAAAATTTAAATACAGTGTGAATTGTAAGGCCTTGTACAATTGTGCCTTAATCTCACAACAAAAGTATTTATGAAATTGACTATTAAAATCATAAATCCTTGGTTCATTGACAAGTTCTTTCTCCTATAAAATCCTGAAACTCTCAGATAAATTAATTTCTCCATAGAACATGTAGATCTCGTTCAATATAAGAATGTCAAAAATAGAGAATCCTAATAAAACAGCTCTAGAATGGTCATCAACTACCTATCTATATGCAAAAGGTAAAAGAAGGAAACTATTTTTTATACTTATGCAATGTAACACAGTCCATGTAAACCTAGCAGAATGGAGGTTTAAACAATGAGCAACATCCACCATCGTATAATGTTTGAGGTTCACTTTCAAGATTTAAATTTATTGCAAACCATATCCTTCTAAAATTAAATATTCATTTCATATCTTAGTCATCATCAGATCATCTACTTTTATCTTTATAGATAACAAACACATATTCTCTTACAATTAGAGTTCAATCATAATAAATGTTTTCCTAAAAGCAGACTCTCCTACAAATGAACTAAGTCGCAACAGATGTCCAGAGCTATGAACAATGTTCTTATTAATATATTTTGCAAGGACGGGTATAATAAAAACTAGAGACAGAAATTTCATAGATCTGAATTCACCTGTTGGAGCTTGACAAGGCACGGAAGGACAAGGCAAAAGGGGCATGAATCACAACCATCTGGGTTATCTCTATGCAAGTAAGGCCAAATAACTCCATCTGGTACTATCCTCTTGCAACATTCAACTTGAGTGAGAGGGCTACCACAACTACACGGCAAGTTCTTATTTATAAGGCATTGAATGTCAGGAAGCTGTAACATTCTCCTGTAAATACGTTTTTGCACATCACTCATTGCACAAAACACAATGTTATCTTCCTTACCCATCATAAGATGCCCAATGGTCTCTTCCTTTGTCCTTCTCAACATATATTTATGAAGAACTTCCACAAGGTGTTGTTTTCTCTTATTAGCAATTTGGACAAACCTATCAGGAGCAGTTGACCTCTGGCCATGCTTAAGGGGTTCATCATAGAAGTCACGAAAGTGTTCCCGTGTTCCAAGGGATCCAGGTGAAACCCAGTTGAAGAGATTGAACAGTTCCATTATCTTATTTTGCATTATAGTCCCAGTGAGACCATACCGTCTAAGGGTTTTAATTTGTAAACAAGCTTTATAGAGTTTTGATTTCTCATTCTTAAGTCGATGAGCCTCATCGACAATCACGACATTCCATTTGACATCTGACAACAAACTTCCATGAATCCTGTATGTGTCAAAACTGGTAATAAGTATCTCTACTCCATTTGCTTCCAATTTATCAAATATCAAATCCCGGTTTGCACCATGATAAATGGAAACAGTGAAGTTAGACCACTTAGAGAATTCACTCTCCCAGTTGTGGATAACAGATGTTGGGCATATTATTAATGCGGGGTCTCTTTTCTCAAGCTGGTTTTCATTTAGGGTAGAATGTTCTTTACCGAAGACAGCAGCAAGAAATGCTATTGCTTGAATTGTCTTCCCAAGACCCCTGTTTCAAATTTCAACATCTCAAAAATGAACTTCAATATAGTAATTATTTATAGCTAAAATTGTGATGAAATGAAATAAATTCACAAAAACAGAAATATAAAAAAAAAATATCAACAGATAATGTAGACAAAAAAAAGAGGACTCCACCAGAAGATGCAGTTTGCAGTTTTCTCAATAGAGATACGAACATGAAGTTTTAAACTGCTGAAAATGCCTAAGAAATAAAATAGAAAATTTTCTAACTATTAAAATGCCATCAAAATTTTAAAAGAAGCAGTTGATCCAAAATGGAACATTTCACTTAAAATAAAAAACCAAGGGAGTTAAGAGACAAAAATAAAACTTTAGGGGTTTAATGACAAAGCACTGCGTGCCAAGGGGGTAAAAAGATTTTATGCTAATAGTATGTACCATGGTTAGTAGGACAGGGTTCTGTTCCATTAGGGTATTTGGGGGTGGGGAGGAGGGGTCTCTGTACACAAGAATTTTCAAAATTGGATAAAAATAAAGGTCACGTGCTTCAGATTGAGTATTACAGAACATACTGATTTGTTGAAGATACATACAACTTCATATATCCGAAATATACACATGTATACGTGAGTTCCCAAAAAAATAAAAAATTCTAGAAGGCATCAAGACACCACAAGCCAAGAGGGACCAGAGAGCAAAAGGAAGAGGATATAATTTGCAACTCACATGTCATCTCCAAGTATGCCTCCATGATTGTTCTTGTACAAACCATACAAAAACCTCACACCCTCTCTTTGATGCTCAAGCAGTCTACAGTTTATAGATGCAGGAACCTGAAACAGCAAATAACAGCTCACAACAACATTCAGTCTTGTTTCAAATTTCAGCACTTACACCATCTACAAAAGTTCCAAATCATTCCATATAGAACCTAAACTTATGTTAATGGAGCATTGTGCTAACCAAACAATAATTTCTATAAAAACTACATCATTCAATAAATTCAAAACCATTGTGCAATCTATTAATGAATATCATTTAATTTTTCATTTTCAAATGATATCTATTTTTCATGTACATAATACAATTAATACCAAAGAGTCATTGGTCCAAGTGTTACTATACTGAGCCATCAACTTAAGCATGGTCCCTAATCAAAAGAGAAGGCTTTACCAAAGATGACGAGTCAGGTTCTCCAACGTAAGTCAGTGGATACTTCCTATCAATATCAAGTTATCTTAAGAAAATGCAATCATTATGATGACCATAACTAGATGAAAAAAATGCAGGCATTCACATTCACACAGTCGTACATCGACACCACTGAATGAAGATCAGACCGTTGATATGAGTAGTCAGATCTCATCCAAAGGTTAATTCTGAACTCACTGAATCTAACTAGAGAGAAAGAGAAATTAACGACCTGAACCACCGGAAATTCTCCATGCGAAGACAGGAGGAGAGGCTCAAAGGGTCCAGTGTGATCAAATTGAAACTGTGGCAATTTAACTGAAGCGAATTTGGGTCTCTCTATCTCAGGTTCTTCTTCTTCTAGTAGTTCCTCTTTTTTTTCTTCTTGTTGTAGGGTTTTGGAGTGTACTGGGGATAGTGAGTCGTTAAGGCGGCGAATCTGGTCAGAAAGAGATGATTTTGGAGGTTTTCTGTGGATTGGGAAGAGGGAATCGTAGTCACGAAGAATTGGATTGCGCTGTGTTTGGGTAATTGCAGAAGAGGAAGAGGATTTTTGGGTCGAACAAGGTTGCAGGGTTTCCTTCAGAGCCTGCAGTGACATTGATTCGATGTTCTGTTCCTGATTCTGTCGCTGCGTTTGCGCACCGTTTTGAATTTTGATCACAAAACCTTTGTTTTTCAGAAATGCAATTGTTAACCGCCAAAGTCATTTTTCATCCCAATTTCGATTTTCTGGTAGGGGTGATAAGAGAATGCCTTATATAGAAATTATGGGATAAAAACGTAAAATAACTAGAGATATAGAAAAAAAATATATAAGTACAAAATAAATTAATAATATCAATGATTAAAAAGTTAATATTTTAAATATTTATCAATGAAATAAAAATAAGTAAGAAATTTATTTTCCTCTTATATTATAATAGAATATGGAGAAAGAAATGAAAAAAAAAAATCACAAAAAATGATTATATTGTCTCACTTAAAAAAGTTAGAATAATTATTTTAGAAATTAAAAGGATACCAAAAAGTAGGCTTGCACATTAGTTTGGATGGATCAGAGTTGGGCCCAACATACCAACCGAGTACTAACCTAATTTATATTGTTTAAATTTTTCTAGCATTTGATCTATAAAGGGAAGTGAAAAAGATATTTTCTTATTGTTTTATTGATATTTTTTAGTTTATGCACATTCTTCACTTAGTGACAGTTTTAGAAGGTATTAGCTCGTTGTTTTCAATGTACATTATCGTTATATCCTCTTTTTTGCATAGGACTTACTTAAGGACGATCAAAGATGGAGTAGATCATGTTTGTTTCAAGTATTTTGACCACTTCTTTCCTCTCAACTTCCTTCGTTGTTGGATTGAATCTTCTTTGTGGTTGAGTCACATGATTATAATGGTCTTGCATTAAGATTTTGTACATACAATGAAATACAGGGAAAACACTAGAAAATGGGGTGGGGGAGGTTTGAATAGTGTTTTCAAAAAATCTTTCACAAAACAACTATAACAAGGGTTAGACGGTCTGCTGTGGGCGTTTGATGATTGTGGTTTTTATAAAGTGTTTTAAAAATCATTTCAAACAAAGAAAATGATAACATAAATGTTTGTATATTGGTTCACTTAACTTGAGCTACATCTAGTCTCTCTCAAGAACTCTTGAGAGGTTCCACTAATCTTATCCAAGATTACAACTGAGTTTAACTAACTGTTTGTTGCAAGTATTATTACCACTCATAGTTCCCTACTCAATCATGACTAATCTGAGTATTTTAAACCACTCATAGTTCTTCTAGTCAATTTTGACTAGTCTGAGTTTAACCCCTCCTGGTATCCAAGTATTCTAACCACTCTTGGTATCCTTAGTCAATCATGACTAGTCTGAGTTTATCCACTTCTAGTTTTCAAGTATTATAACCACTCATGGTTTACATTGAGTATTGTCATTCACTTCCGGTTCCCTAGTCATTCCTCACTAGTACAAATAAAAGTGTTTCAATACAAACACAATCAATGTTTGATTACAAATACAAATTTGAATAACCCTCAAGGAGAGATCAATACAATACAATATGTAACCATATGAGATTCTTGCTCTTAGGTTGAAGAACATAAGATGATATATGCTTGAGGTAGAGTAAAGATACCGATCTTTCTTGAGTATGCTCTCTTTCTCTCTCTCTCTCTCTATCTCTCTCTCTCTCTCTCTCATTTTCTCTATTTTATTTCTACCTTCCTCAACTTCAATAACTTTTTCTCTTCAATGGATCTTCTTTATATAGCCTTTTTGAGAAATGACCGTTGGACACATAATCGACTTCTGGATAGACTTCATAGCCTTTTTAGGCAGCTGTTTAGACTCAGGTATACGTTACAACGTGACACTGCTGTATTGGTGCTTTCATTCAAATGTATCTTGTACGCCCTTTTAGTGCAAAGCTTGAGGAAACATTATAAGATTGTCTTCTTATCACTCAACTTATTTATATCCTTTGTGCAGCGTTTCTGAATAAAACTTTAGTATTGACATTACCTGCACATATAACAAGAACAAAGCATGCAAGCAGAGAGACATTTTTTCTACAATATTAAATGTTTTAAACGTTTATGATCATTAAGCACGTTGTGTGCTCAAAACATTTTGTCACATGTCGACACATTTTTATAAATACATTGTTTGAAGGCAAATCATTTGTTATGTTATGATATGATCTTTTCTTTTAGCACAACTTGATGTCCAAATGCCTTATCATTTTGTTCAAGTGCTATAGTAATTAGACACTCTTATTAGGAATTCTATAGTTTATGGCACTCTTTATGTCTTATGCCTTGGACATGTTTGAGATATCATATAATTATGTATCTCTTTGAATGCATTTAGAGCGTTATTATAATATCATAAATAACATGTTCTATCATACGCTTGATGGCTTTCCAAATTTGTATGTTGAATATAAGCATTAGAGTTTAGCTTAGCATTTGCATAGATTATGTTTCTATTGTATCATACGTTGCTTTCATTTAGACAAATTTTACTTCAAGCATTATATTCTTCATGTTTATCTTATTTGATACACTAGATGATGGAAGAGCATTCGAGGAAGACCACAGAAGGCTCGACGCAAGCTGGATTTGATGTTCCTCGAACGTTCTCCAAAAATACGCAGCGGAAAATTATTAGAACACAAGATTGAGAGAGAAATTATAAAACTGAAGTGTGTTAATCATCGCAGAAACCCTAAGCACTAAAGGAAAATAAAAAAAACTGAGAGAGAATGAACAAGAAGTGAGATCGAACTCTCAGAAACCCTGGAAAAGGGAAAGAACTCATTATAAACCGATTAATCGGTTCAAAAATGAGATTAAACGGTGGAAAACGAAGATCAATCGATAAAATGGTGTTTAATTAGTGGAAAAGATGGAAAATGAAGTTTTAATCGGTGAAAATGTGAGGAAATGGTGAAAGAAGGAAGAAACCCTAGAAGGAGATGAAGATAATCGGTTAAAAACTTGGATCTATGGTTGCAAAGGCTGATTTTGTGATTCTATGACGCAAAGAAGAGGCTTACAGTGAAGAACCGTGGTTGAAGAAGGAGCTCTCGAGAGAATGCCCCCGAGGATGAAAAAAGTAGAATGAAGATTGTGGTTGCACGAATGAGGAAGCATCTTGCGAGAAATGTTGATGTGGTGGAGCGAGAGAGCAAATCACAAATGAAGATGCGGCGAGAAGTGATGACGCATGCGGGAAAATGTGGCAACTGAGGCATTGATGTGCGTGCACAGAAGGAAGATGTGGCTGATGATGCGTGGCTCAACGTGGAGGAGAGAGAAGCACCATGGATAAAAGAAATGGAAGAATGAAAGATTAAGGGTGTGTGCTTGGAAGGTGGCTAGAGAAAGTCCTTGGACTCTCTAGCCTGACTTTCAAGAAAGAATTAATTCTGATTTCAAAAATCTAATTTTCATTATGCTCAAAAGTGAAAAATACAAGAGAGGAGCTGGGTATTTATAGTAACACATGCTCTTTGCAAGCTAAAACACATATACAATAAAGCGTACAAAAAATACAAGAGAAATTGAGGAAGGTTTGTCATGTAATATTTCATCTCTAGATATATGGTTATATATGATAGAGACATGTTTCATCCAGTATTATCCTTTAATACATCTCATTATTAAACATTATATCTTATTATCAAAATTTCGTTGAGTGTTGTTTGTTAAACTTCAAAACATGAGTTGCTGGACAGTCTAGTTTCTCTAGATAATCTTGTCTCAACATACCGTATGAAGGACTTATTTATTTCCATAAAATCTGTCAAGGTGCAGCCTATATCACCATTGTTTGCCTTTAAGACTTCAATCAATCTCACTTCCTCCTTTATTGAAAGTGAATTGTTGAGGATGACTAGTTTACCACCTCCTTTTTCAAGAAAGACATACTCCAAATGGGGTGGAAATTGCTTTAATTCCAACTTCAATAATTATGGTTTTGTTTCATGGCTTAGCACAAACTTTGGAGTTGCAACTATGCACACTTCCTTTGCTTTGTCTAGCTTTGAAACAAACTTCGTGATTTCCTCTTCCTTCTCAGCATAATTTCTTTCTTCTATATTCACTAACTTTCTATAGAGGGTCTGTTGTTGAAAATTTGCTCCTTGAATCCAGGCATATCTCATCAAGTATATCCATTGTGAAGCATTCTTTCCTTTTTACTAGGTATTTGTTAACTCATTGGCAAGCATACCAAATTGTTCAAGTAATAAAACCATGGTAAGACCAAGTATCATTTTTCCAAGAGACTCGTGTAATACTAGTTAATTGTACGATTAATAACTCATCTAGAGTAACAAATAGTTCATAAATTTACAACTATATGCAAGTAAATAAAAATTTACACGGAAAGGTGGACTTTGGTAATTGGAGGCACTTAGGAGTGGAAAAATGGTAAAAATGGTATGGAATGACAATGTTAGGGGTAGATTTCACCGCCTTCACTCTCTTGCACACACAGAATCATCTCATCTCCATCAAATACTAATGTCAACCCTCTAAAGCACTCAAACCCTAATCCTTTAGGTGAGTGAGCCTAAGTTTTCTTACTAAGTGTCAATCCCTTGATCACTCAACAAGTGAACACGCATTAGGACCTAGGGTTTTAGAAAACTAATGGGTCGTGTTTCATCCTAGACACAAGTCCCCATTAGATCTCCTATTTCAAGCCTAGGGTTCACTAGATTTTTCTCAAAACCTAACGAAATCACAAATCGAGCTAAGAACGTCTCCATTCTTGCAAACATTAAGAGTAGAAACAATAAATTAGAATTTAAATGAAGATGCATATATATAATCAAAACATTCATAAGGTACAAGATATTTCAATAACTACATATACCCAAAACAAGATGGTTTGGCTCTTCATTTCCATGGAGAGCCTCAAAGCTTACAAAAATGGATGATGGAAGAAGAAGGAGACCCAAGGAGGGAGAAAAAAATGTTCCCACATGCCCCTAAACAGCCTCCATGATCTCCATGAGTGAAATTGCGCCTTCACACCGTGTTCCTGAGCTTTAACTGTTTTCATAAATGAAAAGCTCCATTTTTATTCCACTTTTCGTCACTTTAAAACTCTCTCCAAAAGGTGCGTTCTCATTGGGCCACAAATACCTCTTATTGGGCTAGAGGTGCTCTTCCCGCTAGGTCACATAGTCCTCTCGGGCTAGAGGTGCTCTACTGGTTGGGTTAACGGTGCTTGTGGCTGAGCTAGCAACTTCTGGCAACAACTCTCTATTCTTCTCCAATCTTCCAATTTTCTACAAAATAAACCAAAAATAGATAATTAAATCTATCTATGAAAACTAAATACAAATCTTACATCTTTTCATGAAATTCAACACAAAAACACGTGATATAAGGACAAATAAGGCATTTTAATAAGTGTGAATAATAGTTAATTATCACACTTATCAGTATTTTAAAGCTCCAAAAACATCAAAGTTCACCTTATCATCCTGTACTCTAACTTCAACTTTCCATTGTTCACATTAATAATAACTTTGACAATTTTCATGAAGGGTCTACCAAAAATGAGAGGATCTTTAGAGTCTTCCCCTATGCCCATGATCACAAGGTCAATTAAAAAGTAGAGTTTGTTAACTTTCACCAAGAGATCTTCTATCATATCATAAGGGCATTTGATTGATCTATCTACTAGTTGCAAAGTCATTTGGTAGGTAATATATCTACATCACCAATTCTCCTTAACATGAACAATGGAATGTGATTGATACTTACCCCAAGGTCTAGTAAGGTTTTTCCTCTATTAGGCTTCCTATGGTTACACGCAATGTAAAACAATTGGATCACGTGTCTTCTGAGGTTTTTTTCTATTTCTACTTTTACATTCTTTTTTTACATCCTTCTCTCCCTCTTCTATGTACTCTTTTCTTCCTCTTTCATTTATCCATTCTTATTCTCACTCTCATCTTTTTCTTTTTCTTATTCAGGCTCACTTTCAACTTTCTTTTCTTTTTTCTTCTCTCCTTCTAAATAATCCTTTTCTCTTTCTCCAATTCTCAAATTTTCACCAATCCCCTTAATTTTACATTGCCTAATAGTGCTAGATTTATATTATTCCTTTGGATTAACTCTTGTATTGGCTGAAATTTGAGTGTCTTGTTGGTCTGCAAGTTGTTATGCAATCTATCTAATTTGTACTTCCATATTTCTTATGGATGCCTCAGTGTTTTTATGATTGGAAGTTGACACTTGTATGAATTAAGCTAGACCATCGTCATGCTTAGATACTCTATCTTATTTTTGAGATTGTTGTCCTTGATAAGGTGCATGTGCATATTGCCTATTTGATGTTCCTCCATCTTGCCTTCAACTAAAATGTTGATTTTGATTTTAATTTGATCTTCAATTGATAGAATAATTACCAGGCCTCATGTTGTTGTTGATGTAGTTCACCTCCTCTTCTTTTTGAGTTTTTGATGTAGAATAGTGACCATTTTGGTGATCACCTGAGTAGAAATCACATCTCATCACTTGTTTGTTGAGCCACAAGATCGTGGCTCAAGCTGCAACTTTGACATTTTCTTTTTCAATTCTTCCAGCTATTGTGAAATGCCTTTATCTTGTGCTAGAATGGAATCCTAAGTTCCAAGCTCTAAAATTCCCCTATTAAAAGTTTGACTTCTATCATATTAAGTTTACTAGTCACTAGCTGCTAATGATTCAATTATCACCGTGGCTTCTACAACATCTTTAAACATCATGGTTCCCCATGCAAATGCATCTAACAAAATCTTAGTTTGAGGTCTAAGTCCATTGTAAAACATGTTGAGTTGTGATACATCATTCAATCTATGGTTATGACATTTTTTGAGTAAAGCCTTGTATCTTTCCCATACTTCACAAAATGGTTCATCAATTCCTTGACAGAAAGTTGCAATAGTATATTTTGCACTAATAAACTTTGTTGGAGGGAAAAATCTTGCTAAAAACTTCCTCTCCACATCTTCCCAAAAGGTTAGCCTTTGATTAGGATGTCATTGCAGCCATGTTTTAGCTTTACTGGTGAGTGAAAAAGGAAATAATCTGATATAAATGGCATCTTCATTGTCAGAATCAATTCCAAGAGCTCCACATAATTCATAGAATGATTCAAGATGATTGAAATGATCCTTCTAGTCCAAACCAGCAAATTGGTTTGTTGTAATTGATGAGTAGTGTAAGCTTAATCTCCAATAAATATACTAGGTAGTTTATAGTAGAAGTGTTGTATCCACAACAATTTAGTAGAGTACACAATGTTCAAACTTTTTTTATTTGAATAAAACAATGTTTGGGTTGTATGAGAAGTACGAAAACATACTTGATGTATAAAAATTGTTGATTTATGCAAAAACTTGAGGGAGATGCTGAAAACGTTCGACAAGGAAGGAAGCTTGAATCCATCTAGATAAGGGGTGCTAACTTGGGGTTTATCTTTGTATGTAGGTGTTGGTTTGGTTGGTGTTGCCCTTCCGTTTTTCTAACTTTGGTATGTTGATTTGGTGTTATCCTGGTACGTTTTTTTCCCTGTTTTAGTTTCATGGAATCATCATCATCTTCTTCTTCTTCTTTATAATTCGTAACCGTAAAGTATAGAGACTAGGTTGGCATGGGGTTGTATTCTTGGTTTTACGTGTGTAGGGTGCAATAAAGAAACCTTGGGTGAGAGAAATGAATAAGGAAAAGGATGAGTCTGTACTGCATGGGTAGATTGGAAGATTGTTTGATTGATGGTTCTCTTCTATTCAAGGAGTATTTCATGAACTATTTCTTATTGGTTTGTTTTTAAGTAGATATGGGCACTTAAGTTTAGTGCACGAATACGATTAGAGGTAAAAGAAAAGAGGTGCAGGGGTAAATAAATATTAAGGTTTGGCGTCAGTGGAGAGTGGGAGCTGGGTTGTACAAAACCAAAAGTAGAGATTGAAGATGGACCTTAGGGTACATGCAAAGTGTTTTTGATATAGAGATACACATTTCGTAAAGTGTGGTTTGTGGAGTAAGAAGTAATATGCAACGTGAAGAATTCTCGTGAAAGTAGGTTTGCATGTACAATAACTTTGGTAAATGAAAATTTGGTTCTAAAAGGAAAAGGAATGAGTGCACAAAACAAGTGGTCTTAGGGCAACGGTTATTGGTGCAAGTGCAAATTGCTTTTGGAAAGAGAAATCTATGTTTAGTAAAAATGGTACTACGATCATGAGGTATTTATGAGAATGGGTTGGTGGATTGGGAACTTATGCATGTGAATATTAAGTAAGGTGTGAAACCATGCTTTAGTGTTTATAATAGAATATTATTGGTGAGTTAATAAAGGTTATAGTATAAGGAGAGTTTTGCATGCAAAGTGATTGTAGGGTGGTTCATGTAAATAAAAATGGGTGCTTTATGTAAATTGGGGTGTCAGGCCATTGTGTATTATGTTATAATATTGAAAGGAGCATGATACATGGAGAAAGATGAGTGGGTTACATAAGTTAGTAATGTGGGAGACACATTTAGTACAATGTGGAGTCCACTTAGGTAGGTGGATGTGTTTTTATGATTAGGCATAATTAGGCTTGGAAAAACAAAAAGGGTGTCTTTACCATTGACTATTTTATGTGTTTTTAGTTGACTTTATATTGTCATGATATTTGCTTAATTAATCTCTTGAGAATGTCACTATGTGAGCAATGATTTTGAATGGGTTACAAGACAACATGTTTCCGTGTGTGAAGTTGAGAATATGTGAGGTTGTCGTTTGGTTGTATGTGTGTGAAGATAAGACAAGTTGTTGTGGGGTCGTCTTATTGTACCTAGTAAATCCAATTATGACTCTTTCACTTATGCAAGGCAGTGGAAAGAAGTTCTCTTCGCCAATGCGATGCAATGGAGAGGAGAAAAATGTTTCGTCATTGTTTCGGCTCGTTGTTAAGTATAGGGCCCGGTGTGAGATTCACCAAAGTTTTTACTCGTAAGTTCTTGAGAGACACGAGAAACAAGTCTTATTGCAATGGTAGGATGACTCAAACTGGTCGATTATGATGAACAGAGGATATTGTAGGATACGGGAGATATACCACTGGTTTGTGATAATGATGTGTATCATGTTTGAGTAATTTTGTGTGTTTAATATTGTGATAAATATTTGGCATTTGTGAATTCTATTATAGTGGATTATGTTTGATTCTTAGTTAGTTCACCCTTGTTTGTGTTTGCTTATGTGTGTGCAATGATCGTATAACTTGTGTCGTTATACAGGAGCATATGATAATGTAAATAATTTAGATGCAGTATAGCGCGACGAGTTAATTGAGAGTTAGGAAATTTTACGATTTTGTTTTGAATAATCTATTTTATTTGGAATTTTATTTTATAATAAATTGGAATTATGATTTATTTTTGCTTAATTATAAATATTTATAAAATTTGGATTTTTGTTATGGTATTATGATTTAAAAATTTTAAACTTTTTACTCATAATCATGATATCCCATAATAGGACATTACACTAATGTAGTAGGAAGCATCTTGTATGAGATGGTCTATAATAGACTAGATTTAGCACATGTTGTTAGTGTGGTTAATAGATTCATAGTAGATCATAGACGTACTCATTATGAGGCTTTGAAATGGGTGTTGAGATATCTTAATAGGATTGGTGTTGAGATATCTTAATAAAAGAATATTGTCTGATCAAGTGATATACAATCTACCTATAATTAAATTATTATAAAGGGGTTTCTAGATGTTGATTATGTAGGGAATGCTGATATCAAAAAGTCACTTTCAAGGTATGTTTTTACATTTTTCATAATTGCAACTTGTTGGAAATTTAGTTTGTGATCAATGGTGGCTTTATTTACTATCGTAACAAAGTATATCATGCTTACAAAGGGGTGAAGGAGGCATTATGGTTAAAGAGGATGATGAGAGAGTTGAGTTTTATGTAAGATTGTGTGACTATTTACCGTGATAGTCAAAGTGTTATTCATCTAGTTAATTATCAAATCTACCATGAGAAAGCAATACACATGGATGTTAGATTGCACTTCATGAGAGACGTTGTTGAGTTTATGGAGGTCAGAATTGAAAAGACAACCTTAGAGAAGAGTCTATGTGTTTACCAAATCCTTGTCGTGGTCGGGGTTCAAAAGTGTTTAAAGTGGATTGGTTTTTTGTTTGTGAATAAAGGAGGGTGATATTGGGAGCTCTTCCATGATTTAGAGTCAAATTGGAGAATTGTGATTATTGACTCTAAATCATGTCCAATAGAAGATCTATTAAAGAACCTAGTTATGCAATTCCATCTTTTTATGGAAAGGAGAAGAAAATTGTCTACTAAAGAGAGTATAGTAGTGGCGTTGTTGTTTAGACTTAGTTGTCTTAATGATTTTTTGTTATTCCGTTGGCTTAGATTCTATACATGGATTTTATCAGTAATGCATTCGTTAATAAAATATACCAGTAAGATTCTTCGATAATTTAGAATTTATACTACTAACAAATATTTTCTTCAGTAACTTGTTTGACTATTAGTTTCATCAATAAATTTCATCAGTAACTTGTAGCTCTTATTATCAACAAAAAAAGAAATTGTCAAAAAATCTATTGGTAAATTGAGCGAAAAATTTCTTGCCATGTCTAATGATATTTTTTATATATTAAAAGGAGATGTATGAGAAGAAGAATAAGGAAGAGGAAGAAGAGGAAGAATAGGAGAAGTTGAAGTTGGTGGTAGTAGAGGTAATGGAAGTGTAATAGTGACATGTCACATAGGAGTGACGATAGTGGCAATTGGAGTTGAAAGAGAAGGAGAGTGAGTTAAAGGTGGTGGT